>SJYV01050363.1:0-19725 GCA_006410875.1 Neotragus pygmaeus
TAAGCACAATTCACATTTTTTTTCTATTCTTTAAAAATTAATTTTCCTTTTGCCAAATAGAAGCTAAATAGTCTGAGCAAAACAAAGTAAGGCACTAGTACGTCTGGATTCTACAGCCTCAGAAACATTCAGATACAACACCCAAAATAGCAGCACAGCCTCTGCTGGTCACCAGAAGCAACAGAAGCAGAGATGAGCACTCAAATGGCTTTATAAGCAACCAGTCTTGAGGAGAAGTTCAGAGCATCACAAAGTGGCTGCTCTAGCATACACAGAAACATACCAGGGACTCCTAACAAGATCTAATGTGGGCTTTCATGCCTGGTGCTAATTTTTATAACCTCACAGGTTGGCATGCCCTGAAGCATTCCAAGTCATAGCTGTTAAACCTTTACCACGAATAGTCTACCAAGAGAGTAAAATACAGATCTAGCTGTGAAGATGCATAGTGTACTATAGAAAAAGTCATGAATAATCAGACAATTAGAATAGTCACTGGAAGCATGTGTTTGAGTGTTAACTAAAATTCAGTTTCCAGGTAAATAAATATTTTACTTAAAATCACTTTGCTTTTTACTCTCAACCCACTGAAGTAGATTAGTGTGGAAACTAAGAAAAAGAGAATGACTTACAGAAGGTCTCACAATAAGGGTGGAGTTGGGGTCTGAACTAAAACAAAGAAAATAATTAATAAAGGAGATAATTTTTTCAGCAAATAATATAGAGGGTAGCAATAAGAAAGGAAAACCAGGAAGGAATGAAAATGAAAGTACAGTAGTGGCCTCCTCAGCAACAGAAAAGGAGATAGTCCTTCTTTTATCCATAAAATCACCTCAATTTTTCATCAGTCTTGCAATTCAAACTTCCCACATAATAAGGCCTTTCAGAGTGGGAGAAATTACCATTTGGTAAGGACCCAATTAAACATCAAATCAAAGGACTTAAATGAAAGTGCCTCAGCATCTTCTTTTGGCTTCTACTACCAAGAAAGAAATCAAGCAATCTTTGAAGATATGTAAACTCTTCCCTGGTGGTTCAGATGGTAAAGAATCCGCCTGCAATGCAGGAGACCCGGTTTTGATCCCTAGGCTGGGAAGGTCCCCTGGAGGAGGGCATGGCAACCCACTCCAGTATCTTTGCCTGGAGAATTCCCATGGACAGAGGAGCCTGGTGGCTTATAGTCCATGGTGTCACAAGAGTTGCACACGACTTGAGCGACCAAGCACAAACTCTTTTAGACCATTATGGTATTTATGCACTAAAACAAGTTACTACAGGATAGCTTGGTCACTACAACGACAGATTTTTCAACAAAGTTATAATTTGAAATTGTATTGCCATAGACCCTAGGGGCATAGTAACCTCCTCTAGAGCAGATCTATAACAAGCACCTATCCTTAATTTTAAAAAGCAACTGTACACACTGCTATATTTAAAATGGGTAACCAAGAAGGATACCACAGGGAACTATATAACACAGGGAACTCTGCTCAATGTTACGTGGCACCTGGATGGGAGAAGAATGCACACATGTATATACATGGCTGTGCCTCTGCACTGTTCACCTGAAACTATCACAGTATTGCTAATCAGTTATATCCCAACAGAAAACAAAAAGTTTTTAAAAAGTAACAAAGCCCCAAACAAGTATTTAAAATTTTTTTAAGTCTTCTGAAAGAAGATTTTAAATTTATATAATGTATCATACTATAATATTGATCTTTGGGGATAAAAGTTATAAAGAATAAAATAAATATTTTAAGGCATTAACAAGGTAGGAAATTAAAATAAATTTAGTACCTACTCCCTAATAATATCATTCTCGAAATCAACCAACCAAACATCAATGTTTTAAAAGTCTTTATTTCAGATTAGTATATTCCCATCTGCACATTCATTTTATGAGCTTCTTAGGTACACTATGAAATATGCATGTCATCACTCTCTTGTGTAGTATTTTAAACTAAGCTTTTTTTTTTTTTCATGAAAACATCTCTTTAGAAAAATTGCTGGGACAGTTTTATAGCACTAAGGTAGTTTTAGTGCCAACTTCAATTTATTTTAAATAAATAACTGCTTAAAATATAAGTGAAAAATGCTTGAATTTTAAAATTCAAGTATTGGGCAATTACCACTGATATTCTTGAAATTCTTTCATATGATAAACATCTATCTACTTGCAAAGCAGTAAATAAATATGAATGTGTAAAGAGTTAAAAAAAATTCACTACACTTCAGAAACTTTAGATTCAGTGAATTTTAAGTTAAAATTGAATTTTTTTTTAAAGATCATATGGTTAAACTACAAACTCCATTGCTCACAGATGCCTATATCACAATGTTGGATGAGAATATAAGGGAAATTTTGGAAATTTTTCTATTTAATTTTTGTGTTTAATCTGTTTTTAATAGACACTCCAAGAAAAACAAATTAAACATAGTCTTTTTCTTGTTAGGCAAAGTATAAAAGATATGGGTTACAGGGCCAGAAAAGCCTCAGTTTACATCAGGATGTGGTCAAGTGATGCTGGCCCAAGTAGATCCTAACTAAGCACCCATTTATCAACTGAAAAAGAGAGACCCCCACATACCCAGCAAGGTTTCTGGGAAGAGCTACTAATCTAAGTAAAGTGCTCTGAACACATAAAGTTACACAAATGTTGTTGTTCAGTCGCTAAATCATGTCTGACTCTTTGCAACCCCACGGACTGCAGCATGCCAGGCTTCCTTGTCCTCCACTATCTCCTGGAGTTTACTCAAACTCATGTCCATTGAATTGGTGATGCTACCTAACCATCTCATCCTCTGTTGCCCTCTTCTCCTTTTGCCTGTAGTCTTTCCCAGCATCAGGGTTTTTTTCCAATGAGTCGGTTCTTCACATCAGGTGGCCTATTTGGAACTTCAGTTTCAGCATCAATCCTTTCAATGAATAGTCAGGGTTGATTTCCTTTAGGATTGACTGATTTGATATTCTTGCTATAAAAAGGGAATCTCAAGAGTCTTTTCCAGCACCACAATTAGAAAGTATCATTTCTTCAGCACTCAGCCTTCTTTATGGTCCTACTCTCACATCCATATATGACTACTGGAAAAACCATAGTTTTGACTATACAAATCTTTGTTGGCAAAATGATGTCTTTGTTTTTTAACATGCTGTCTAGGTTTGTCATAGCTTTTATTCTAAGGAGCAAGCGTCTTTTAATTTTATGGCTGCAGTCACCATCTTCAGTGATTTTAGAGCCCAAGAAAATAAAGTCTGCCCCTAACAACAGATGGAGACCAATTAAAAGTGTTCAGTTCCATAGTGATGATAGCTCTTCCAAGTGACTGTTAGTATCATGTTCTTTTCAACAATACATACATTTTTCTTCATGATTTTTAAATCACAAAGTCACAACCATTTTCCTGCTGTGCAGCATGACCTTTCTTGTTCACATTGTGATTTTTTGAAGAAAATGGAGAAAGGTTTCTTAAAACAAACCAACAAACAGAAAACCTAGGAGGCTTAGCTGTATAGAACTGCTTTGACTCGTCATTCAGATTTCTTGAGGGCCACATAAACTTTCCCGAATGTGCAGATTTTGTTGGTGGTGGTGGTTCATGAAACATCCATTTGTAAAGCATCCAGTTTGAATGGTAATATTTTAAGTAACATTTATTTATTTATTTTTAAAGAAAGGACTGTAAAAAAAATGTGTTTATTTGGAGAAGACTAGTTCCAAAAATAGATCTGTATCTATGTCCTCTGCCTGCCTTTTTTCCTGTAGAAAAACTTTAGTCAAAGAATAAACTTAATCGGAAAAAGCAGAAAATGCAGAATGAGAAACAATCAAGAAAGACAAAATAGTAACACTTTAGCCATTAAACAAAATCAAGGACCATTCTGAGCCATGTCCTGTTAACTGTTTTGCAGATACTGAAACCCCTACCGGGTGAAAGAAGCTTACTATATCCAGCCCACAAGCACAGAGATCCCAGACCAGTAGAAACTAGAAGGTTGCTGACTCACAATTTTCTCACCACCAACCAATCAGAAGAACGTCCTTGAGCTAATCATGCCCTGCTCCTTGAACACTTTAAGACTCCTCACTACACTCTCCAGGGCAGGACACAGTTTTGTGGCCATTAGTCCCTTTTTTCTGGCAAAGCAATGAAAACTACTCTATTTTACCCATTTGGCACCAGTGAACAGAGGCCAAGCAAGTTTTAGCAACAGACCGACACAATAGGATTTATATTTTCTCACCTATTTCTCTAAGGAATGCTATCAAAGTTATCATACATGAAGTCAGTTCTCATATATCATTCACTAGAGGAAATTCATCCAATGATCTAAAGTGGGAAAATTGACATTGAAAAATATATCCATTTCCAAATATCCAAATAGACTTAATATAACATAAGGCTTCCTTTATTTATTTATTTTGTAATTAGAAGGTTTGGGTCAAAGCAGTAGGACATGATAGTTGAAGATTATTTAATATGTTAAATCTTCCTTGGAAAGGAGCAAATAATACAGAGCACAAGAATCCTCCCAATATGAAACCAGAAGTATTAATGGGAGTAATTATAAATGATTCAAAGAAAAATATGTAATTTTATATAAACACTTCAGATTGACTTAAATATTTAGTTTAATTTCTACCATGTATTCTCCCAGTAATTACTTCCTTATTTCATATGCATGAACTATGCTAGACAGCTGAGACTAGAGAAGATAATTGGTTCAGTTCCCTGTTTCCAATGCAGTAATTCTAAAATTTGAGAGTGTATAAGAAGCATTAAGGGTGATTTCAAGGCCCCAACTACACGGTTCCTATTCAGTGTGTTTAATGTGGGAACAAGAAATGCTTTTGTATAGCCAGCTATTTTGTGCACTTCTTTCCAGATGATGGGGAGCAGTGTTCTAATGACCATCTAGATCACTCAGACATTTTTTTTTTAAAGAATCCCCAAAGATAAAACTCTCCAAATATTTGAGTACCTCATTATAGTTTTGTTTATCCCTGTGATGGCCAAAACAAATTTTTCTTCCCTATGTCCATTAAAACTGTCTATAATTAAACCAAGATGGTTTAATCTCTAAGTCATGTCCTACTCTTCGCAACCCTACGGACTGTAGCCCACCAGGTTCCTCTGTCCATGGGATTCCCCAGGCAAGAATACTGGAGTGGGTTGCCATTTCCTTCTGCAGGAGCTCTTCCTGGCCCAGGGATTGAACCCACGTCTCCTGTATGGTGGGTGGATTCTTTAGCACTGAGCCACTAGGGAAGCCCATAAAATAAGATATAACATATTAATAGTCAGTGTGGGCTATGTACCTTTATGATTTATGATATTCCACTACCTTTTCTTTGTTGAATAGTCTTGCTGTGTGCTGTGCTTAGTCACTTGGTCATGTCCGATTCTTTGTGACCCCATGAACTGTAGCCCACCAGGGTCCTCTGTCTATGAAGATTCTCCAGGCAAGAATACTAGAGTGGGTTGCCATGCCCTGCTTCAGGAGCTTTTCCCAACCCAAGGCTTGAACCCAGGTCTCCCTCATTGCAGGTGGACTGTTTACTGCCTGAGCCACAGAGGAAGCCTGATATGATACTCTAGTACCTTTTGCTTTGGATTTATGATACTCCAGTACCTTTTCTTTGTTGAACAGTCTTAGCTCTTGAAAGTATTTTACCATTGAGCTAGTTAGCTTCACTAAGACTATTCTTTAGTCAAAAGATAAATCTCATACTATCATCTCCCTTCCTATCCCTGTTCTGTTTCAAATTTTTAACTACTTTATGGAGAAGAACTAAAAAGCCTCTTGATGAAAGTGAAAGAGGAAAGTCAAAAAGTTGGCTTAAAACTCAACATTCGAAAACTAAGATCATGGCATCCAGTCCCATCACTTCATGGCAAATAGATGGGGAAACAGTGGAAACAGCGGCAGGCTTTATTTTTTGGAGCTCCAAAATCACTGCAGATGGTGACTGCAGCCATGAAATTAAAAGATACTTACTCCTTGGAACGAAAGTTATGACCAACCTAGACAGCTTATTCAAAAGCAGAGATATTACTTTGTCAACAAAGGTCCATCTAGTAAAGGCTATGGTTTTTCCAGTGGTCATATATGGATGTGAGAGTTGGACTATAAAGAAAGCTGAGCGCAGAAGAAGTTTTTGAACTATGGTGTTGGAGAAGATGCTTGAGAGTCCCATGGACTGCAAGGAGATCAAACCAGTCCATCCTAAAGGAGATCAGTCCTGAGCATTCACTGGAAGGACTGATGTTGAAGCTGAAACTCCAATATTTTGGCCACCTCATGAGAAGAGTTGACTCATTTGAAAAGATCCTGATTCTAGGAAAGATTGAGGGCAGGAGGAAAAGGGGTCGACAGAGGATGAGATGGTTGGATGGCATCACCGACTCAATGGATATGAGTTTGGGTAAACTCCAGGAGTTGGTGATGGACAGAGAGGCCTGGCATGCTGCGGTTCATGGGGTTGCAGAGTTGGACACGACTGAGTGACTGAACTTATGCTTTCCTGGAATAATTGATTAGGGCTTGTAAAACACATAGTGGGGGAAATCACCCAGAGTTTTCTTTATAAATTTCATTAGTTCTCCATTCTAGTACCTACTTATTGAAATAGTAAACAGTGACTTAGATAAAGTTTTAAACTTACGGACAGCCAAAATTGAAATATTACAATGTAGACAAAAGATTTGTTTTTGTCATTCCATACTTTTTTTTTTTTGTTCTGTGCAGTTTTTACAAAATATATATTCTACTAATATTTTAGAATACAAAATATACCCAAAGAGAACTATATGTGAAAGAGCTAAGATAATTTTTTATGAAATTATGGCCAACTCCAGAGATAAGAAAAGCAGTAGATACAGCCAACACAATGTCTAGCTTATGAAAAACCAGATATAGAATGTATTCTAACTTAAAAACTAAAAAATTCTGCCTCTAGCTTTTTCTGAAGTAGCATTTTGTAACAGTTCCATGTGTGTAATTTAGAAATCTAATTTTTCACTCCCAAACCAGCACAAATCTGCATTTCACAATAGCTATCTTTTATATTATACTCTGAAAAATTATGTAAATCCTAACTTCGATTTTAGAGACGGTTTGGCTAGAACAAAGTTTACGGCTAAAAAAAAGAAAGAAAGAAAAAGAAAGTAGTGGCCAAATACATTTACCTAAAAATGGATCCATTTCTCGACATGTCTAAAATGCAACATAGGTATTTCTCAGTTATTAAGTAGTTGACTATCTGTCCTTTAACTTCTCCATCCACATCCCATCTTTCCACACCCACGGCTAATTTTCTTGGAGGTCTTATAATATCTTTTAAGTAGTACTGAAAATGCTGCTACCACTACCACCAAAAAAGATAAAACTGCAGATACATCAATTTGTTTTTTAATACTTCTTTACCTCTAATAAAATGACTGAGAATGACTCTTAGGTCACCTATTATTATATGCTTAAATTTGCATGTGCTTTGGAAATGATTTTTTCCAACAGTCTGATGTTATGAATAAGAAAATGCAGACATAGAGAAATTAAGCAGTGAGCCCGTGATCACAAAGATAGTAAGCAGTAGCTGATCCTAAAACCCAGGTCTTCTGATTACAAATTGAAAACCTTTTTCATCATACCATTTGTAGGCAGGTAATCATTGCAAAGAAGAATGAAAAGGCTTCTGACATTTATTTTTAAATTTCCTAACATTAGATGATATTTACCTTAACTTTACCAACCAAATTTCAGGTCCTATAACCTGTTTTGTAAGAAGTTGGAAATATTTTTCCATCATTCAAATAATCATTTAAAAATACCTGACTATAACAATTCAACCTGAATATGTGTTTTTAAAATCTTATGTGCTATTTAAACTCTTCCTGGGGATTCAGTTCAACTAGCTCATCACAGGAAAGAGGACTGTTGAATTTTGGCAAGCATACATGCATGTACACCAGTTTCCACCCATATTCTTATCTAGGAACATAAAATCTTGTGGAAAGAGAAAATTACTTATGATTTGAAAGTTCCCTATAGGATTTTGATTACACTGTATCTAGCTAGGAATCACTTAAAGGCATCCTGTAGATTCATTATGCACCCCCAAAATTACTTTCAAATGAATAGAAAATTTCAGTGTGGTTGATGCCACAGTTTACCATTAGATTCCCTGGATTCAGGAAAATTTATGCAGGAGATACAGTGAAAACACTCTGATGAGGTCAAAGTTCCTTACTCCCACTATGCCTGAAATGGTGCCTGAAATTGTCTCAGAGATTCAATCATCAGAATAGGTATAATCTTTAGAAGACCTAGGTTTACAAATCTGTTACTTGATCCAGGAACCTGGTTGAGTTCTCATTTTCTGTCGCTAACACAAACTAGCATGAACTGACTTATTACACCAATTCTCAGTTTAGGAGACAGATTGGCACTGAGAAGATGAAATCCCAAGCATTCAATACTATGGGAAACACATCAGATCATGTTAGTGTCCTATAGAAATTTAGACCCAGGAGTCTGTGGACCTTACTAAAAGGCAGCCAACTGGAAGGCATACCATCCCTTTCTCACAGTTTTGCCTCAACCTGGGCCAGGCTGACAATTTTCACTTTTTAGAAAGAAAACATTCATACATCAAGATTAACCTTTTACTTCATGGAAATTCAGAGGATGGAAGCATCAGCAACTTGATTATAATCTCAGAGCTATTCTTCTCCACCAAAGGTAAGCAATTTACTTGATCTGAAAAGCTGGGGTGTGAGAATCTCACCTCTACATTCAAACCTTCCAGAGTTCAAAGACTTTCCTACACTGATAATATGAGCAATTACTCCAAAGTCTGGCTAAACCCAGTCATGATAGATCTACAACCGAGGATTGATTTTTTTGTATAAGTTTGTTTATGTGATAAGAGTGGGCTTTGTCCTATTTTTGTCCTGAGAGAAAGGCCTGTCACACCTTGAAGAAAAAAAAAGTAGTAGGATCCAGCTTGTACTTGGCCAATGGATCAGCAATCAAGAGGGTGGGGGAGAATATTTTGCATCTGTTAAGTGTTTTCCAAAATTTAAATCATTTAAACATACATAAGGTGGTGCTAGTAGTAAAGAATCTGCCCACCAATTCAAGAGACACAAGAGATGTGGATTTGATCCCTGGGTCAGGAAGATCCCCTGGAGGAGGAAATGGCAACCCACTCCAGTATTCTTGCCTAGAAAACTCCATGGACAGAGGAACTTGGCAGCCTTCACTCCATGAGATTGCAGAGTTGGCTATGACTAAAGTGATTTAGCTAGCACGCAAATGGTAAAGAACCCACCTGCCAATGCACAGAGGGGCCTGGTGAACTACAGTCCATAGGGTCGCAAAAAGCCAGACACGACTGAAGTGACTTAGCATGCACATGCAAGCAAAAGTAACTAAGTAAAATTATCTTTACAACCACACGAGAAACAGCCTAAAGCATTCTGTGTGTGCTGTCAGTCAGTCACGTCCAACTCTTGGCAATCCTATGGGCTGTAGCACACCAGGCTCCTCTGTCCATGGGATTTCCCAGGTAAGGATATTGGAGCAGGTTGCCACGTCCTTCTCGAGGGCATCTTCCCTACACAGGGATGGATGGAACCTGCGTCTCTTATGTTTCCTGCATTGGCAGGTGTGTTCTTTACCGCTAGCGCCACCTGAAAATCTAAAGCATTCTATTAACTGAATTATAATTCCAATAATCTACCCAAAGTAAACTTGAACACAGATCTTTTACACTCTAGTCCTTCTCTTCTTTCTATTCCATGACACAGACTACAAAGATACCTCGACGTGCACCAGTGTGAGAGTTTGGATCCTTCAAACCATGATATTGGTGAGAAGAAGAATGCAGGTCTCAGCAGCACAGCCTTAGGATCTGCTTTGGGCAGATACTAAAAATGGTTTTCAAGGGGTCAAGCAAAAGAAAGCAAGGGCTATTTGTAATTGAGGAGTGGTTTTAAAAAAGCAATTTACTATTTTCTTCTGTTGACTAGTCCAGGAAGAGGCTGGCATGGATGACGAGCCAGGGGCAATGGGAATTTTCTTTAACACCCCCAGGTAAAAGAAAGTCAGTGTTATCAGGACTGAGTTTAATAGTTAACCATTCACTGCTATATTTTGCATTTTATCCATCATATTTTAGACACATAATTTAATTGAATATACTATTATAGATACAAATTTCAGATTTAGAATTTAGATTGAATATACTATTAACTTTAAAATAATACATCTTAAGGAAATCAATTAATATTTGTATTTTTTTATGAAACATCTTCATCTCTCAAGTATACAGTCAAGAAGAGCTTTACCACTGTGACCAAACAGCTATATTTAGGTAATAATACTTCCCTTATTTGGGTTACCCAAATGAGAAGCATACTACTTATATTGAATTCATAGATAATAATAATCTTGCAAGACATTATGGGAAACTAGGGGATTCACATTAAATAACACCTCCTGAATCATCTTTTGAAATATGCTCACCTACCATGTGGACCATGGGTTTAAATGTCTAAGGGTCAACAACGTGCACTTATAGCTGCTTCTAGAAAACTACAAACNCATGGACAGAGGAACTTGGCAGCCTTCACTCCATGAGATTGCAGAGTTGGCTATGACTAAAGTGATTTAGCTAGCACGCAAATGGTAAAGAACCCACCTGCCAATGCACAGAGGGGCCTGGTGAACTACAGTCCATAGGGTCGCAAAAAGCCAGACACGACTGAAGTGACTTAGCATGCACATGCAAGCAAAAGTAACTAAGTAAAATTATCTTTACAACCACACGAGAAACAGCCTAAAGCATTCTGTGTGTGCTGTCAGTCAGTCACGTCCAACTCTTGGCAATCCTATGGGCTGTAGCACACCAGGCTCCTCTGTCCATGGGATTTCCCAGGTAAGGATATTGGAGCAGGTTGCCACGTCCTTCTCGAGGGCATCTTCCCTACACAGGGATGGATGGAACCTGCGTCTCTTATGTTTCCTGCATTGGCAGGTGTGTTCTTTACCGCTAGCGCCACCTGAAAATCTAAAGCATTCTATTAACTGAATTATAATTCCAATAATCTACCCAAAGTAAACTTGAACACAGATCTTTTACACTCTAGTCCTTCTCTTCTTTCTATTCCATGACACAGACTACAAAGATACCTCGACGTGCACCAGTGTGAGAGTTTGGATCCTTCAAACCATGATATTGGTGAGAAGAAGAATGCAGGTCTCAGCAGCACAGCCTTAGGATCTGCTTTGGGCAGATACTAAAAATGGTTTTCAAGGGGTCAAGCAAAAGAAAGCAAGGGCTATTTGTAATTGAGGAGTGGTTTTAAAAAAGCAATTTACTATTTTCTTCTGTTGACTAGTCCAGGAAGAGGCTGGCATGGATGACGAGCCAGGGGCAATGGGAATTTTCTTTAACACCCCCAGGTAAAAGAAAGTCAGTGTTATCAGGACTGAGTTTAATAGTTAACCATTCACTGCTATATTTTGCATTTTATCCATCATATTTTAGACACATAATTTAATTGAATATACTATTATAGATACAAATTTCAGATTTAGAATTTAGATTGAATATACTATTAACTTTAAAATAATACATCTTAAGGAAATCAATTAATATTTGTATTTTTTTATGAAACATCTTCATCTCTCAAGTATACAGTCAAGAAGAGCTTTACCACTGTGACCAAACAGCTATATTTAGGTAATAATACTTCCCTTATTTGGGTTACCCAAATGAGAAGCATACTACTTATATTGAATTCATAGATAATAATAATCTTGCAAGACATTATGGGAAACTAGGGGATTCACATTAAATAACACCTCCTGAATCATCTTTTGAAATATGCTCACCTACCATGTGGACCATGGGTTTGACTGTCTAAGGGTCAACAACGTGCACTTATAGCTGCTTCTAGAAAACTACAAACTTAAGGAATATTCTCTTGAGTATTTCCTATGTAAAAACCTCTTTTTTAAAACACAATGTACAATTTATACTATTTGAGTTTTATGTAAATGTTATATCCAGTTTATATCTTAAAAAGATGGGAGCCATAACATCTTAACATTAAACAGATATTCAAACAACATAATTAGCTCCCCAAAGGAAAACATCACCTATGCTAAGTAAGAGAAATGTGCTTTTATTTTTAAGGTTTAGGGATGTACATAGATCTAACTCATTAGAAAAGACCCTGATGCTGGGAAAGATTGAAGGCAGAAGAAGTGGGTGACAGAGGATGAGATGGTTGGATGCATCACTGACTCGATGCACATGAGTGTGAGCAAGCTCCAGGAGAGGGTGAAGGACAGGGAGGCTTGGTGTGCAGCAGTCCATGGGGTCCCAAAGAGTCAGACATGACTGAGCGACTGAACAACAGCAACAGTAATAAGTTAACTCCTAGCTAAGTAAAAATTATATGGTTTTTTAANAGGAGAGGCTGAAGGACAGGGAGGCTTGGTGTGCAGCAGTCCATGGGGTCCCAAAGAGTCAGACATGACTGAGCGACTGAACAACAGCAACAGTAATAAGTTAACTCCTAGCTAAGTAAAAATTATATGGTTTTTTAAGAAAGAAGTAAGTCATTCTACTTTCTACCACTTAACACAACCTGGCAAATCAATAAACAATGTTTTCCTTTTGGAAAGTATTGAAATGCCTTCTCCTTACTTTGTTCTAATACGCATTTTTCACATCATCAGTGGTGCCCTTGTGTTCACAGAATGGCTACCAAAATACATTTTCTACAAGGCTCTTTCAAATAGATTGGACAGCAGGAAGCCAAGTGGAATCCCATTTACACAGCTAGATTCTTTCAAATGCATAGAATGCTCAGCTGGATACTTTCATTCATTAGCAGCAACAACAATAAGGATAACTATAATCTCTACCATAATACCAATAATAATAATAAGAGGGCACGGCCCTATATTGGCACTTAAGTAAAGCTGATTGCAAGCTAAGATCCAGCGGTGGTATTATTAAAAGAAAATTTTTTAATCTAATTAAAGACACAAAGGATCAAGAAAAAGTAGAGCAAATGAACATCAGAGGTTCAAGCAATACTTCATATTACAAAGAGATGATTGTTGAAATAATAGGTTCCTGCTGATCCTAATCACAATTTTCCTGACTTTCCTTTTAATTTGGTCTTTCTGAAAGGCCAACAATATATTTAATAAATAAATAACTTACTACAAGGTATCAAAACTACTAGAGACTGAAAGCTGTTCTCTTAAAATAGTCATTTATTTGTATACGAATAGAGTGACTTTGTCACTTGGCCAGTGCAGGAGACATAAGAGATGTGGGTTTGATCCCTGGGTCAGGAAGATCCCCTGGAGGAGGGCTTGGCAACCCGCCCTGGTATTCTTGCCTGGAGAATCCCACTGACAGAGGAGCCTGGCAGGCTATAGTCCATAGGGTTGCAAAGAGTCAGATATGACTGACGTGACTTAATACACACTCATGGAGTGATATTACCATTAGCTAAAACATAGTATGAATCCTAGAGCTTCACCGTCTCATGTCTAAGGCCATTTTATGACAGACTAAGAAGCAAAACGGATTATGTAAAATGTAAACATTTTGACATACCAAAATGATAACCACCAAAATTTTTAAGTGAAAAATATTTTTATAGCATGTTAGATAAGAATTAGTACCTTGAATAAGCATACACACACACATTAGGGAAATAAACAGGGGCAGAGAGTCATCTCTAGAGTGTGCTCCTTAATGCTTCAGACCTCAGATGCTGAGGTGGTCTTGGGCCACCCAAGTTGGTAGGATTCCAGGTCCCCACCCTACCTCTCAGCCAGACTTGCTTTTATTGATTTTATATACTGGACTTCCAGTCCAGCGTTTCTCATGATGTACTCTGCATAGAAGTTAAAAATAAGCAGGGTGACAATATACAGCCTTGACGTACTCCTTTTCCTATTTGNGAAATAAACAGGGGCAGAGAGTCATCTCTAGAGTGTGCTCCTTAATGCTTCAGACCTCAGATGCTGAGGTGGTCTTGGGCCACCCAAGTTGGTAGGATTCCAGGTCCCCACCCTACCTCTCAGCCAGACTTGCTTTTATTGATTTTATATACTGGACTTCCAGTCCAGCGTTTCTCATGATGTACTCTGCATAGAAGTTAAAAATAAGCAGGGTGACAATATACAGCCTTGACGTACTCCTTTTCCTATTTGGAACCAGTCTGTTGTTCCATGTCCAGTTCTAACTGTTGCTTCCTGACCTGCATACAAATTTCTCAAGAGGCAGGTCAGGTGGTCTACTGAACTGAACTGAACTGATACTAGACTTTGGAATAAAGCTTTTGTTTGCAAAAAAAAGTATACTGTTGATATTAAAAACTCGAAAGCCCACCGTTTTAATCATATCTTTGAAAGTGCTAGTCACTCAGTCATGTCCAACTCTGCAACCCCAGGGACTGTATCCTGTCAGACTCCTCTGACCATGGGATTCTCCAGGCAAGAATACTGGAGTGGGTTGCCATGCCCTCCTCCAGGGGACCTTCCTGACCCAGGGATCAAACCCTCCTCTCCTGGATTGTAGGCAGATTCTTTACCATATGAACCCCCAGGGAAGCCCAGACATACCTTTATGGACCCAGAAAAAAAAAGTTTATAAATAGATGTTAATATATAAACAAATTAATTATAAATTGCTTAATCCCATCTTTATTATATACACACAAAGAGACAATTGTCAAACTGATGTTAACAGATTATTTTATTTGCAAAAGGAAATAAGATTATCCTTATATTCTAACTTTCTATAATGAAACTGCATTGTTTATATATTTTTTTTACAATCACAAGTAAGGCTAGAAATAATAAAACTGATTTAAAACAAAAAACAACTGAGGCTGGAAGTTGTGTCCATTTTACTCTATCTCATTAGCACAGCTTGTTAAGAAATAATTGCAGTAATAGGCTCTTAATGTACACGTGTTCATCTTACTTTCAGAATCAAACAGTAATATCATAAAGGAACACAGTTTAAGAGTTTACTTCCTAGACTGCTTTTGAAAAAGTCATATATGATGAAATAATTAATTTTATTAGCTCCCCATTTCGCTTTGAATTTTAGACAGGTACAGAATAAACAGTAGTATCTATCAAATTTATATATAAAAGAACAGATAGCAAAGTAAATGATACAACCCAAAGTCTTCATTGTGGGCAAATTTAGGTCAGCACTCGAGAAACTCTTTCTTCCTGCAATGTGCTGAGTTTCTTTGATTGTTGACTCGGTTTCAAATGATAAGACCTAGGTAGCCTACAACTAAAAAGATGAATAGATAACAGTATTTTACACTAGTGTTGCCTAAGACCAATGCAATGCAAGCCAGATTCTATTTTAAACTTTTTATTAGCTATTAAAAATAAATAGTTGGAAAGAAACTTTAATAATATTTTATTTAACTCAATATATCCAAAGATTACCATATTTATATATAATAAAGATAAAAATTATTAATGATTATTTTACATTTGCATATTAACTTTTGTGAGTCAGCATGCGTTTTGTACTTACAGCACATCTCAATTCAGACTAGCATTTCAAATGCTGAATAGCCACCTATGGCTAGGGGTTATCATACTGGACAATTCAACTACATAATAACACATAAAACTATAAAGGAGTGTCTTCCCTTGGTACAGAAAGCATTTCATATCTCCCCCAATCGTTCTACAGCAAACACAAAGACTTTTATATGTAATTTGCTCTAGTCTTATCTACTCTATCTACTTCTCAGTTCTCTACAAAGTAGGCCTCTGAGTTCAGCCAAATCACTTTCCTCAGTTTCCTGAAAAAAAGACTGCCTGACAACCTGACTAAATTTTTTCTATCCTCCAAGGCTCAACACAAACCCCATCATCTATAAGAATGTGGTCCTGATTATTCTATAAATCCTACAGCATGCAATGTCTATATCATTACTTTTGATGTTAATTGTAAATGTAGCTATTTTCAATTATTTCTTTCTAATGTTCCTGAGAATAAGGATCATGTTTTATGTTTCTTGTCTGTCTCCAATGTTACCTAGTAGAGAATTTTGAACATACTGAATTGAAATACTTTATGTCAGTCTTCTGTATTTTAAATTTTATTTTCTGTCTCAAAAGTCACGTACAGAACATTTGAACTTAAAAAAAAGGAAAGAAACAAAAAGGAATGAAAAACCCTGATAGATTCAAAGAAAAAGAGCTTACTAATAATTAAAGCTGCTGAAGCAAGAAATGAGTTGGTCATGAGAGTCTCATTATTGGAAGACAGTGTAGTTAGCCATTTGTTTGGGAAATAAGGAGAATTTCTATACCAACCAAATAGTTAAATTTGATGATGCCTAAATACCATTCTGATTTTAAGACTCTGTACATAAGAAAGCTAATGTGAAAGAAAGAAAACTCATAAGAAAGAAAATTCAAATTTACAATGCATCTGTTATTTCAGGATCTGTCAGTCTGCAAAACAGCACTGGTTAAATAAATAAATAACTGGACAGCTTTTAAAAGACCTGATTAGCTTTTATTTATCCCCAACTATAAAGTTAACTTTGACAAAGCTGACTTGCAGTTTTAACATAAAGCAGGTATAAATCTGATCAGTTGTGCAAAAACAGCTTTGGCTTATAAGACAAGATGCTGACTGGATTGTTTTTGGAAGTTATTTTATTTTATTTATTTATTTATTTTATTTACTTTATGTTACTTTACAATACTCTACTGGCTTTGCCATACATCGACATGAATCCACCACAGGTGTACACGAGCTCCACCAACAGCTTCTAATGACTTAAATGTAGACTGCTAAAGAGATTATTTACTAGGTGAGAAGGTTTACCTCTCAACCACACCCCAGTCCAACCCTGAAAAATCCCTCATTTGCTAAGAACAAAAGACAACACCAGGCAGTCAGCCGACAATCAGCTCTCTAGATGGTTGATACCAAACAGCATTGATCTGCCCCTGGCAGCACTTCAGGGAGGACCATCCTCTCCTTAACTGTCCAGGGGGCATGCGCAGCTTAACAACTGAGAAGTGCCTCCACATTAGCTTGAAATCGCAGAGGCAGAGGATTAAAGCAAATTCACAAGTTCAGAATCAAGTGAACTCAATTCCTCAGTAGTAAAATTCTTATTCTATACGTCTAAAAACAGAGATTCCATATTTCTAGAGAGAGATTAGTATCAGTAGCTGATTCACATGTGTATGTATTTTTTGGAATTGAGTTCTGGTTTTCTTCCAAACCATAATTGAGAGGGCTAATGTTCCAGATTGAATTGCCTTGTCATCACCGGTGCCCACGGGGAGCCAATACACACTCATTTAACTCAGCCCTGCCTTTCAACTGACAGCACACCCCCAGAAGAAGCAGTTTCTGAAGGTCTGATCTAAATTAGTCCATACTCAAGACTTACGCTTGCATTATTTAAATAGCTTATCTGGAATTCATGCTACATTCTCCTGAAAGTTAATTTGAAGGGAGATAAAATCTTACTTTTAGTGGCAGAGGATATTCATGGTGACCACTCTAAAACTGGGCACTTTCTTTGTGGTAGCCTAAAAGTTCTGTGAGTTTGGCTGAAGGTCCAATGGTTCAGCTGGTGATGGACTGAAGAAATAAACACACACAAAGTTCCACAAGGTACAGAGCCCAGTTTTGCTCTGAAGGCAGAGAGACCTGAGTTCTAATCGAAGACTTCTTGAAGCTAGCCTTGGGTGTCCTTGTTAACTCACTTAACTTCAGTGAACTTCAGTATTACCCTGCGTGAATGTTAAGATTAACTATTAATATTAAATCACCCATTTAGGGGGCTTTCCTAGTGGTCAAGTGATTAAGAATCTCCCTGCCAATGCAGGGGACACGATTTCGACCCCAGGTCTGGGAAGATTCTATGCTTCAGGGCAACCGAGCCTGCCAACCAGAACTACTGAGCCTGTACATCTCAACTGCTGAAGCCCATGCACCACATCTACTGAAGCTCATGCGCCCTAGAGAAGCTCCTACCATGAGAAGCCCACACATCACAGCAAACAGTAGACCCACTCACCGCAACCAGAGAAACCCATGCAGCAGTGAAGACCCAGCTCGGCCAAAAATCAAGCAAATAAACAAAATTATCAACCGTCTGGGTGAGAGATTCCTCAGGCAAGTAAAGGAAAAAGTGACTACGACATGGTGGGTGCCTAACAGGAGTTAATGAACTCCTTGTGACTGAACAGGTTATGTAGCCAGAGAATTATCAATAAGACCTGAAGTGCCATCTCAAGACGGATCACGGTGGAAAACTGAGACTTGTCTGAAGGGTTAAGGACTAGATCCAGATAAGCACAAAGGACTAAGCTAGGTCAGAAAAGGGGCTCACTGAGTGAGACTTTCAGATTGCAGTCAGAGAATCACAATCAAAGTAAGGGCAAAGCAGGCACCTGGGGAATAACTAACTCCAGAGAAAAATCAGAGGAGTCACAGAAAACATGGCCCAAAGGCTGAAATGAACCAACGACTGTTTGATTCAAAAAGGACTTCCCATCCAAGACTAAAGGAGCTCTGTCAAAATGAGCTTAGGATTCACAAGCATCCCAAGAAATTTCAAAACAAAGCAGCAAAATCAGAGTGAAAAAAAAAAAGAAAAGAAGAATGTTCACTAGGTTCATTGAAACAGACCTTGCCATGCTACCAAATATCGGTAGCAACTCAAAGGGTTAAAAAATTTACATTAAGGAAGAAATCCAGTTTACAGTTTACAGTTCATATTTTTAAAACCATGCTAACTGAAGTAGAGTTACCCTGGGCCATTAAATTATAGAAGATATACTTTCTTAATATGTCAGTCAAAGCATATGCTTTCAGCAAACATTTATTAAGAGTTTATTATATTCAAGACATAGGACCTTGTAAATGAAATCTAGACCCACATAAAGTTGACTCTTTTTGACTACATGCCTATTGGTATAATGATCAGGCCAGTTATTTTGAGGGCAACTAACTGTACTGAGAAAATAAACTACAATCGAACAGATTGTCTCAGTTTTGCCTGATTTGTACAGAGAGGCTTTGCGTCTCACAATTTTGGGAACAGTTCTGTTACAACTGATTTTGTCATACAGATATGAATAGCTCATCTAAAATTCTTTTATGCTTGGATTTTTCCAAAAGGAAATTCAATAGGAATTGAATTTTAGAATTCAAACAGGGATCTAGAAATTTTCATCTTTATAGACACAAGTATTTTGATATATGTAGGTTTTGATCATAATATAATCACTTGTTGAATATTTTCTTCCATGAAATTGCTCCTGCATTTTACCAAATTTTTACTAACTTTTACTAATTTTTACTAACTATATGCGTATGTGTTCATATGGTTAAGCACAAAGGCACTACCTTGAAAAGAGCCAAAGGCCCCTCAGGTAAGAGTTGCCAGGTAATATTCAGGATACCCTATTTAATTTGAGCTTAAAATAAGCAAGCTCAAATTAAACTGCTATATTCCCAATAACTTACTAAAAGATTATAATTTATTTATAATTTAATTAAGCACCAAATGTATGAAGTCCCAGTTGTTTGGTGCTAAATTCAGTATCACTAGTTTCTTTTACTCAAGCAACATAAAAAATGTTAGTATTAGAGTTTTACTGCTGCTGCTGCTGCT
>SJYV01050364.1:0-11665 GCA_006410875.1 Neotragus pygmaeus
GGCTGGGCAGAAATTGTGATGATCAAACCTGCGGGATTAGTCTACAAGGGACCACCCTCAACTAGAAGTCCTCCGTTTTACAAACGAGGAAACAAACGGAGGAAGTTGATGAGCTGTCAAGAGAAAACAGCAAGTTACTGACAGGTCGCACTGGAAGCCAGCCTTCTCCCTGCATCAGCTTTTGCGTTCGGCTTTTTTTCTGTTCGCACTCTTCTTTGGCTTCCAAGGTGAAAAGGAGTGGATAAAGAGGACCCAGATGCAAGAGGAAGCTGCCTATACTTGTTCCATCTGCTGAGAGATCTTAACATCCTGTTAGGTGGCATAAGGACCTAGTATAATCCACTTAATTGGTTAACAGTTGCTTAGCCACAAGTAGCTGAAGAATCTCTCCCATAAGTCACAACTCAGATGTTGACATTCCGAGACATTTATTGAATTATTAGAATTCCATCCTGTGTGTCTCAAACTAGGTGTTTACTGGTCCCCCTAAGTAAGGGAGTTGGATTGGATGGTTGACAGTCTACTAACACAGAAAACGAATGAGTCTATAATACTGTGCAGCTGAGGGCTGGTTGTCCAGGCCTAAATTCTTCAGCGTTGCTGAGACAGCCAGCCACTCCTTGGATGTATCAGTGCAGATCTTCCCCCACATGGACAGATGCAGCCCCAGCTCCTGCTGCTTCTCATCCATGTCATCCCCTTCTCCCCATAAGACTAAGTTAATAGCTTAAACTCTAGGAGATATCCTAAGCTTTCAGAGTAAATCTATTCTTTTCTTCCACCATAATAGGTTGTCCTTCATGCATGAAACCATGTTACTGTCCCAGGAAAAAAGTCTACTTTCGGATGTGTTCATGAGAAAAGAGTAGTGTTTGTGCTCAGCTGTGCCTGCTGTCATCTGATGCATGCTATCATGAGATAAATGGTCTAATTAACAAGGTCACCTTTCCCTCTCGCCTGTCAAACTGAGTTTATACTTATATATATATATATTCTTGAGCTACAAATCCCCTGGCAGCTCTGACCTGCTGCAATATAAAGAATTCACCAGTGTTTCTCTTGCTGAAAGGGCATCAAGTGGAAAAAACACCCTAAAAGAAAAGGCCTCATCTACCAGTAACTCACACTTTACTTCTCCTGTCCAATGCATATCCCATGAGCCCCTGGGTGTCCAGGACTGAGTTAGAATCAAGGAGCTGACAGAGAAAATCCCAGGCAAGCTTGGGGAAAAATAGGTCACAGTGGCTGGGTGGTGAGGTCACAGAGAGGTTTGTCTGCCCCAGACTCCATAGGGGAGGAGCCTAGCAGGCCGAGGGGCCCTAGAAAGCCCCTCAAGCCCAGATAGGGGACATGGTGTAGGAAAGGCAGCAGGGACGGGGGCCAGGGAGCTGAGTACGGGGGGCCAAGGGGCCCGGAGAGATGAGGGCAGGAGCAGGGAGGGGGCAGTCAGGATGGTGAGGAGAAGCCGGAGCCGGAAGCTGCAAAAATTGACGGGGCTGTGCAGACGGGAGGAGGGGCTCAGGGTGAGGGGGGTGGGCGGCGAGGCAAGGGGGGTGCAGCATGGTGGCAGCCAGAGGTCAGGGGAGGAGTTGGGCAAGGAGCGAGGCAGATAGGGAGGGGTAACCCACGGACCCAGAGGAAAAACTTGGCAGGCTCTGACAGCACAGAGCTGGGTGTCAGAGCAATGGGCCCCCCCAAATAGCAGTTAATAAGTAAGAGAAGGGAGAAAGAGAGGCATGACCGTCCTGTGCGCCCCCTTTTCCTTGGGCAGGTAAAGCGGAGCTGCCCTTCATGTGGCCCTTCAGAACCTGGGGGTGAAGAAAAGAAGGGGCGAGGAAACCCTGTTTCTGTTCAGTTGTTTCCCCCAGAGCTGGTGAGTCCTTGGGGGTGGGGGTGGGGTGGTGCTAAGAATAAAGGAACCGGGGGGCAGGACAGCTGGAGTAGGGGGTGCCCCCTGATCCCTGCTTTCCCCGTCCTGCCCCCCCACCCAGGTGGAGCACATCATCTCATTCCTCCCAGTGAGAGATGTGGTCGCTCTCGGCCAGACCTGCCACTACTTCCACCAAGTGTGCAACGCCGAGGGCGTATGGAAACGCATCTGTCACCGGCTCAGTCCTCGCCTTCGAGAGCAGGGTTCCGGGGTCCGACCTTGGAAGAGAGCCGCCATTCTGAACTGTACACCTTCCCCCAGAACCTCTAGTTCTCTCTGCCTCTGTCCTACCTTATCCTGGGGTCCCTCCTGCTCCATAAAGTTGTTTGATGACCTCAAACAGCCAACCTTCCAGGAGCCCTTTCTCTGGAAGAAACTTATGAGATTGAAACACACTCCATCAAGGTCTCTAGAGCTGCTCTCAGATAGACATGTCACCCAGAGCCCCTACTCTTTCTAGCATCCCTGCCCAGTTGCCCACCACATTCAAACACTTCCACATTTCGCCCTGAGACATCCTCCTTTCCCAATACCTGGAGTTTCCCCTCTAAATCAGGATTTCTCAACCTGATCCCTAATAAAACTTAGGGACAAATAATTCTTTGAAGTTGGGTGAGGGGGCTGTCCTCTGCATTTGTGGGATGTTCAGCAATTTCCCTCATCTCTACCCACTAGATACCAATAGCACCTCCCCCAGCTGTGACAGCCAATGTCTGTCAAGGGACAAAAATCACCCCCACGTTGAGAAATATGCTCTAATCTCCGATCCAATACCAGAGTGAAGGGAGATCCAGATAGCACATCCAGAGCTAGGGACAAGGGAGGGCTACCAGCTTTTCCCCATCATTCCTTTTTCACTCCTCTTTCTACTTTTCTATGAATTCTTGTTAAGTCCTTTGATGTCTCCACTTCAATGCACGTTTGGACCAAAGAAGTGCTCACTTAGCAGCATGTGTATGGCCCTGGGCTGAGGTCAGGCAGAGAATTTTAGTTCAGACATGGGGCATAATTACAGGTATCTTCTGAGCATCGCACAGGCCTTTTGGAGGGGGTCGTTCCCCTGGCCTGCGGATGGGAAGGAGCTAAACACCCATCCATTGAGAAACCTAGTTTGCCCAAGCTCTGATTCATCTCCTTTCCTGAGCCTTTAAATTTCCCTCTCTCTTCTCCAGACACAAAGGGCCTGTATTTCCAGGCATTTGGGGGCCGCCGCCGCTGTCTCAGCAAGAGCGTAGCTCCCCAGCTAGCCCATGGCTACCGCCGCTTCCTGCCCACCAAGGACCACGTCTTCATTCTTGACTACGCGGGGACCCTCTTCTTCCTCAAAAATGCCCTGGTCTCGTCCACCCTTGGCCAGATCCAGTGGAAGCGGGCCTGCCGCTACATCGTGTTGTGTCGTGGAGCCAAGGACGTGAGTAACAGGACCTGGGCAGCCGAGACCCCATCTTTCCTCCGGGAACCCAGGGCCACACCAGTCCCGAGCTGGCATCCTCAGGACAGCGCCCTCCTATACCAGGAACCTGAAACCAAGTCCACATTTCCCAGCCCCATACCCAAGTATCTCATCGCCTACCCCCAGCCTCATCCCACTGCAAGGTTCTAGATCCCGGACACCTTCTTCTTGTCCCACTGTTGTCTTTTCCTACAGTTTGCCTCAGACCCGAGATGTGACACAGTTTACCGCAAATACCTCTACGTGTTGGCCACTCGGGAGCAGCCAGGAGTGGTGGGCACGACCAGCAGCCGGGCCTGTGACTGTGTCGAGGTCTACCTGCAGTCCAGCGGGCAGCGGGTCTTCAAGATGACCTTCCACCACTCCATGAGCTTCAAGCAGATTGTGCTGGTTGGTCAGGAGACGCAGCGGGCCCTGCTGCTCCTCACAGGTGAGGCTTAAAGCAACTGGTTTACATATTGTTTTCCCACAGAGTCTTCAGGACCCATGGCAGAAGGTGGGGGGAGAGGGGCACCTCGCCCTGGTGTCAAACCAAGTATCTCTGCTTTTATCTGCCAGTCTAGGATTCTGGGTAATGTGTCATAGGAATAAAGGGCCCTGCTGCAAAAAATGGTTTGGAAACCACTGTTCTAGTGAACGCCTGATTTCTTTCTATTTTTTTGCTAGTCTGCATGGCATGTGGGGGGCTTCCCTTGTAGCTCAGTCGGGAAAGAATCTGCCTGCAGTGCAGGAGACCCGGGTTCGATCCCTGAGTTGGGAAGATTCTCTGGAGAAGGAAATGGCAACCCACTGCAAGATCCTTGCCTGGAAAATCTCACTGATAGAGGAGCCTGGTGGGCTGCAGTCCATGGGGTCGCAAAGAGTCAGGCACAACTGAGCGACTAACACTTACTTACGGCATATGGGATCTTAGTTCCCCAGCCAGGGAATGAACCTGGGGCCATGGCAGTGAAAACGGCGGGTCCTAACCCCTGGACCACCAGGGAACTCCACTACTTTATTTATTTTTTGGGCCACACCCCATGCTTATGGGATCTTAACACCCCAAACTCAGGATTGAATCCACACCCCTTGCATTGGAAGGTGGAACCTTAACCACTGAACCACCAGGGAAGTCCTTGCACTGATTTTTAAAATTCTAAGCATCCCAACCTCCACCAGGCACTGTACTGTATACCCGAACTACCCCCGTCAAATCTCAGTGTTCCCTAGATTTGACCACACTCCCAAGCCCCCAGACCTGAGACCTTTTGGACTTTTTTTTTTTTTTTTGGCCATGCCTCACAGCTTGTGAAGTTGAACCCAGGTACCCTGCAGTGGAATCAGAGTCCTAACCACTGGACCGCCAGGGAACACTCCCCACTCTCCCTTTGCCCTTCTGGACTTAATGGTAGGCAGAGCCCTGAATCCCCAGACATCATTCTTCCCAACCAGGAATCAAATTAGATTCCACCAAATCCACCTGCTAGGTTTTCTCTCCACTCATCCCTCACAATGAAGAACTCCCCTGGTTGATTTTCGGTGGTGAGAGCTGGAGGCCAGGGAACTTGAAGTCACCCCCACATCACCACTCCTTGCTTCTTCTCTACACTTTTCCCTCCAGCCCACTCTAGGGCAGTAAATGTTTTGTCTTGTTAGGGGTTAGGGAGTCTCTTGAGAAGTTAATGTGGTTGGGAGTTCCCTGGTGGCCTAGTGGTTAGAAATCGGCACTTTGGGTATGGCAGGCCCAGGTCCAATCCCTGGTCCAGGAACCATCCGGCATGCCGCACAGCACAGCATCAGCAAATAAAAAACATTTTTATTTAAAAAGAAGTTAATGTGGCTATTGGAGGGTCCCCTCCCCCACACACAGTTGTCTGCCCCTCTGTCCCCTCCCCCAGAGGAAGGAAAGATCTATTCTTTGGTTGTGAATGAGACCCAGCTGGATCAACCACGCTCCTACACGGTTCAGCTGGCCCTGAGAAAGGTGTCCCGTTGCCTTCCTCACCTGCGTGTGGCCTGCATGGCTTCCAACCAGAGCAGTACTCTCTACATCACAGGTAAGAAAGACATCTTCCTGCTTCTCCAGACCCCAACCTTGGACAGACCTTCCAGATACAGAGCCCTCCCTTATCCTTATTCCAGCTTGGCAGGGGATCCATAGGGCATCCTAGTCAAAACAGGTGTTTAAGTTCCCAGACATCATAGCTAGTGCATTTCTAATGCGTGTGAGACTCCCCAGAACTTGCACCTTTCATCACAGATAGGGCCCGATCCCTAGAACAAGGGTGCCCAAAGCTGCTGAGCTGAGAGTTCCGACCCCCCAGACCAGGGGGGAGTGTATTTTGAGGTGCATACCCCAGGGGTGTATCGTGATCTCTTTGGGACCCTTCAAGCCTTTGACCCCCTGGACCAGCAGATGCCGCTTGCACTCTCACTGCCTGCCAAGGTAGGATCCTCGGGAGGGAAGGGGTGGGGCAGACCAGGGGAGCAGGGGGCTTAGGAGACTGCAAGGTCCTGAAGGTCTGAACTATGAGCAGGAAGCAAATGATCGATCAGGGACAGAAAAGGGACCTGGGAGAGGGGTGGCATGGAAGGCACAACTGGAAGCGATCAGCTGGGGAGGGCAGGTCGGCAACAGGGAGACTCTGGAGCTCAGAGCTCCTCCAAAGACGACTGAACACTCACTTTGCCTTTCTGCCTTACTTCTTAGATCCTATTCTGTGCTCTTGGCTACAATCACCTTGGGCTGGTGGATGAATTTGGCCGAATCTTTATGCAGGGAAATAACAGATATGGGCAGTTGGGAACAGGGGACAAAATGGACAGAGGGGAACCCACACAGGTGAGACTGCTTCCCAGCTACTCATCCCCCCCTCACTTTTCCCTAATTCCCTGACCCCTAGATCTCTCCACGCCTCTAATTTCCATAGAATCCACTTCTTTAAAAATACTTAATTTTTATTCATTTACTCGGTTGCACTGGATCTTAGTTGCAGCGTGTGGGATCTTTCAATCGCAGCACATGGGATCTAGTTCCTTGACCAGGAATCAAACCCAGGCCCCCTGCATTGGGAACATGGAGTCTTGGGCACTGGACCACCAGGGAAGTCCCAGAACCCACTTTCTAATTCCTGGGAAGCCAGCCGGCTTGTAATGCTTGTGCTCCTGTTGCGTGTCTCACCTGGGTTGGCACCACGAGGTAAACTCGGTGTGGCTCGTGCTCTTAGGGCAGTAGTAGTTTAGCGACGTGAGGAGACCTGGGTGGGCTGAAGCAACTCAAGGAGCTAAGATGTGAGCATCTCATTAGAGAGGATTCCAGTGGGTACCGGGAAAGGCATCCTGTGTAACAGGGGTGGGGACACAGCTTGTGCATCCCTGGGAAGGTGGAAAGACTGGCCTGACTAGAGCAGGGTTTTGGAATTCAGTAGCTACAAGGTGGTATTAAGTTGGTATTGTGTTAGTTGCTCGGAGAAGGCGATGGCACCCCAGTCCAGTACTCTTGCCTGGAAAATCCCATGGACAGAGGAGCCTGGTGGGCTGCAGTCCATGGGGTTGCAAAGAGTTGGACACAACTCAGCGACTTCACTTTCACTTTTCACTTTCCTGCATTGGAGAAGGAAATGGCAACCCACTCCAGTGTTCTTGCCTGGAGAATCCCAGGGACGGGGGAGCATGTTAGGCTGCCGTCTATGGGGTCGCACACGACTGAAGCGACTTAGTAGCAGCAGCAGCAGTGTTAGTTGCTCAGTCGTGTCTGACTCTGCAACCCTGTAAACTGTAGCCTGCCAGGCTCTTCTGTCCATGGAATCCTCCAGGCAAGAACACTGCAGTGAGTAGCCATTCCCTTCTCCAGGGGATCTTCCTGACCCAGGGATCAAACCTGGGTCTCTTGCACTGCAGGCCGTTTCTTTACCATCTGAGCCACCAGGGAAGCCCTATAGGTGGACACAAGCCTACAGAAGTGTTGCTTTGGGAAAGAGCAGCTGTGGGTTCTGGAGCAGAAGACAACCCCCCTGGATGATTGAGACTGGGTCACCTGGCCAGAGGGCACAGCGAGAGGCCCCCCAGAGGCTGTTGAGGGACACTCAGGCTTAAGACAAGGGGTTAGGACTGGCACAGTGGGAGCAGGAACCGAGAGGAATGGAGATGTGTGGTGTTTTAAAAGAAAATGAACAACCTCTGGAAAGTAATTACATATGAGGGCAGCAGGGTAGGACATAGTTGGCCCTGGCAATAGACAGTATCACAAGTAAACACGTCAGTTGGAGAGGAATGCTGATTTCAGGGGAGAAAGGAAATTTAGCCTTTTTTTTTTTTGCAATGAGAGTAAAACACTGAAATAGAATTGTCTAGCTGATTCCAAGTTGGAACAAAGTTAAAATGACAAAAATAGAGATAAGGGGAGCAAAGCTGCGTGGTAGCCACCATTGTGGGCAGAGGGATTGAAACTTGTCTCAGACAGAGACAGACCCTCAAACGCCACATCTCCTGGGTACAGAGTTTCACCCAGGAGGGGGTGATTAATAGTGACAGTGATAATGCAGGAATATAGTCCCTGACATGGAAAGATGGTTGTGTCTCTTTTGGGCAGGGGTGCTGCACATATTACGCGGACTTTTCAGGTGCCTCGGTGGTAAAGAATCCGCCTACAGTGCAGGACACGTGGGAAGTGGCAGTTTCCATCCCTGGGTTGGGAAGACCCCCTGGAGGAGAAAATGGCAACCCACTCCAGTATTCTTGCCTGAAAAATCCCATGGACAGAGGAGCCTGGTGGGCTACAGTCCATGGGTTACAAAGGTGTTGGACACAAACGAGCATGCATGCACAGCACAGGTTATGCAGGATCTGACCTGATCAGGGATTATACCCATCCCCCTGCAGTGGAAGCACGGACTCTTAACCACTGGACCGCCAGGGAAGTCCCAGTTGTGCCATATGTGTGTGTGTGTGTGTGTGTATAAATACACAAGGATATACGTGGCATATCTATCTATCTATCTATAGCTGCATCAGGTCTTAGTTGCAAATCACAGGATCTTTGGTCTTCATTGCAGCATGAAGGATCTTTAATTGCAGCATGTGGCATCTAGTTCCCTGACCAGGGATCCAACCTGACCCCCTGCATTGGGAGCACAGAGTCTTAGCCACTGGACCATCAGGGAAGTTCCCATACTTTTAAGAGAAAAAAAAAAATCAAGAAATGGTTTACACAGCACAATCCCATTTTTGTTTAAGTGTACAGCTTGTGTATGTATATTTATAGAGGTAACACTGAGGAAGAATGCCCAGCAAGAGTTTAATAGAAGGCGGTGGGGCTTCTTCCAGTGATTTTTAAATGAATTTTTGCTTGATAATATTTTATAATTTTTCCTATAAACTTTCCTATAATGGCCATAAATTATGTATCTACGTCATCATGATTAAAGCGCTCACAGTCTCAGGAGCATGTGTGCAAGAGAGGCCCTGGGATTCGCCTGCTGGGAGGTCCAGTGCCTTAGGAGAGAAGTCATAGCAGAGTAGGAAGAGAAGTCAGATCACAGAAGGTTCAGGCGAGACCGGCTGCAGAAGGAACAAGAGGTCCACCTCAGACTGATGACATAGTCAGCCTTGCTGCCTAAAACACAGAGGTCGGAAGCAGCAGGAGTCGAGTGAAGTGTTTTTCCAGAACAGTGTGGCCATTTTGAAAGATGATATGACAGACTGAAAATGCTAGAGATGGAAGGAAGGAATCCGTGGAAGGCAGTCTTTCCTGGAATGGCACAGAGACAGAGAGAGAGGCGCTTTCTTCCCCCTCGAGGCTGGAAGGGAGAACGAGAGACTGGACAGGCGCAGGCCTGGGAGTGAGACCAGGATGCAGAGAGCAGGCCTTGGCCTTGGGCAGGAAGCCTGTTTTCCAGGGAGCCGAGAGGAGGAAGCAACAGCTGTGCTGGCGCTTCTGTGCTCAGACTGGGTCTGCAGGAGAACCGAGCCATGCTGCCTGTCGGGGGACGGGGCGGCTGTTCTCTGGCCCATCGCCTCCCTCCCCTCGTTTCCCTAGACTGCCCTGAGCCCTTCTGTCACCCTTCTTCAAGCTGCACCCCTAGTCCCTCGGCGGCCCCCACTTAGGAACCCCGCCCTGTGCCCTCAGGTCCACTATCTCCAGCGCCCCAGCGCCCTGTGGTGCGGCCTCAACCACTCCCTGGTGCTGAGCCAGGGCTCGGGCTTCGGCAAGGAGCTGCTGGGCTGTGGCTGTGGGGCCGGAGGCCGCCTCCCCGGCTGGCCCAAGGGCAGCGCCTCTTTCGTCAAGCTCCACATCAAGGTCAGGCTCCGGCAAGCGGGCAACAGGGGAGGGCCGGCACCATCGGGCCCAGGGGACCCACCGGGACCCAGGGACCCCACTTCCCAGCACCACCCACTTCCCTTTCCAGCAGTGTACCACGGCTCCTGGCTCTCCCCCTGAGCTGATCCTGCTGGTCCTCTCTGACCTCACACGACCCTGGGGCTCAGCCAGCCAGCTCACTTGCTGGCTCCTGGCTGGTCTGAGTGGGAGGAACACAACAGTTGGGGCTTCCAGGGAACCCCATCCTGGCCATCCCCCCCCCAGCCACGCCCTGTCTCCTCTCCCCCAGGTCCCTTTGTGTGCCTACTCTCTCTGCTCCACCAGAGAGTGCCTCTACATGCTGTCCAGCCACGACATTGAGCACCACCCAGCCTACCGGGACCTACCAGCCAGCAAGGCAGTGGGGACCCCTGAGCCCAGCTTGGGGGCTGGAGCGCCCCAGGACCCTGGCGGGGTGGCCTGGGCCTGTGAGGAGTACCTCAGCCAGATCCACAGCTGCCCGACACTGCAGGACCGCATGGAGAAGATGAAGGAGATCGTGGGCTGGATGCCCTTGATGGCCGCACAGAAGGATTTCTTTTGGGAGGCGCTGGATATGCTGCAGAGGGCTGCTGGAGGGGCTGGCCAAGGCCCCCCACCCCCTGAAAGCTGACCCCCTCCTCTTCTAGTCTCACCCCCTGGAGGGAGAGTGTGGCCCTGGGCCAGGGGCTAAGGAGAGGTGGAGTGGTAGCAGCGAACATGGTGTGCACACACGAGTGGGGAGGGGACGCGGGGGGGTGGGACCTGCTAGACATGCCAGGGTGGGCAGGGAACGGTTTTGTAAGATGTTCAGGGGGCTGCCCAGGAGGGGCCCCCAACCTGACTATCATGGACGAAAGATTTGATTGACAAATAGAATAAAAGGCTGAATGGAGGCCTGGTTTGGAACCCTGGAGCCTGGGAGGAACCTGGGGGTGGGGGTGAGGGTAGGGGTGCGGTGCAGAGTTGAAGCAGCTCAGGCTGTCTGTTCCTGCATCCATCAGCTTCCTCTCCTCTCCAGCCCCTACGTGGTTCTGCCACTTGGATCCTCCGTCATCCACCAGACTGAGCAAGTCGCTTCCTTCTGACTCCATCCCTGTGCAGCCAGCCACCCCCCCAACCACTCTCCTCCTGCTTTCCTTCCAGATCTGAGCTTACACGTTTTTCTTTCCCTTACTTTCTACTCCATCCTCCCCTTCCTCCATAAGGAAGACACTGCCTTTGCCCATATACCATGCCTCCCACCCCCTACCCATACCTCCAAGTATTTGGGAAAGAAGATGGGTAAGCAACATTCTTTCTCTGTGGCCTGGTCTGGCCCCTGGAGGGAGAGGACAGTAAACATTTGAAGTGGAAAATAAGCTGGAGCCAGGGGGTGGTCAGGAAGTGAGTGATTAGAGGTTGGGAGTCCAGAGAAGGACTTCCTCTGGGTGCTGAGGAAGCGGGAATGGGGAGGTGCACGGGTTGGCTAGAGGGTCCACAGGAAGGACTCCAGGCTGTGCTTGGAAGGATGCTTGGGCTCCCGACAGAGCAGGGTTGCTGAAGACATTCCTGGACCGCCTGGATTATGCTGAAGCCTGATGCTCGCTCTGCCCTTCTTTGCTCCACCCCCGCCCCACTAGGTCAGTATTTGTGTGTCCTGGACCTAGAGAGGCCCCTGGACTCGCCACTATCCCAGCTCTTCTCTCCCTGTCCCGCCTTCCCCGCCGCCCGGCCCACTGGCCAGTCCCCACGCCCACACACCCGAGGCAGCCTCATCTGGCACTGATTATCCGCGCTGCTGCTGCCTCCGCTCCTGCCGCTGCACTCAGCCGCTGCCTGTCTTGAAGACCCCAGCACTTTTCTCCACCCCCGCCCCCGGCCATGCTGCCTGCTGCCACAGCCTCCCTCTTGGGGCCCCTCCTTACTGCCTGGGCTCTGCTGCTGCCTTTCACCCATGGCCAGACCCCCAACTACACCAGGT
>SJYV01050367.1:0-13910 GCA_006410875.1 Neotragus pygmaeus
AATACTTTGTTCACTTGCATTTGAGATTAGAATAAGCCCCAAGTAAAACAATGGAAATGTATATAGAACGATTAGTTCTTACTTACATGATTAATTATATCAAGATACATGAATTTAACTTGCTTTAATGTAGGCAAACTTTCCATTTTTGTTCATTTTAATGTTTATGTTGAAATAACCTCCCTCTCCTACATTTCATTTTTTGACTCAAATATCAACCTACAGTCAAGACGGGAGAAAGAAACAACTAAGATGATTGTCTTTACTAAAATACCAATAAATTTGTCAAACTCTAAGAAAAAAAGTGATGATTCTATCATCTTTTTTATGCATGCTTCCTATTTTGTATACCTTTTTACTCTCCCAGCTTTATATAAGTTCCTCAAGACAGGCTCATTGTCTGTGTGCAAAAGACATATATACATGCATATATATATGTACACACATGTTTTTTGTATGTGAGGAATATTTATCATTTTGTTGATATTTTTCCTTAACCTACATTTTCTATTTAAAGAAAGTAAAATTTATCATATCAGTCAAGATTTACCATTGCTATAAAATTCATATCATACATTTTTTTCATAAAAATATTTGCTCCAAAGCAACACATTCAGTAATAGCTAGGTTAGATCATAGGCAAATATTAAATGTTTCCCTTCTTCCTAGAATTTCAAATAGATATTAATTTTAGTTATTCATTGGCTTCCCTGACAGCTCTGTTGGTAAAGAATCTGCCTGCAATGCAGTAGACTCTGGTTCTATTCCTGGGTCTGGAAGATCCCCTAGGGAAGGGATAGGCTACCTACTCCAGTATTCAAAGGCTTCTCTTGTAGCTCATTTTATAAAGAATCCATTTGCAATGTGGGAGAACTGGGTTCGATCCCTGGGTTGGGAAGATGCCCTGGAGATGGGAAAGGCTACCCCCTCCGGTATTCTGGCCTGGAGAATTCCATGGGCTGTGTGATCCATGGGGTCACAAAGAGTTGGACATGACTGAGCAACTTTCAGTTTAGTTATTAATATAATTACCATCATCCCACACTTATTTGAATATCTTGATCCTGATTTCTTTTGGAGCATGGTTGATAATGAAATACATGATTAAGAACTATTAATGAGAAATATAGATGTAAATATTACACATGAAGCTATTACAGTGGTTTGAAGTTCAAGTGAAAAAGGACATTCAAGTTTACATCAGAAGAACATTTTATGTATTTGCTTATAGATTTTTTTGTTATTTAGTATCAAAACTAATGATATTCTAAAAGCATTTTATTATAATATTATTCTTGATCTCTGTATTGATGCATAAACACCCAGGGAAATGGAACAGATATCCTTACTTGCATGGCAAAAATAAAACAAATAAAAATTTTACAGCCACCTTAACTTGATAACCTGAGAGAGACCTCTGAGACAGAGACATCTGGGATAAATCAGAAAACAGCTCAAAATCTAGGGTCTGCTATTTACCTTAGTTAAGGAAGTGACTTTGTTACTTACTTAGAAACTTAGTAAAGTTTCTCATGCTTCCTGATACTGGATTTCCTCCTCTGGTAAATTATATATATATACACACACACACACACACACGCATGTAAGTTCCTCAGTTGTGTTTGACTCTTCGCGACCCCATGGACTATAGTCTGTCAGTCTCTACTCTGCATGGAATTCTCCAGGCAAGAATACTGTAGTGGATAACCATTCCCTTCTTCAAGGGACCTTCCTGACCCAGGGATTGAACTCATGTCTCCTGCATTGCAGGCAGATTCTTTATGGTCTGAGCCAGCAGGGGATTATATATATATAAAAGAATCAACTCCAAAGGGTTTTTTTTGCAGAACTGCTTGTATATGAATTTGTCCTTTGCCTTTTGGCCTTCTAGACTTTGTTATATGTGGCTTAGAGATTAGAAAGAAGAGTTATTGAAATTATTATGTAATATTTAATATCATAGAATTAACCATAAAAAATCTGATTCTTTTAAGAGACTGAAGATGGGTGTCTGTGGGTCCAACTCAATGGACTCTTTCAATTCATCCAAGCATCTGGTTTAAGTGATTTATAAGCCTAAATATCTTTCTTAAAACATGAAGGAATTTCAATTCTATTTGAATCTTGAGATCATAGCCACTAAGAGAACAGACTCCAGCAATAATTTTATTTTCTCATACAGTTATTAACTATTGAGGCTTTTATTTCTTAGGTATTTCTAAAATTTTATCTGGTAACCTGATTTCCAACAGAGAGACTCTCCCCCAGACTCAGTCTTCCCTGCTGTAAATTGAGTACCTCTCACAGTGACAGTACAGTCCACATGAAGTTTGCTTTCACACATGCTTGATTATCTGTTAGGTATGATTGACTGCAGAATAGAATTTAATGTTCTGTTACAAAAGTTGAGTTCAAGTCTATAGAACTGAGAATGAATTTCTGTATAAATTCTTTCAGTTCAGTTCTAAAACATTAAAATATATATTATCAACAATTAAAAATTTTAAAGTGAAGTATACAAAATCATATGCCTTCTACAGAAGTTTAACTGCTTTCTACCCACCACCCCTTTCTCTTCCTCCCGGACTTAGAGACAATCATTTAAAAAATGTTTTCTCCATAAATTAAAAAAATTTTTCTTTTCTTTACATTTAAAAAATTATAAACAGTTTTATATATAAAGCTGTCGTATATGGATGTGAGAGTTGGATTGTGAAGAAAGCTGAGCACTGAAGAATCGATGTTTTTGAACTGTGGTGTTGGAGAAGACTTTTGAAAGTCCCTTGGACTGCAAGGAGATCCAATCAGTCCATCCTAAAGGAGATCAGTCCTGGGTGTTCTTTGGAAGGACTGATGCTCAAGCTGAAACTCCAGTACTCTGGCCATCTCATGTGAAGAGTTGACTCATTGGAAAAGAGCCTGATGCTGGGAGGAATTGGGGGCAGGAGGAGAAGGGGATGACAGAGGATGAGATGGATGGATGGCATCACTGACTCGATGGACATGAATCTGAGTAAACCCCAGGAGCTGGTGATGGACAGGGAGGCTTGGAGTGCTGCAGTCCATGGGGTCGCAAAGAATTGGCCACGAATGAGCGACTGAACTGACTGACTGAACATTTGAGTCCATTAAGTCCATTGGGTTTTAAGACTTATGCTATCACAAATATTGGTGCAATAAATATTCCTGAGGTTTTCACATTTGTTGCTAGTGTGTCTTAGATAGGTTCTTAGAGTTATTGATTGGTCAAAAGGTAAATGTATGTTATTTTGCTAGATATTATTAAACTTCTCTTCTTGGGAATTTTACATTTTTTAGCTCTAATAGAAATATATATGGGTGCCTGATTCTTCATTGATTTAACAACCGAACATGATTTTAACTTTTGTGATTCTTGTCAGTATAGTAGAGGAGAAACAGTATAGCAGTGTAGTTTGAATTTTTATCTCTCTTCTCAATGAGACTGAACATCTTTCCTTAGAGTTGGAGCATTTGCCTTTAGTTTTCTTTGGGTTCTCTGTTCAGTTTCTATTCACGAAAAAAAAATGGGAGCATTAGTCTTTTTCCTTGTTTGTTTTAGGAGCTCTTTGCATATTAAGAATATTAACAGGTTAGTTAATATTTCCCCTTGTTTGTCATTTGTCTTTTTTATTTGCTCATGGTATCTTTTGCCATGCAAAAAGTACCTTTTATCTTCCATATTCAAGTTTATTCATATTTTCCTAGATTACTTCTGGACTTTGACTAGCAGGTAGTCAAATTTTCTGATTCCCAGAGTACAGAGGAATTTAACCATATTTATTTCGAGTATAACATGTTTTATTTATATAATTTACTTCTTAAATTTATTCTCATTTATAGTATAAGGAATGGGTATAATTTTAATCTTTTTTTCCATATGGCTATCCAGTTATTATAATTCCACTTACTAAAAAGTTTATTTTTCTTCTCAGACTTGAGATGTCACCTTTATTGTTTTCTATATTTTACACGTGTATATATACATAATTGGGTTTTTTCCCTGAATGTTTTATTCTATTCCATTTGTCTGTCTTTTTATGCAACACTGCTATGGGAATTCACAGTGTATTTTAATAAGTGATAAAACTAGTCAGTCCCCCATTTTTTTCCAGTTTGTTTGTCTACGTTTGTTTGTCTTTTCAAATGAACTTTACAGCTTAACTTGTCAAGTTCGAGAAAAGAAAAACATGATGGTTTTTATTGGTGGTATTGTATTAAGTTTTTAAATTACCTCAGGGAAAACTGACCTACTTATGATGTTGATTTTTCCTATCTAATTACAGGTTATATCTTTTCATTTATTTGCATTTACTTTGCAACATTTAAAGGTATTTTATAGATTTCCTCAGAAAGGTGTGGATAGTCTTTAGGCTAGATATTATTGTTATTATTATTTTGGGTGCTATAAGTGTGATCTTTTTTCATTAAACCTTCTGTTTGATTATATTTATATATACATATGATATTGCTATTTGTATGTTAACTTTTTCACCTGCTACTTTGTTAAACTCTCTTCTTGTTCATGACAATTTTGGGGGGGTAATTTCAACTCATTTTTGCATGTGGTTACATATTTTAAATTATAGCAATAGGAAAATTGCTTCACTTTCAAAATCCAAAACTCCAGAAAACTTTTCAGAAATGCATAGTACATAAAGCACCTTTATGCTCAATGAGCCTAGAAGTAATACATCCAAGGTCATATCTTACAGTGAAGTCTCTGCTTAGCTGTTTTCTAAATTCAGCATAAGCAGGTTGTAAATCACTTTACCTTGAATAACCATTAAATTTCCTTTAAAGTATTATGCACACAGTTTTGTATATAGGCTCCTACATGTAGCATTTATCAAATCTTATTTTCTGTAAGTACATATTTTTATAGGGCTCTTAATTAATCTTTCAATTTTCATGACATTCACTAGCCTGCCCAGCATTTTGTTAGTTGTAATAAACTCCTTAAATATTAAATTATGTTCTGCCTTTCTCATAATCTTTAAATGGCTTCTCTTCTTACTTAGAGCAAAATCGAAGTTCTTTTAAGGACCTACAAAGCCCTAAAGGATCTGTGTCCCAATCACCTCCTTCCACCACCCCTGTAACTCCATCTTCTACCACTTTCTCTCAGTTTCTCCTTCTTGCCTCATGGACATTTCACTCGAAATATTTCTTCTATTAATAAATGTCCCCATGGCTCATCCCTTCACCTCCTTAAGGTATCTGGTCAATCAGATCATAGAGATCAATAACCCCGTTCTTGACCACTCTTTTCAAGCAGCCTCCATCCTAATGATGCGTCATTGGCCCCGTTTTTACCCTTCCCTGTGTCTATTACTCTTGACACTCCAGCTCTCTCTCTCAGTGGGTGGGGTCACCTACACTGTTCTTTTTAGCCAGTAGAATGAATTAGAAGTGTGCCAGTTTCGAGTCTAGGTCTCAGGAAACCTTGGCTGTCTGCAGTTGCTCCTCACATGCCTTCCAACACCTTGAGAACCTGCTAGGACTGGTTTGCCGTAGGTTGAGAAACATATGGACTAGAGTTGGCTCAATCATCTCAGTTGAGGTCAACCTTGATCATCCTGCAGCCAGCCAACCAAAGCAGAGATTGGCATAGTTGACACACGTGCAACTAACACCTATTGTTGAATGTGGCAATATTGTGGTAATAGTTAACTAACCAACCGGAAAAGGCAATGGCACCCACTCTAGTACTCTTGCCTGGAAAATCCCATGGACGGAGGTGCCTGGTAGGCTGCAGTCCATGAGGTTGCAAAGACTCGGACATGACTCGGCGACTTCGCTTTCACTTTTCACTTTCATGCATTGGAGAAGGCAATGGCACCCTACTCCAGTGTTCTTGCCTGGAGAATCCCAGGGATGGGGAGCCTGGTGGGCTGCCGTCTTTGGGGTCGCACAGAATCAGACACGACTGAAGTGGCTTAGCAGCAGCAGCAGTTTACTAACAGACACAGCATTGCAACTTCATTTTTACCACGCAGCATCAAGCTTTATTTAGCACTTCTCACCGTCCACACTAATGTGTGTATTTTCCTTGGGCAGGTAGTGTTTTTGACTTTGTTGTTGTTTAGTCACTAAGTTATGTCTGACTCCTTGCAACCCCATGGACTGTAGCAGGCCAGGCTTCCCTGTCCTTCACTATTTAATATTAATTTCATGAAGGCATAAATGAATTTTTCTGGCATAAAGTAAGTTCTCCATAAACATTTGTTATATGGATACATTCACAAAACTTATNGTTGTTTAGTCACTAAGTTATGTCTGACTCCTTGCAACCCCATGGACTGTAGCAGGCCAGGCTTCCCTGTCCTTCACTATTTAATATTAATTTCATGAAGGCATAAATGAATTTTTCTGGCATAAAGTAAGTTCTCCATAAACATTTGTTATATGGATACATTCACAAAACTTATTTTTACGTTTTACCAACATGCATTGATTGTTTTAGGCACTTGAATGGCATTGCTAATAGAATTTTTCAAACTAGTTATTTTCTCTCACACACTTGTACTGGGGATTTAGATTAAATGTACATAACTGTCTCTCAGTTCTCCCTAGAATTTCATACACTATTTTCTGAAAGTATTCTGACTGCAACTGGTTGTTATTTATTACATAACTTTCTTCATTATTCTTATTTTCTCTGGACTTTTGACAGCCTTTAAATAGCAGGAATAAAAATGTTTAGAGCCCAAGGATAATGCCCACTTGAAAACTCTCCTCCCCTCTTTTGAAGGTCTAAATGATTGAAGATATTGAGCAATAAATATTACTAGACAAATTTACCCACATTTCAGGTATTTCTGGAAAATATTTCAAGGAGCCTATTTTTATTTTTAAACATTGCTGAGGATGAGTAAGTTTAAGGGCAAAAAATTAGTTGATTGGAATGAAATTAAAAACATAGACCCACTTTGACTAAACATCTGATTATGAATGTATTAATAAGTTCCCAGCTTGGCTTGTAGGTGCTAGAATGTGCCATTATTTGCCACTTTAACTATTTGGAAGTACGATATCCAAGGAGCGCTCTGAAAACAGATGCCATCACATATGCCTTTCTGCCAACAGTGGAAACTGTAAATTGTATTTCAGTCTTAATCTACCCAGCAACTCAGAGGAAGGAAAGCAATGTACCATGTGATATCTAAACCAAGGGTCTTCAACCTCCAGGATTTAATACCTGATGATCTGAGGTGGAGCTGATGTAATAATGTTAGCAATAGAAATAAAATGCATGCCAAAAAGTTTTGGGACTGCTGAACTATACCAAAGGTTGGGTATCTATCTACAGCTTCCATTTGAGTAGTATAATTTGATAATTTATAAGTTATGGAAAATTCTTATCATGACAACAATTAGAAGACAAGTGTTTATTTCTGTTGACTTTTGCTTGCTTGAGATTATTTCATAGGTTTGTCAAATATTCAAGCTCATCTTTAAAATCTTAACTTCTCATATTTTTATTATTTATCCTATAAAACATTTACTGAAGCAATAATCATAAATAGTCAGTTCCATTGGTATTTTTGAGTAGTTCCCATCCCATAGGTGCTAAAGATACAATTTTCCTCTCATTTACCTGTGTTCCTAAGATGAAGATTCCATGGCATAATGAAAAGAATTGAAGGAAATATTTAAGTTTTTCCATTTTGAAGAGCAAGTTCAGTAAGTTAAATTATTTCGTTGGTAATTGAAGTATTGCATAAATTATTTGGAAGTTTGTCTTGATTCTCAAAGTATCACTATTTTTCTTCCTTGATGAACTTTTAAAAATATTTGAAGTTAAATCCTACTTCTTTGTGAACATTGTTTTGACATAATTTTAATAGCACCATCTGTAATAGTAGTCCATCTGTGAAAAAAATAAATAAATGGGCTTAGTTTGTTCTCCATTCCAATGGTTGCCAATGATTTTTCTTAAAAAGAANGGCAATGGCACCCACTCTAGTACTCTTGCCTGGAAAATCCCATGGACGGAGGTGCCTGGTAGGCTGCAGTCCATGAGGTTGCAAAGACTCGGACATGACTCGGCGACTTCGCTTTCACTTTTCACTTTCATGCATTGGAGAAGGCAATGGCACCCTACTCCAGTGTTCTTGCCTGGAGAATCCCAGGGATGGGGAGCCTGGTGGGCTGCCGTCTTTGGGGTCGCACAGAATCAGACACGACTGAAGTGGCTTGGCAGCAGCAGCAGTTTACTAACAGACACAGCTTTGCAACTTCATTTTTACTACGCAGCATCAAGCTTTCTTTAGCACTTCTCACCGTCCACACTAATGTGTGTATTTTCCTTGGGCAGGTAGTGTTTTTGACTTTGTTGTTGTTTAGTCACTAAGTTATGTCTGACTCCTTGCAACCCCATGGACTGTAGCAGGCCAGGCTTCCCTGTCCTTCACTATTTAATATTACTTTCATGAAGGCATAAATGAATTTTTCTGGCATAAAGTAAGTTCTCCATAAACATTTGTTATATGGATACATTCACAAAACTTATTTTTACGTTTTACCAACATGCATTGATTGTTTTAGGCACTTGAATGGCATTGCTAATAGAATTTTTCAAACTAGTTATTTTCTCTCACACACTTGTACTGGGGATTTAGATTAAATGTACATAACTGTCTCTCAGTTCTCCCTAGAATTTCATACACTATTTTCTGAAAGTATTCTGACTGCAACTGGTTGTTATTTATTACATAACTTTCTTCATTATTCTTATTTTCTCTGGACTTTTGACAGCCTTTAAATAGCAGGAATAAAAATGTTTAGAGCCCAAGGATAATGCCCACTTGAAAACTCTCCTCCCCTCTTTTGAAGGTCTAAATGATTGAAGATATTGAGCAATAAATATTACTAGACAAATTTACCCACATTTCAGGTATTTCTGGAAAATATTTCAAGGAGCCTATTTTTATTTTTAAACATTGCTGAGGATGAGTAAGTTTAAGGGCAAAAAATTAGTTGATTGGAATGAAATTAAAAACATAGACCCACTTTGACTAAACATCTGATTATGAATGTATTAATAAGTTCCCAGCTTGGCTTGTAGGTGCTAGAATGTGCCATTATTTGCCACTTTAACTATTTGGAAGTACGATATCCAAGGAGCGCTCTGAAAACAGATGCCATCACATATGCCTTTCTGCCAACAGTGGAAACACTGTAAATTGTATTTCAGTCTTAATCTACCCAGCAACTCAGAGGAAGGAAAGCAATGTACCATGTGATATCTAAACCAAGGGTCTTCAACCTCCAGGATTTAATACCTGATGATCTGAGGTGGAGCTGATGTAATAATGTTAGCAATAGAAATAAAATGCATGCCAAAAAGTTTTGGGACTGCTGAACTATACCAAAGGTTGGGTATCTATCTACAGCTTCCATTTGGGTAGTATAATTTGATAATTTATAAGTTATGGAAAATTCTTATCATGACAACAATTAGAAGACAAGTGTTTATTTCTGTTGACTTTTGCTTGCTTGAGATTATTTCATAGGTTTGTCAAATATTCAAGCTCATCTTTAAAATCTTAACTTCTCATATTTTTATTATTTATCCTATAAAACATTTACTGAAGCAATAATCATAAATAGTCAGTTCCATTGGTATTTTTGAGTAGTTCCCATCCCATAGGTGCTAAAGATACAATTTTCCTCTCATTTACCTGTGTTCCTAAGATGAAGATTCCATGGCATAATGAAAAGAATTGAAGGAAATATTTAAGTTTTTCCATTTTGAAGAGCAAGTTCAGTAAGTTAAATTATTTCGTTGGTAATTGAAGTATTGCATAAATTATTTGGAAGTTTGTCTTGATTCTCAAAGTATCACTATTTTTCTTCCTTGATGAACTTTTAAAAATATTTGAAGTTAAATCCTACTTCTTTGTGAACATTGTTTTGACATAATTTTAATAGCACCATCTGTAATAGTAGTCCATCTGTGAAAAAAATAAATAAATGGGCTTAGTTTGTTCTCCATTCCAATGGTTGCCAATGATTTTTCTTAAAAAGAACTGTTCTAAAATAGTCTACACGTGATTGAAATGGAAACTAAAACAATTGTAAAAGTTATTGTGGTCACAATCATTTTTACTTTTTCTTGTAGCATGCAGATAATTGAAACATGGATATTATTTTAATTCAAATTGCTTTGCCTTAATTTTTTTGTGTGTGTGACCATGTGTGAATGCACACACACATGGGTAAACACATAGGTCGTTATGAGGTAATTTATATTGAAAACAACACTTTGTGAAACTTTTCATCTGTTGACGTTTTTCTCTCTTCTCTTTTGCCTTAATTTCATTTTTCTAAATACTTAATTCCCATATCTAGGAGCTTTGGATTTCCCTCCATTTAGCAAACTTCCAAATATAGTGTAAAATTTAACCACAACCACAATAACTATAAGAACTCTGAAATAATTTCTATAAAGTGCTAACTCTGGCATGTAAGTGAAGTCGCTCAGTCATGTCCGACTCTTTGCTACCCCATGGACTGTAGCCTATCAGGCTCCTCCATCCATGGGATTTTTCAGGCAAGAGTGCTGGAGTGGATTGCCATTTCCTTCTCCAGGGGATCTTCCCCACCCAGGAATCGAACCCTGGTCTCCAGCATTGCAGGCAGATGCTTTACCATGGGTGCCATCAGGGAAGCCCAACTCTGGCATAGATCTCATTTATTTNAGGCAAGAGTGCTGGAGTGGATTGCCATTTCCTTCTCCAGGGGATCTTCCCCACCCAGGAATCGAACCCTGGTCTCCAGCATTGCAGGCAGATGCTTTACCATGGGTGCCATCAGGGAAGCCCAACTCTGGCATAGATCTCATTTATTTTCCCTAGCCACTCCAGGAAAACATGGACATGCACACATACATGCCAGCATCATTCTATCCTCATGTTGTTGATTAATTTTTTGTGTTTGCAGTCCTCACTCTTCTGTTATAGGAACAAGGCAGAATGCATAACAGTCAAAAGATGAGTGTCTAGCCCTTCCTCCTGCCTTTCCAGCAAATTCAGTGGAAAAGTTTTTCACAGCAAAACAGATCAGCTTTATCTCCATAGGACTACGCTTTTTCAGTGATGTGCCTTATTCTGCTGCTGTTCTGCCACAATATGAAAGAATATGAGAGTTCTGTGCTCCAACTTTCCGGGAAAGGTTTTGATGGGAGGTAAAGGCTAGTCTTTCTCCTAGAATGACATTTATTGCAGGTAACAATCCCAAGGACAAAGGTTATGACTATATAAAACAAAGGAGTCCTTTTCTATCATCTTAGAGCAACCAGTTCTGCCTCATCTACTCATCTGAATTCTCTTATTTGTAAGAGAAATGGGCAATTAGTGTGGGCAAAGTCATTACTCATTCATTGCAATGAATGGAGAAGCGGGCTGACCCAGCTGCTTCCTCCTGTTGGCATTCCCTTCACCCAGTGAGTTTTTAGAATGCAGACTTGGTGCAGACTTAACAATACCATGAAAGATTACACTTCTCCATGCTCTGTGGAATGCTCTGCAAATGAACCTGGAAGCTTTCCCATCTTTCGTGCTGCTGGATTTAACCACTGTCTTTCTTTTTACATAAAGAAAGGTAAACAAAAACTTATTGGAGGATGGGGTAGGGAAAGCTTGAACAAAGAGCAAATAAGTAGAGAAATGATGGACCAAAGATGGTTTTGTCAGAATTTTGAAATAAAAATTCTGGTTGTCTGAGTTCAGATAAAAGATTAAAAGTAGTTTAGGGTGATTTGGTTGTGTAGCATCTTTGCTCACTAGTTACTAAGAACACTCTGAACGGGCTAGTGTATTAGTTGCTCAATTGTGTTCGACTCCTTATGATCCCATCGGTCTCCTTTGTTCATGTCCATGGAATTCTCTAGGCAAGAATACTGGAGAGGGTTGCCATTCCCTTCTCCAGGGGATCTTCCCAACCCAGGGATCGAACCCAGATCTGCACTGCAAGCAGGTTCTTTACTGTCTGAGCTACAAGGGAAGGCCCCCCAAAAGTGTAACCTTACCAAATAGAGAAGAACTGGTCTTGTACTAANCCCTTCTCCAGGGGATCTTCCCAACCCAGGGATCGAACCCAGATCTGCACTGCAAGCAGGTTCTTTACTGTCTGAGCTACAAGGGAAGGCCCCCCAAAAGTGTAACCTTACCAAATAGAGAAGAACTGGTCTTGTTGTACTAATGTTTGTTGCTTACTGAGGTATACGGTCCAAACACCATTTAAACTCATTTAATTCTCATAACAATCCTATGAGGTAAATATTACTGTCATTCCCATTTTATCAATGAGAAAACTGAGATAGAGCAGGAGAAATAACTTGCTCAAATTCACAGGTTAATATGGAGTGGAACAAGGTCTTGGACTCAAGCCGTCTGATTCCTACCCTGCATTCCTAACCACTTCCTTCTACTGCTGATCATTATGCTGTATCTTTGGAAACACTGGCTTTGGCCTTGGAAAAGCTGGACCTAAACCCTAGCTCTGATACTTAGTAGTTGTATGTGCTTGGGTAAGATGTTTAACTTCCATAAAATATAATTTCTTCATCTTTAAATTTAAATTATAAGGTCAAATTCACTGTGTTCAGTAAGAATGAATATAATATTCCTGACATTGCTGGATAGAAACTGATAAATTAAAAAAAATAGTCTCTTCCCCTAAACTGTACATCTTTTTATATTAAATAGACTTGTCTCTAAATTTCTCTTGGAACTCAGGGCTTTGTTCATTTCATCATCTATGCTTATTTACCTACTCTTCACCTATCCATAACTCATCCATTTGTGGGGAAAAACCTGAAGCATTTTCATATTTGCTGGAAATATTCTGTGAGTTTGGCTCTGTTTAGCAGTAAAATTGCAGGAACAGCAAATCTTGAAGTTACATTGAAGGACAAATGCTCTGTGTTTGGTCTGGTAGTACTTAGTTTACAAAGTCAGAGAAAGGAAGCTTTCTATAGCTACATGTATCATATAAATTGCTTCAATTTTACAAGAATCTTTGTCAAAACCATTTCTTGTTGTTAGACAGAAAAAATATTTTTGGTTGGATGGTTGTTTTGTAAAACTGTGTTGATACTAATAAGTTTTTAAAATACATTGTCTTGCACAAATATTGATAGAGTGACTTTCCACATACCTGAACTGCCATGAACCCTACCACCCTTGATAATGGTAGGTAACTTTGATTTCTTTCCCTAAATTATTTGTGTGCTTCAAATTTGTATCAGGGCAAATATTCAGGATCTACATCAGTAAGAAAAGTGAGAAAAGATATCTATCTATCATCTAGATGTTTATAAACTGCTTTCTTGACACCATACCTCAATTTACCACCCAGTTCATTGATTTCCTTCAGAAATACTTTTTTCAAGTTATTTGTGACACTTTCTCATTTTAACCTACTTCATCTCACTGTCATTTCTAGTGTTTCATAAAGAAGTGTTCTTCACAAGATTGCTATTGACAATTACATCTAATTGACATATGCGTTTCCTCAATCTACTCCTATTATCATCCTTAAAACATTTTCCTCTCTTGGCTTTTATGATATCATTCCACTCTCTTTTCTTTCCCATCTATGATTCTCTTCTTCTGTCTGAAATAGAGTTGTTAGAGTCCATTGGTGAATTAGCCTTCTCCGGAGAAACAGTACGTATTTCTGAATCTATCTCTGTATCTATCATCTATCATATATTTACCAAAAAGTTATTGGAAGTTGTAGCAGTCACATCAGACCAGGTGTGGTCATTATAGTGTGCAATCTCTGAACCTTTGTTGAGATCCTTTTATAATTATTTATTTATTAAAATTTTTATTTATTTATTTATTTTACTTTACAATACTCTATTGGCTTTGCCATACATC
>SJYV01050368.1:0-12507 GCA_006410875.1 Neotragus pygmaeus
CTATACAGTCAGCAAAAACAAGGCCAGGAGCTGACTGTGGCTCAGATCATGAACTCCTTATTGCCAAATGCATACTAAAATTTCAGAAGGTGGGGAAAACCACTAGACCATTCGGGTATGATGTAAATCACATCCCTTATGATTATACAGTGGAAGTGAGAAGTAGATTTAAGGGACTAGATCTGATAGACAGTGTGCCCAATGAACTATGGATGGAGGTTTGTGACATTTTACAGGAGACATGAAGCAAGACCATCCCCAAGAAAAAGAAATGCAAAAAAGCAAAGTGGCTGTCTGAGGAGGATTTATAAATAACTGTGAAAAGAAGAGAAATGAAAAACAAAGGAGAAAAGAAAAGATATCCCCATTTGAACGCAGAGTTCCAAAGAATAGCAAGGAGAGATAAGAAAGCTTTCCTCAGTGATCGGTGCAAAGAAATAGAGGAAAAAAATAGAATGGGAAAGACTAGAGATCTCTTCGAGAAAATTAGATATACCAAGGGAACGTTTCATCAAAGATGCACTCAATAAAGGACAGAAATGGTATGGACCTAACAGAAGCAGAAGATATTAAGAAGAGGTGGCATGAATACACAGAAGAACTGCACAAAAAAGATCTTCACGACCCAGATAATCACGATGATGTGATCACTCGCCTAGATCCACACATCCTGGAATGTGAAGTCAAGTGAGCCTTAGGAGGCATCACTATGAACAAAGCTAGTGGAGGTGATGGAATTCCAGTGGAGCTCTTTCAAATCCTGAAAGATGATGCTGTGAAAGTGCTGCACTCAGTATGCCAGCAAATTTGGAAACCTCAGCAGTGGCTACAAGACTGGCAAAGGTCAGTTTTCATTCCAATCCCAAAGAAAAACAATGCCAAAGAATGTTCAAACTACCATACAATTACACTCATTTCACACACTAGTAAAGTAATGCTCAAAATTCTCCAAGCCAGGTTTCAGCAATACATCAACTATGAACTTCCAGATGTCCAAGCTGGTTTTAGAAAAGGCAGAGGAATCAGAGGTCAAATTGCCAACATCTGTTGGATCATCAAAAAAGTAAGAGAATTCCAGAAAAACATCTACTTCTGCTTTATTGACTATGCCAACGCCTTTGACTGTGTGGATCACAATAAACTGTGGAAAATTCTGAAAGAGATGGGAATACCAGACCACCTGACCTGCTTCTTGAGAAACCTGTATGCAGGTCAGGAAGCAATAGTTAGAACTGAACATGGAACAACAAACTGGTTCCAAATAGGAAAAGGAGTACGTCAGGGCTGTATGTTGTCACCGTGCTTATTTAACTTATATGCAGAGCATATCAGGAGAAAAGCCGTGCTGGATGAAGCAGAAGCTGGAATCAAGTTTGCTGGGAGAAATATCAATAACCTCAGATATGCAGATGACACCACCCTTGTGGCAGAAAGTGGAGAACTAAAGAGCATCTTGATGAAAGTGAAAGAGGAGAGTGAAAAACTTTGCTTAAAGCTCAACATTCATAAAACTAAGATCATTGCATCCGGTCTCATCACTTCATGGGAAATAGTTGGGAAAACAGTGGAAATAGTGGCTGACTTTATTTGGGGGGGGCTCCAAAATCACTGCAGATGGTGATTGCAGCTATGAAATTAAAAGACGCTTACTCCTTGGAAGGAAAGTTATGACCAACCTAGACAGCATATTCGGAGAAGGTGATGGCACCCCACTCCAATACTCTTGCCTGGAAAATCCCATGGACGGAGGAGCCTGATAGGCTGTGGCCCATGGGGTCGGGAGGAGTTGGACATGACTGAGCGACTTCCCTTTCAATTTTCACTTTCATGCATTGGAGAAGGAAATGGCAACCCACTCCAGTGTTCTTGCCCAGAGAATCCCAGGGACGGGGAGCCTGGTGGGCTGCCGTCTATGGGATCACACAGAGTCAGACACGACTGAAGTGACTTAGCAGCAGCAGCAGACAGCATATTAAAAAGCAGAAACATTACTTTGTCAACAAATATCTGTCTCATCAAGGTTATGTTTTTTCCAGTAGTCTTGTATGGATGTGAGAGTTGGACTATAAAGAAAGCTGAGCACCAAAAAATTGATGCTTTTGAACTGTGGTGTTGGAGAAGACTCTTGAGAGTCCCTTGGACTGCAAGGAGATCCAACCCAGGTCATCCTAAAGGAGATCAGTCTTGAGTGCTCATTGGAAGGACTGATGTTGAAGCTGAAACTCTAATACTTTGGCCACCTGATGCAAAGAGCTGACCAATTTGAAAAGACCCTGATGCTGGGAAAGATTTAAGGCAGGAGGAGAAAGGGATGACAGAGGATGCGCTGGTTGGATGGCATCACTGACTCAATGGAAATGAGTTTGAGTAGACTCTGGGAGTTAGTGATGGACAGGGAGGCCTATAATGCTGTGGTCCATGGGGTCATGAACAGTCAGACACGACTGAGCAACTGAACTGAACTAAAGCAGAACTGAGGGTTTCCAGGTGGCACTAGTGTTAAATAAACTGCCTACCAATGCAGGAGTTACAGGAGATGCAGGTTCTATCCCTGGGTTGGGAAGACCCCCTAGAGGAGGGTATGGCAATCCACTCCATTACTCTTGCCTGGAGAATCCCATGGATAGAGGAGCCTGATGGGTTCCAGTCCATGGGGTCACAAAGAGTTGGACATCACTGAAGTCACTTAGCATGCACGAATGCAAGAAGAATTGAAACATTTATCTTTTTTTTCTATCTGCTTCCTCCAGAGATTGTAAACTCTTAAGTTCCCAGCAACTTTACCAGAAAAATAAGGAAAGCCACTCACCAACAGCTACAGAAAGCTCAGCGTAATTGGGGGACCTTAAAAAAAGGCAAATTAACCAATATATCTGTTAGGTGAAATCTGTGACAAGCCCTTTGTGTACCTTTTCTAGCCCTGAGAGGATCTTTAAAAGTTCACTCAGACTTTTCATAAAATTTTCAGCAGAAAGTGTATATGATCAGTTATAGTTACATAAATTATCAGACCAAATTTTTGAGATAACACTTATTTTGCAAAAAAAAATTAGTCAATTTTGTTATATTTGGTAGAAATGAGGGTAATTCTAGAGAGAAAAAGAAGATGCTTCAATGAATGTTAAACCCCAGTTTTGTTAACAGAGTTCTGTATTTAGTAAGACTCACTTCCTTGCTGTTATATTAAAATAAAGTTTAATTGAATTGTTAAAAGAACACTCTAAGTTTGTTTCGGAAGCTTTCTTTATGGTCCAACTCTCACATCCATACATGACTACTGGAAAAGCTATAGCTTTGACTGTATGGATCTTTGTAGGCAAAGTGATATCTCTGCTTTTTAATATGCTGTCCAGATTTGTCACAGCTTTTCTTCCAAAGAGTAAGTATCTTTAATTTCATGGCTGCAGTCACCATCTTCAGTGATTTTGGAGTCCAAGAAAATAAAATCTGTCACTGTTTCCACTTTTTCCCCTTCTATTTGCCATGAAGTGATGGGACCAGATGCCATGATCTTGGTTTTTTGAATGTTGAATTTCAAGCCAGCTTTTTCTCCCTCCTCTTTCACCCTCATCAAGAGGCTCTTTAGTTCCTCTTCCTTTTCAGCCATTAAAGAGGTATTATCTGAATATCTGAGGTTGCTATTTCTCCTGGCAATCTGGATCCCAGCTTGTGATTCATTCAGCCTGACATTTTGCATGATGTACTTTCATTTAAATAAGTAGCATGACAATATACAGCATTGAAATACTCCTTTCCTACTTTGAACGGCCCATTGTTCCATGAGCTGTATGAAAAGACAAAAAGATATGACACCAGGAGATGAGCCCCTCAGGCCGGAAAGTGTCCAATGTGCTCTTGGGTAAGAGTAGAGGACAATTACAAATAGCTCCAGAAAGAATGAAGCAACTGGACCAAAGTGAAAACAATGCTCATTTGTGGATGTGTCTGGTGGTGAAAGTAAAGTCCGATGGTGTAAAGAACAATATTGCATAAGAGCACAGAATGTTAGATCCATGAATCAAGGTAAGGTGGATGTAGTCAAGCAGGAGGTGGCAAGAGTGAATATCAATATCTTTGGAATCAGGGAACTAAAATGGACGGGAAAGGGTGAACTTAATTCAGATAATCATTACATCTACTACTGTGGGCAAGAATCCAAAATGGAGTAGACCTCATAGTCAAAAGAAGAGTCTGAAAGGCAGTACTTGGGTGCAATCTCAAAAATGACAGAATGATCTTCCTTCATTTTCTGGACAAATCATTCAACATCACAATAACCCAAGTCTATGTCCCAACCACTGATCCTGAAAAGCTGAAGTTGGCCAGTTGTATGAAGACATAATGCAAAAGTAGGAAGCCAAGAGATACTTGTAGTAAGTATCTCTTGTTTGGCTTTGGAGAAAAAAATGAAGCAGGGCAAAGTCTAACATAGTTTTATCAAGAGAATGCACTGGTCATAGCAAACCGGTCATCACAAAAGACATTTCTACACATGGACATCACCAAATGGTCAGTACTGAAATCAGACCTATATTCTTTGCAGCCAAAGATGGAGAAGCTCTATACAGTCAGAAAAAACAAAACCTGGAGCTGACTGTGGCTCAGATAATGAACTCCTTGTTGCAAAATTCAGATTTGAATTGAAGAAAGTAGGGAAAAACCACTAGGCCATTCAGATATGACCTAAATCAAATACCTTATTGTTATACACTGGAGGTGATTAATAGATTCAAGGGATTAGATCTGGTAGACTGAGTGCCTAGAGAACTATGGGCAGAGGTTCATAACACTGTACAAGAGGGAATGACCAAAACGATCCAAAAGAAAAACAAATGCAAGAAGGCAAAGTGGTTGTCTGAGGAGGCTTTACAAATAGCTGAGAAAAGAAGAGATGTGAAAGGCAAAAGAGAAAGGGAAAGGTATACCCAACTGAATGCAGAGGTCCAGAGAATAGCAGGGAAAGATAAGAAGGTCTTCTTAAATGAACACTGTAAAGAAATAGAGGAAAACAATAGAGTGGGAACAACCAGAGATCTCTTCAAGAAAATTGGAGCTGTCAAGGGACTATTTCATGGAAGGATGAGCATGATAAAGGACAGAAACAGAAGAGATTAATAAGACGAGGTGAGAATACACAAAAGAACTATACAAAAAAAGAACTGAATGAACTAGATAACCATGATGGTGTGGTCACTCACCTAGAGCAGACATCCTGGAGTGTGAAGTCAAGTGGGCCTTAGGAAGCATTACTACAAAGAAAGCTAGTGGAGGTGATGGAATTCCAGCTGAACTATTTCAAATCCTAAAAGATGATGCTGTTAAAAGGGCTGTACTCAATATGTCAGCAAATTTGCAAAACTCAGCAGTGGCCACAGGACTGGAAAAGGTCAGTTTTCATTCCAATCCCAAAGAATGAAAATGTCAAATGTTCAAATTACTGTACAAGTGTGCTCTTTTCAAATGCTAGTAAGGTAATGCTCAAAATCCTTCAAGCTAGGCCTCAGCAGTATGTGAACCAAGAACTTCCAGATGTACAAGATTGGTTTAGAAAAGGCAGAGGAACCAGAGATCAAATTGCCAACATTCATTTGATCATAGAGAGAGCAAGAGAATTCCAGAAGAGCATCTACTTCTGTATCATTGACTATGTGAAAGCCTTTAACAGTGTGGATCTCAAACTGTGAAAAATTCTTAAACAGATGGGAATACCAGGCTACTTTACCTGTCTCTTGAGAAGCCTGTATACCAGTCAAGAAGCAAAAGTCAGAACTGGACACAGAACAACTGAGTGGTTCCAAATTGGGAAAGGAGTACGACAAACTGTATATTGTCACCCTGCTTATTAAACCTCAATGCAGAGTACATCTTGTGAGATGCTGGGCTGGATGAAGCACAAGCTGGAATCAAGATTGCCAGGAGAAGCATCAACAACCAAAGATATGCACATGATATCACACTAATGGCAGAAAGTGAAGAGGAAGTAAAGAGCTTCTTGATGAGGGTGAAAGAGGACAGTGGTAAAGCAGGCTTGAAACTCAACACTCAAAAAACTAAGATCAAGGCATCTGATCCCATTACTTCATGGCAAATAGAAGGGAAAAAGTGAAAGCACTGTCAGATTTATTTTCTTGGGGTCCCAAATCACTACAGACAGTGACTGTAGCCTTGAAATGTAAAGGTGTTCACTCCTCAGAAGAAAAGCTGTGACAAATCTGGACAGCATATTAAAAAGCAGAGACCTCACTTTGCTGACAAGGGTCTATATAGTCAAAGCTTTGGTTTTTCCAGTAGTCAAGCATGGATGTAAGAGTTGGACCATAATGAAGGCTGAGCACTGAAGAATTGATGCTTTCGAACTGTGATGTTGGACAAGACTCTTCAGAGTCCCTTAAACAGCAAGGGGTTCAAACCTGTCAATCCTAAAGGAAGTCAACCCTGAATATTCATTGGAAGGACTGTTGCTAAAGCTGAAGCTCCGATACTTTGGCCACTTGATGTGAAGAGTGGACTCATCGGCAAAGACTCTGATGCTGGGAAAGATTAAGGGCAGGAGGAATAGGGGGTGACAGAGCACGAGATGGTTGGATGATATCATGGACTCAATGGACATGAATTTTAGCAAATTGCAAGATAACTTGGAGGACAGCAGAGTCTGGTGTGCTGCAGTCCATGGGGTGGCAAAGTCAGACAGAACTTAGTGACTGAACAACAATATGTGTTAACACCAGGCTGAGGTCATTTAAGTTTTAAGCCCCCCCCACCCCTTAATCTTATATTGTTTAGTCACTAAGTCATCTCTGACTCTTGTAACAACAGACTGTAACCCACCAGACTCCTTTGTACGTGGGATTTCTCAGGCAAGAATACTGGAGTGGATTACCATTTCCTCTTCCCAGTGATCTTCCTGACCCAAGGATCAAACCCCATCTCCTGCATTGGAGGCAGATTCCTTTATCTTGGGAACAATTAAACTATATTAAGGATAAACAGCTTAGTAATACTAGGCTGAGTGCCTATGGACAGTGCCAATCCCAGGTGGTGCAGTGGGAAAGAACGCCCCTGCCAATGCAGAAGATCCAAGAAATGCATGCATCTTTGGATTTGGAAAGATACCCTGGAGGAAGAAATGGCAACCCACTCCAGTATTCTTACCTGGAAAATTCCATGGACAGATGAGGCTGGCAGTCTACAGTCAATGGGGCCACAGATAGTCAAACATGACTGAGCACACACAAAATTTATTATTTCCATGAAAAATAAAGATTGGTACAGAATAAATGAAGTCAGACAATCTGAGGATATACTGGGATACACCTAATGGAAGTTCTTGGCTTCTTACTGATGACTTTAATAATACTGCTAGCTATGTTATTTGTACTTTATCTGTTTTACAAGATTGTTGTTTCTTGCATTACCAAATGTGTGACTGAGCCTCCGGTGAAAATATTTTTATATGATATCAATGATTGTAATAGTATAACTTTAGATATGGGAAGATACAACAAGAGGGAATTTTTTCCTAGACATAAGAGGTTAGTAAGACAGGTGATCCAGAGTCCTGGTTACTGTTGATAAGACCTAGTCCAGTAACTGCACTGAGTGGTCTGTCAGTAAAATCTATGACAGATCTAAAAATGAATCTTCCTAGCATTGTGTGACAAAATGGTCATGAAATGCCTCCTGAAGCATGGTCGAATTTAATTCCAGGAGGTCTGACTCTTTGCGACCCCATAGACTGTAGCCTACTAGGCTCCTCTGTCCATGGGATTTTCCAGGCAATAGTACTGGAGTGGATTGCCATTTCCTTCTCCAGGGGATCTTCCCAACCCAGGGCTCAAACCCTGGTCTCCCGCATAGTAGACAGATGCTTTACCATCTGAGCCACCAGGGAAGTCCAGGAGGGTGCCCTATCAATTACAAATTGGCACCTGCCATCTACCTCTCAGTTCAGTTCAGTTGCTCAGTTGTGTCTCTTTGTGACCCCGTGGACTGCAGCAGGCCAGGCCTCCCTGTCCATCACCAACTCCTGGAGTTTACTCAAACTCATGTCCATTGAGTTGGTGATACCATCCAACCAACCAGCTCATCCTCTGGTCTCCTTCTCCTCCTGCCTTCAATCTTTCCCAGCATCAGGGTCTTTTAAAATGAGTCAGCTCTTCACATCAGGTGGCCAAAGTATTGGAGTTTCAGTTCAACATCAGTCCTTCCAATGAACACCCAGGACTGATCTCCTTTAAGATGGACTGGTTGGATCTCCTTGCAGTCCAAGGAACTCTCAAGAGTCTTCTCCAACACCACAGTTCAAAAGCATCAGTTCTTTGGTGCTCAGCTTTCTTTATAGTCCAACTCTCACATCCATACAAGACTACTGGAAAAACCATAGCCTTTATGAGACGGACTTTTGTTGACAAAATAATGTCTCTGCTNAACACCACAGTTCAAAAGCATCAGTTCTTTGGTGCTCAGCTTTCTTTATAGTCCAACTCTCACATCCATACAAGACTACTGGAAAAACCATAGCCTTTATGAGACGGACTTTTGTTGACAAAATAATGTCTCTGCTTTTGAATATGCTAAGTTGGTCATAACTTTGCTTCCAAGAAGTAAGCATCTTTTAATTTCATGGCTTCAGTCACCAACTGCAGTGATTTTGGAGCCCCCCCCCACCCCGAAATAAAGTCAGTCACTGTTTCCACTGTTTCCCCATCTATTTCCCAAGAAGGGATGGGACTGGATGCCATGATCTATTTTTTGAATGTTGAGCTTTAAGCTAACTTTTTCACTCTCCTCTTTCACTTTCATCAAGAGGCTCTTTAGTTCTTCTTCTCTTTCTGCCATAAGGGTGGTGTCATCTGCATATCTAAGGTTATTGATATTTCTCCCAGCAACCTTGATTCCAGCTTGTGCTTCATCCAGCCCAGTATTTGCATGATGTACTCTGCATATAAGTTAAATAAGCAGGGTGACAATATACAGCCTTGACATACTCTTTTTCCTATTTGGAACCAATGTGTTGTTCCATGTCCAGATCTAACTGTTGCTTCCTGACCTGCATACAGGTTTCTCAAGAGGCAGGTGAGGTAGTCTGGTATTCCATCTCTTTCATAACTTCCCACAGTTTGTGGTGATCCACAAAAGTCAAAGGCTTTGGCGTAGTCAGTAAAGCAGAAGTAGATGTTTTTCTGCCATCTACTTCTACAAGGATTAAATCATGTTCTGCTGCAGCTACTCATTTCAACACTCCCTGAAAGGAGTTTAAGGTGGAGAGCAGAAATGAGGCATTTGTGCTTTGGAAAAAGACCTGGCAGAAGAGGTCTTCAGATAGATATTTTCAAAGACCCAATTTTATGAGCCCAATTCTTGTATCTCCTCATATCTAGAAAAGCACTTAAATTCTTCATGGTGATGTCCACTCCTTGTGACTAGCAGAAACCTCCTGCAAAATATATGTGCTTGAATGCATGTACTGTCCCTTCACCAAAGGCACATATATACTGACCTTCCATTCTACCACTTTGGAGTAGTTTCTAGGAACTATCTGAGGTGCTGTCACCCAGGCTATATAGTCCTTGTTATTGTTGTTGCTGTTCAGTCACTCAGTCGTGTCTGACTCTTTACAACCCCATGGAATGCAGCATGGAAGCCAGCTGCATGGAACCCCACAGAAGCCAGGCTTCCTTGTCCTTCACTATCTCCTGGAGTTTGCTCAAACTCATGTCCATTAGGTTGATGATGTGTTTCAACCATCTCATCCTCCGTCACCCTCTTCTCCTCCTGCCCTGAATCCTTCCCAGCATCAGTCTTTTCCAATGAGCTGGCTGTGTGCATTAGGTGGCCAATGTATTGGAGCTTCAGCATCAGTACTTCTAATGAATATTCAGAGTTGATTTCCTTTAGGATTGACTGGTTTGAAGGAGCTTCCTTCGTAGATCTGTTGGTAAAGAATCTGCCTTCAATGCAGGAATCCACCTGCAATGCAGGAGACCCAGGTTCAATTCCTGGGTCCAGAAGATCCCCTGGAGAAGGAAATGGCAACCAACTACAGTATTCTTGCCTAGAAAATCCCATGGACAAAGGAACCTGGAGGGCTATAGTCCATGGGGTCACAAGAGTCAGACACAACTTAGGGACTAAACCACCACTGGTCTGAACTTCTTGCTGTCCAGGGGACTCTTGAGTCTTCTCCAAAACCACAGTTTGAAAGCATCAGTTCTTCAGGACTCAACCTTCTTTATGGTCCAACTCTCATCTCCGTACATGACTACAGGAAAAACCATAGCTTTGACCATACGGACCTTTGTTGGCAAAGTGATATCTGTGTTTTTTAATATGCTGTTCAGGTTTGTCATAGCTTTTCTTCCAAGTGAAATAGAGAAGGACGCTGTGTCCCTGCCCACTCCTCCATCATGTTTGCCTGCCTTTTGTGTGTGAAAAACTTTAGTCAAAGAATAAGCTTAATCAAAAAAGTGATAAATGTGGAAATAAAACAGAAGAGACTTAAGAATAATGTAGTCATTAAGCATCATCAAGGACCTTTATCAAGGGCTGTAGATAACATTCTGAGCCACATCCTATGAGCTGTTTTATAGATACTAAAACCCCAGGTGGAGAAGATAACTACATGATGACCAGACTGTATCCAGGACATGAACTGCCACAATTCCAAGGACTGATCACAAGGAAATGCGAACAAATGGACCCTGGAACTGAAGATTAACGTTGTCTAAAACAGTCAAGATGATGCTTGTCAGATCACTGATGACCAATTTTAAGATGACTGTTAAAGGTGTGTTGTTTCTGCATGTAGTCTCTACCCCACCCCAACTCTATTTATAAAAGTTCTTACCCCACTGCTTGTGGGGAGCTTTTGGAGAGATGTCTGCCATTCTCTCCCCACCCCAGTTGCCAGCATCTGAAATAAAGCAAACTTTCATTTTCATCAACCTGGCCTACTTCAGCATCTTTAAATTTCATGGTGGAGAAGGAAATGGCAACCCACTCCAGTGTTCTTGCCTGGAGAATCCCAGGGACGGGGGATCCTGATGGGCTGCCGTCTATGCGGTCGCACAGAGTCGGACACGACTGAAGTGACTTAGCAGCAGCAGCAGCACCAAATTTCATGGAGTCACTGGCCCCAGCGATTTTGGAGCCCAAGGAAACAAAGTCTGTCACTGTTTCCATTTTTTTCCCCATCTACTGGCCATGAAGTGATGGGACCAGATGCCATGATCTTAGTTTTTTGAATGTTGAATTTTAAGCCTTCTTTTCATGCTCCTTTTTTACCTTCATCTAGAGACTCTAGTTCCTCTTTGCTTTCTGCCATTAAGGTGGTGTCATCTGCATATCTCAGGTTATTGACATTTTTCCTGGCAATCTTGATTCCAGCTTGAGTTTCAGCCAGCCAGGCATTTCACATTATGTACTCTGTAAATAAGTGAGGTGACAATGTACAGCGCTGACATACTCCTTTCCCAATTTGGAACCAGTCCATTGTTCTATGTCCAGTTCTGTTGCTTCTTGACTTGCATGCATGTTACTTAGGAGGGAGGTAATCAGTTTTCATTCAAATCCCGAAGAAAGGCAATGACAAAGAATGCTCAAATTACCACACAATTGCACTCATCTCTCACGCTAGTAAAGTAATGCTCAAAATTCTCCAAGCCTGGCTTCAGTAATACGTGAACTGTGAACNTGATAATGAGTGATGTTGAGCATCTTTTCACGTGTTTGTTAGCCATCTGTATGTCTTCTTTGGAGAAATCTTGTTTAGTTCTTTGGCCCATTTTTTGATTTGGTCATTTGTTTTTCTGGAATTGAGCTACATGAGCTACTTGTATATATATATATTTTTGAAATTTTTTTCTTTTTCTTTTATTTTACTTTACAATACTGTATTGGTTTTGTCATACATCAACATGAATCTGCCACGGGTGTACATCTGTNGTCATTTGTTTTTCTGGAATTGAGCTGCATGAGCTACTTGTATATATATATATTTTTGAAATTTTTTTCTTTTTCTTTTATTTTACTTTACAATACTGTATTGGTTTTGTCATACATCAACATGAATCTGCCACGGGTGTACATCTGTTCCCAATCTTGAACCTCCCTCCCACCTCCCTCCCCATACCATCTTTCTGGGTCATCCCAGTGCACCAGGCCCAAGCATCCTGTATCCTGCATTGAACCTAGCTTGGCAATTCATTTCTTACATGATATTATACATTTTTCAATGCCATTCTCTCAAATCATTCCACCCTCCCCATCTCCCACAGAGTCCAAAAAACTGTTCTATACATCTGTGTCTCTTTTGTTATCTCACATACAGGGTTATCATTACCATCTTTCTAAATTCCATATATATGTGTTAGTATACTGTATTGGTGTTTTTCTTTCTGGCTTACTTCACTCTGTATAATTGGCTCCAGTTTCATCCATCTCATTAGAACTGATTCAAATGTATTCTTTTTAATGGCTGAGTAATACTCCATTGTGTATATGTACCAC
>SJYV01050373.1:3867-30830 GCA_006410875.1 Neotragus pygmaeus
AAATGTCTTCAGTTCAGTTCAGTTCAGTCGCTCAGTCGTGTCCAACTCTTTGCGACCCCATGAATCGCAGCACACCAGGCCTCCCTGTCCATCACCAACTCCTGGAGTTCACTCAAACTCACGGCCATTATTCAGTGATGCCATCCAGCCATCTCATCCTCTGTCGTCCCCTTCTCCGCCTGCCCCCAAGCCCTCCCAGCATCAGAGTCTTTTCCAAAGAGTCAACTCTTCGCATGAGGTGGCCAAGTACCGGAGTTTCAGCTTTAGCATCAGTCCTTCCAAAGAAATCCCAGGGTTGATCTCCTTCAGAATGGACTGGCTGGATCTCCTTGCAGTCCAAGGGACTCTCAAGAGTCTTCTCCAACACCACAGATCAAAAGCATCAATTCTTCACCGCTCAGCCTTCTTCACAGTCCAACTCTCACATCCATACATGACCACAGGAAAAACCATAGCCTTTAATTTCAGTATCCATTGATGTTTCTTAACTAAATTATTACTGTGATAGTTGCCACATGATAACTTTGTTTCCATCAATCCTTCTACAAATATTATTTGGCATTCCACCATATGGACAAGCTTTCCACTCTCCCTGTTTGCTTATTTATATCACATGAACACCCTATTCACCCCTTTTGTGACTCCAGAAACTCATACCTGGCCAACACTGTTGTTTCTCCGTGTGGGCCTTCCTCATGGCATTTGAGCTCAAACTGCCAGCCTCAGGCAGCCTGGAGCAAATGCTTTGCTCAGCTTACTTGGGCTCGGATTTGCTTTGCTGGGTTGCCACCTCTACCTTACCCTGTGCAGATACGTACCCTGCATGGTCCACCTCATAGCTCTTAGACTGGAATATTTAGAAAGAAAGGAAGGGAAAGAGGAAAGGAATCCCTCACATTCTTCTCATCACATGATATTATAATTGATTTACTTTCTTACTGTTTTCCCCTCTTCATTTGCTCCATTCACTGCTAAGTTAGCAAGACCTAGAACATACTTGCCCTGAAATAGGCATTCAAGCATACATTGAATGAATAAGTGAGTGAATGAGTGAGCAATGAATACATGAAAACTTAAGCTGGTTCGCCCCCTGAAAATAAATCCTAACAAGCTTAACATTTTCTTTCCTTTTATCCCTTGAACTCATTTTAATTTTGATGTAGAATTCACCCATGGTAACCCAGTGGTTGTTTTGGGTTTACAACTTGACCTAGCCTGATGTTGGCGTAAGTTTATTTTCAGGTCACTACAGCTCAGCCTTTTTTTTTCTTGCAAGAGAATGGCTAAAACATCATTTTTCNCTTTTATCCCTTGAACTCATTTTAATTTTGATGTAGAATTCACCCATGGTAACCCAGTGGTTGTTTTGGGTTTACAACTTGACCTAGCCTGATGTTGGCGTAAGTTTATTTTCAGGTCACTACAGCTCAGCCTTTTTTTTTCTTGCAAGAGAATGGCTAAAACATCATTTTTCCTTATTAGGAGGCAGCTCCTGTGTTTGTGCTGGGCTCACATTTCATGCCTCCCAGGCTTCTCCTGCTTCTATCCTGTGTGCAGGCTTAATAGTAGGCCTAACGGACATTTCGATACACGGAGAGCAAAATCAATCACACTCAATTGCTGCTTCTGTCTCAGAATCAAAGTGTTATTCAGGAAGACATGTACTCAGGAAAGCTGCTTCTACACATGGAAAGAAAGAATTGAGGACCACTTCTGCAAATGATATGAGTAATGAGTTGGAGAGAGAAGGCAGTAAGGCATCCAGATGCTCCCCGAATCAGGAGGCACATTCTCATCCTTTCACCAGCTTAGTAAATTCCTGTGGGAAAACCTTCCTCTTGAACCTGCCAGCTCGGGAGACGTACAGCTACGATGCTCATTCCCCCTACCCCAAGTCATCACAAGGAAAACAAACAATGTATATGAATGAGCACTGCAATGTAAGATTATATTTTCATTTAGCTTTGTGGCTCAGCTGGTAAAGAATCTGCCTGCAATGCAGGAGACCTGGGTTTGATCCCTGGGTTGGGAAGATCCACTGGAGAAGGGAAAGGCTACCCACTCCAGTATTCTGGCCTAGAGAATTCCATGGACTGTATAGTCTATAGGGTCACAAAGAGTAGGACATGACTGAGCGACTTTCACTTCACTTAGCATTTATTATAGGGGGCTTCTCAGGTGGCACTAGTGGTAAAGAACATTCCTGCCAATGCAGGAAATGTAAGAGACTCAGGTTCAATCCCTGGTTTTGGAAGATTCCATGAAGGAGGGCATGGCAATCCACCCCAGTATTCTTGCCTGGAGAAATCCCATGGATAGAGGAGCCTGGTGGGCCCCAGTCAGTGGGGTTGCCAGGAGTCAGATAGGACTAAAGTGACTTAGCACAGCACTTATTATAGCTAATCCCTCCCTCCAAAACCAATCACATATTATAAAATGCTGTGTAATTTCTGAGTTTTTTATATTTATGTGTATGGAAGAGAGAAAAGGTAGATGGGCCTTTAAAAAGAATATTTATTTCTTAACTAAGAACTGCTTCAGAGGCTGAGAAGGCAGACTACATTATGTAGACTCAGAATATTTTTGGAAGATAAATGGCATTTCCTACAATTTTACTTCTAATGCATTCAACTGCTCACCTCTCTCAAAGCACCTTGTGCCTTGCATGCCCTTTGAAAGATTTATTTCTTTCCTCCCTCTTTTCTTCTAAAACGTTTTCCTGATAAATCCTCATTCATCCTGTAATGAAGAACATTTTCTCTATGAAATTTCCAACAGCTCTCCAGTGAGTTTAGAACAATTGTCATGCAATGAAATTATGTATTTACGTTCTGTATCCACCATGGGCTGTGAATTTCCAGATGGGGAGATGTTGCATTTCATTTTATTTTCTTTATGTTAAGGGTCTCAAGTGTACAGAATTGAAGTAATTACATTGGCTAGCTCATGACACTCTTGAGTGATGTGTTATGTGTCTTTTCATTTTTAGTATCTAGCCTTTAATAAAAGAATGGCTAACAGCAAAACAATGAACTTAGGCCCACCTGGGCTGAATTCCTGAGCCACTTAGCTGTGTGACTTTGGGCAATTTATACAGCCTCTCTGAGCTTCTGTTTTCTCAATTGTAAAATAGAAATAATAAAAGGCCCTAATTAATAGTTTTTCTTTCTTTCTTTTTTTTGAGTGTTAAATGCAATACTGAAAATCAAATGCTAAAGAGAGTTTCTTGATGATAAACAGTTGGTAAAATTGTAGCTTTTTTTTTTTTTAATGGAATGAAGCTGAACAGATACTTGATAAATGAAACCTCCATGAAGCTTTTTGGAATTCCAATCTGTTATAAAACTATTTTCCCTTTTCCTTTCTTCTCCCTCCCTCTTACCCCTCTTCCTTCCTTCCCTCTTCTTCCTACTCCTCTCCCTCCCTCTTCTTCCTTTTCCCTGCCCACATTATCTCTCTTTTTCTCTCTCTCCTTACCCCACTCCCACTTTTGCCATCTCTGAGCATAGCTGCGGCACAAACCAAGGCAAAGCTGAATTGGGTACTGAGGTCTTTTTCAAGGGAAGCCAGTTTTCAAGCTCAGGCACACTCAACTTCTAGGATGCAACCCAAACACTATCAAATAACAGCATGAAGCTTCTTTGCAGATAAGGCTGGAATACCTCATTCTCCAAGGTTTTTAAATTTAAGGGAAGTGAAACCAGGCATTTTATAAATATTAGTTCAAATTANTCCTTACCCCACTCCCACTTTTGCCATCTCTGAGCATAGCTGCGGCACAAACCAAGGCAAAGCTGAATTGGGTACTGAGGTCTTTTTCAAGGGAAGCCAGTTTTCAAGCTCAGGCACACTCAACTTCTAGGATGCAACCCAAACACTATCAAATAACAGCATGAAGCTTCTTTGCAGATAAGGCTGGAATACCTCATTCTCCAAGGTTTTTAAATTTAAGGGAAGTGAAACCAGGCATTTTATAAATATTAGTTCAAATTATTCTCATAGCTGTTCTGCATTTTTGGAATTATTATTCCCAGTTTACAGATAAGGGAATTGGAGCCAGTGTCACTGTAAGAATTAGCTTTATTGTAGGTGCATTCTCAGTTCTTTTTGCTTCCCTGAGGGTTTGTTTTCTCATACTACAGACATAGTCGATTTCTACCCTTTCTCCCGATAGTCACGGAAGATGATCAACGGCCAACAGAAACATCCATCCTTATAGCTCACGGCCCCAGAGAAAGTGAAACACTGTTGTGGCATCCAGTTTCTTGACCAGTTTCACGGGAGGACTATAAATGGGCTTTGTCTTGGGGTATTTTCATTGGCAGGCAAGCGTGCAATCGGCAGTGGTTTAAGCAAAAAGAAAATATTTCCTTATCTCACAGATCTAGAAATCTGAAGGTAGGGTGCTCTTGGGTTGATTCAAGGACTTACTATAATCAGGAGCTGAGCAGTGTGTTGTGAATCTTTTGAGTTTATACTCCGAGTTGCAGATGACTGTTGCTGCTCCAAATATCATGTCTTCATGTCAGAGTCATAGTAGGAAGGAAGTTTAGTAAAGAGGTCCTTCTGTCCACAACAGTCTTATTTTGGGGAGCTGATCTCTACCCTCTTAACTGTCTGGAGATTTCTCTTTATATCCCATTGGCCAAGTGGGTCGTATGTCCATCTGAGACCAGTAAGTGGCTTGGGATGATGGAGTTACCATGAATGGCTTGAAACAGTCATGACTCAGCATCTGAGGCGAAGGGAAGGGGAAGCTCCCCTGATAGCAATGGTTTTGACCTTCAACCTGAACACACCACAGGTTCCCTGGCAGGAGAGAGTGTGTGCAGATGGTCATTGGTGAGGTGATGGCTGGGACTTACCCGGTGGCTCAGTGGTAAAGAATCCGCCTGCAATGCAGAAGCCAAAGGAAACCTGGGTTTGATCGCTGGGTCGGGAAGATGCCCTGGAGAAAGAAATGGCAACCCACTCCAGTATTCTTACCTGGAGAATTCCATGGGCAGAGGAGCCTGGCAGGCCACAGTCCATGAGGTCACAAAGAGCTGGACATGACTGNCTGGGTTTGATCGCTGGGTCGGGAAGATGCCCTGGAGAAAGAAATGGCAACCCACTCCAGTATTCTTACCTGGAGAATTCCATGGGCAGAGGAGCCTGGCAGGCCACAGTCCATGAGGTCACAAAGAGCTGGACATGACTGAAGCGACTTCAGTTGCATGCACGTGTGCACACAAGGTGATGGCCAATGTCAGCCACAGCCCATTTTGGACTCATGTCCATCCCTCAGATCTGTTGAGGATCATGGATGAGTTTTGCCTCTGATTGTGTTCCCCACATATGGACTCTGAAACTGGGATTAATGTGAAAGGGACTGATCAGGACAAAACAGTAAGGGAAGTGGGATAAAGAGTGGAAGGAGGCTCCACAAGGGTTCGGGGTCCATGAAGTCCCCTCCAGAGAGTAGCTTTAGCTCATCCCCACGGAGGAGCACTGGGAACAGTGCAGATCCCACTCAGCACTGCTGTCCCTGTCAGGTTTCTGCCCCCAGCCCTGTGGGGGCACTTTGTGCCCTCCACGTGTGCAGGCGAAGGTGGTTGTGGAAACTCGAGTGTGGGGCTCCAATTAGGAGACACAAGACTGGAATAACAAGAGTCCAGAGCTACTCAGCACAACACNCAGGTTTCTGCCCCCAGCCCTGTGGGGGCACTTTGTGCCCTCCACGTGTGCAGGCGAAGGTGGTTGTGGAAACTCGAGTGTGGGGCTCCAATTAGGAGACACAAGACTGGAATAACAAGAGTCCAGAGCTACTCAGCACAACACCGGGGAAGGGATTGGAGCGGGTGAGCAGAGCCCTGAGGGCATCCGCCACAGCATCCATGAGAGTCCAGACCTGCATCGTATGCATCCCAGAGCCAGATGGTGGGTGGGCATTGCTCAGTGGTTGCCAAGTGAACTGGAACGCTCTGGGCATGAGAGGATGGCTCCAATGGAAAGGTGAGTGCTGCAAGGTCAGCATCTCAGGGCACCCCTTTGTAAGCCCTTTGCACTTTTCCCTGACTCGGGAGGGCAATGCAGTGCTCTTGCACATGCACAGAAATGTTGGCTCTACAGGTACGGTGGAGCCAGCCCGGGCCTCATCTTCAAGCTAGCTGCGCAAGGACCCCAGCTGTCAGTGATCACTTCTACCGTGGCTCATTTCTTCCTGCTGTAGGTCCCTCTGACTCTCTGTAGTTAAGCGTAGGGTTTCTCAACCCTAAGAACTATTGATATTTGAGGCTGGATCAGACTCCACTGTGAGGGTCTGACCTGTGAGCTGTCGACTTTTTAGCAGCATTGCTGGCCTCTACCATCATTCCCCCTCCTCATATGACATACGGCCCCCAGACCTTGCAAAATTGCCCTTGGTCGAGGACCACTGGCTTCAAACACTGGCTCCTGGAANCACTGTGAGGGTCTGACCTGTGAGCTGTCGACTTTTTAGCAGCATTGCTGGCCTCTACCATCATTCCCCCTCCTCATATGACATACGGCCCCCAGACCTTGCAAAATTGCCCTTGGTCGAGGACCACTGGCTTCAAACACTGGCTCCTGGAACCCTGGCTTGCAGGACTTCACCTGCTATCCTGGGGTAAATGTCCTCCTCCGCTTGGTGGAACTGTATAGGCTTCGTGTGAATTTGTCAGATTTAGTGCCACAACTCTTTTCTTTTGTGTTATTTAGTGAGTTGATTTGGTACTTGAGTCTCATCTCTCCTGTTCTAAGGGAGGAGTACTGTGTCTGGATTCCGTCTTCTCTCCCTGCTCACACTCACCCAGCATGGCCCGAACTGTGAGGCTTTCTTGCCTTAGAATTTGACTTGCCAGATTTAGCAAATAAATTTGATTTTCAGTGAAAATCATTTTTTATTTTGTTGAAAATCATCAACAAATGATTTTTCAGTGTAACTCTATCTCGTGCAATATTGGGGATATGTTTGTACTGTAGAAGTATGTGTTCTTTATCTGAAACTGACCTAAGTGGCTTGTATTTTGTCTGACAGCTGTACTTGATACATTCCAGCTCCAGGGACCCCAGCACACAAATGCCACCATTACTGACTCCTGATGCACTTGGCTTCTTTCACCACAAAATCCTAGCTCTGCTGCCTAGTTAGCTTGTGCTCCATTCACCACAGCTTCACCCACTTAGACTGTTTCTTTCACAACACTTAAGCATAGTCCACTTCCATAGTCCCTTGTCCTTTCCTTCTCCAGCTTTTGTGATCTTCCTTCAACTCTTCACAATGGACTTGAGTTTTAAAGGCCTGGTGGCCTGATAGATTTGTGTGTGGATGGGCATGTATGTGAAAAAAAAAAAAAAATTACTGTCCCTAAGAGAAGCACCTGGGAATAGAATAACCGAATAACACAGTCATGGAAGGGCTTCCCAGGGGGCGCTAGTGGTAAAGAACCTGCCTGCCAATGCAGGAGACATAAAAGAGCTGGGTTTGATCCCTGGGTCCTGGGTTTGATCCCTGGGTCAAGAAGATCCCCTGGAGGAGGACATGGCAACCCACTCCAGTATTCTTGCCTGGAGAATTTCATGGGCAGAGGAGCCTGGCGGGCTACAGTCCATAGATTTGCGAAGAGTCCGACAGGATTGAGGTGACTAGGCGTATACACACACAGTCAGGGAGGATCCTGGGGAAAAATTCTCCAGCATTCCACACTAGTCCTATTCAGAAAGCTAGTATACCCATGAAAATAATAAGAGTCAGAGGAAAAAATCCTCCATAAATAATAACACTCCACAGCACATCCTCATAGTTTATTTTTAAAGATCAGATACAAGTAACCTTTGATATGTTGCACATACTTTGGATGATTTTTCCAAAAGATTTTGGTTGTTAATACTATTGTGGCCTAACAAAGCCGCTGAATTTTGTGTTGTTTGAACAAAGCAAGTCAAAAAATAAGAAAATGTATGCTTGTCATCTCCCTTAGACTTGCTAACTCTGTTCTGTGTTAGAAAGGCCAGTGGTAAACTTTTGGTGGCTTAGAGAACTACAGCTGNGCAACCCACTCCAGTATTCTTGCCTGGAGAATTTCATGGGCAGAGGAGCCTGGCGGGCTACAGTCCATAGATTTGCGAAGAGTCCGACAGGATTGAGGTGACTAGGCGTATACACACACAGTCAGGGAGGATCCTGGGGAAAAATTCTCCAGCATTCCACACTAGTCCTATTCAGAAAGCTAGTATACCCATGAAAATAATAAGAGTCAGAGGAAAAAATCCTCCATAAATAATAACACTCCACAGCACATCCTCATAGTTTATTTTTAAAGATCAGATACAAGTAACCTTTGATATGTTGCACATACTTTGGATGATTTTTCCAAAAGATTTTGGTTGTTAATACTATTGTGGCCTAACAAAGCCGCTGAATTTTGTGTTGTTTGAACAAAGCAAGTCAAAAAATAAGAAAATGTATGCTTGTCATCTCCCTTAGACTTGCTAACTCTGTTCTGTGTTAGAAAGGCCAGTGGTAAACTTTTGGTGGCTTAGAGAACTACAGCTGAGTGCAAAGATGCAGGAGGCAGCCCCATGGGAATCCCACATCCAAGTGACTCACAGAACTCATGTCTGTTCCTTTAGTAGCCCAGGGGAATTCGGGCGTGGGTTATAGTATATGTATTTCTGTGTTCTTTCTGAGTATTTTGGTTTATTCAACTAAAAAGACTAGAAGAAAAAAAGCAGCTAATGTGCTAACATTTTAACAACTACTAAAACAAAATACTTAAAAATAAAGCAGCTTTATTGAGACATAATTCACACACCATAAAATTCACCCATTTAAAGTGTACAGTTACATGGCTTTCCGTATATTTGCAGAATCATGCAACTTCTGTCTCTTATACACATCTCCTCTTGAACCTCCCTCCCATCTCCCTCCCCACCCCACCCCTCTAGGTTGATACAGAGCCCCTGTTTGAGTTCCCTGAGACATACAGGAAATTCTTATTGGCTGTCTATTTTACATATGTTAATGTAAGTTTCCATGTTACTCTCTCCATACATCTCACCCTCTCCTCCCCTCTCCCCTTGTCCATAAGTCTGTTCTCTATGTCTGTTTCTCCATTGCTGCCCTGCAAATAAATTCTTTGGTACCATCTTTCTAGATTCCATATATATGCATTAGTATACAATATTTACCTTTCTCTTTCTGACTTACTTCACTCTGTATAATAGGCTCTAGGTTCATCCACCTCATTAGAACTGACTCAAATGTGTTCCTTTTTATGGCTGAGTAATATTCCATTGTGTATATGTACCACAACCTCTTTATCCATTTTTCTTTCGATGGACATCTAGGTTGCTTCCATGTTCTAGCTATTGTAAGTAGTGCTGAAATGAATATTGGGGTATGTGGGTCTTTTTCAATTTTGGTTTCTTCAGGGTATACACCTAAGAGTGGGATTGCTGGGTCATATGGTGGTTTTATTCCTAGTTTTTTGAGGAATCTCCATACTGTCTTCCATAGTAGCTGTATCAAGTTACTTTCCCACCAACAGTGTGAAAGGGTTCCCTTTTCTCCATACCCTCTCCAGCAATTATTGTTTGTAGACTTTTTGATGATGGCCATTCTGACCCACGTGAGGTGATATCTCATTGTAGTTTTGAATGATATTGAGCATCTTTTCATGTGTTTTTTAGCCATCTGTATGTCTTCTTTGGAGAAATGTCTGTTTAGGTCTTTTCCACACTTTTTGATTGGGTTGTTCTTCTGTTATTGAGTTGTATGAGCTGCTTGTATATTTTGGAATTAATCCTTTGTCAATTGTTTCATTGCTATTATTTTCTCCCATTCTGAAGGTTGTCTTTTCACCCTGCTTAGTTTTATTGAGTAGTATTCCAGTCTACAGCTGCATCACAATTTGCTTATCCATTCACCTGTTGATGGACATCTGGTTTGTTTCCAATTTAGAGCTATTACAGATAAAGCTGCTATGAACATTTGTGTACAAGTCTTTGTATAGATATATGCTTTCTTTTCTTTCTTTTCTCTTAGGTAAATATATAGGGATAGAATAGCTGGATCATAAAGTAGGTATGTTTAACTCTTAAGAAACTGCCAGGCATTTTACAAAGTGGTTGTACCATTTTACATTTCTACCAGCAGTTTAAGAAAGTTCCAGTTCCTCTGCATCCTTGCCAATACATGATATAGTCAGTCTTTTTAACTTTTGCCATTCTAATAGGTATGTGGTGTTTTTTTGTGGTTCTAATTTACACTTCCCTAAAGGGAATACTGACATTGAGCATCTTTTCAAGTGCTCTTTTGCCATCCATATATCTTTTTTAGTGAAATATCTATTCAAATCACTTACTAAAATTTTATTGGGCTGTTTGTTTCCTTACTATTGAGTTTTGAGAGTTCTTTATACCTCTTAAACACAAATCCCTTATAAAATATATGCTTTGTACTTAAAAATAGAATTACTGTATAACCCAGCAATTCCATTTCTAGGTCTAGACTCCCCAGAATTGAAAACAGGGACTTAAAGAGATCATTTGTACACCTATGTTCATAGCAGCATTATTCACAATAGCTGAAAGGTGAGAGCAACTCAAGTGTCCTTCAATAGATAACAGATAAGTAAAATGTGGTATATCCATACAAAGGAACAACATTCAACTTTAGAAAGGAAGGAAATTCTGACACTTGCTACAACATAGATGAATCTTAAAGACATTATACTACATAGAATAAGCCAGTCACAAAATGATAAGTACTGTATGATTCTACTTATATGATGAAGTGCCTAGAGTAGTCAAACCCACAGAGACAGAAAATAGGATGGTGATCACTAGGGACTGGAGGAGGGAAGAATGGGAGTTTAATGGGTATAGAGGTTTAGTTTTACAAGATAGAGTTCTGGAGATTGGTTGTACAATTTCATGAAGGTACTTAACACTGATTAAACTGTACACTTAAAATGCTTAAGATGGTGAATTTTTATATATAAAAATTGCCACAACTAAAAAATCTTAAATATGTTTTATAAATATGTTTCCCAGTTTGTGGCTTGTCTTTTCATTCTCTTGTGTCATTCAAAGGACAAAAGTTTTTCATTTCGATAAAGTTCAATTTATCACTTAGGGAGCGATGGCACTTTGGGTGTTGTATTTAAAAAGCCTTTACTTAATCCTAGGGCACATTTTCCTGCCTCTTTACATGCCTGGCAATCTTTTTTTTTTCTTTTGCACACCACCTCCCAGCCTGGTCATCTTTGATTCAATGCTAAACGTTGTAAATCTTACCTTGTAAGGTGCCAGATATTTCTGTATACCTATAAATATTTTTAACCTTTATCTGGGATGCAGTTCAACTATGTGGATATAGATTTATCCTTTTGACTCTTGCTTTCCTGATATTTGTTAGGTGGGTCTGGAGCAGTCTAGGACTAATTATTCCTCATTACTGAGGCAAGAGCTTCCTGAGTACTTCTAGTTTTGCCTGTTAATTGAGGTGTTTAACCATTTACATGTAATATAATTTTTTTTAGATGGTTAGGTTTGAGTCTAACGTCTTGCTATTTGTTTTCTGTCTGCCCCACATGCTGTTTGTTCCCTTTTTTCCTCTTTCACTTTTTTTAATCTTAATTGAGTATTTTGTATAATAAAGTTTTATCACCTTTGTTAGCTAAGAGCAGAAGAGGAAGTCAAAGAATCAAAACCCAAGAAGGTTTAATTGTGTTGTTGCTGCCTTCAAGATGGACGAGGTCATGTGTCAAAGGTGGTGGGCAACCTCCAGGAGCTGAAGGACAGCTAGCAGACAGCTGGCAAGGATACATAGACCTCATTTCAACACGAACAGGGAACTGAAGTATAACAACAGAAGAACTTGGAAGTGCATTTTTCCCCATAGAATTGACAGACAAGAACTCTATCTGGCCAACAATTTGATTTCAGCCTCTAACACCCTCATCAGAGAACTAAGCCACGCTGTGCCTGGCTTCTGACCTATATAACTATGAGCTAATAAACAGATGTTGTCTTAAGCTGCTAAATTTGTGATACTTTGTTATACAGCAATAGATAATAAATTACAGATATTTTTAAATTTTAGTAGCTGTCTTAGGGTTTATAGTGCACATATCTAACTTATCAGTCTACATCTAAGTGACATTTTAACACTGCATTTATAGTATAAGAAATCTTACAATAGGATCCTTCCATTTCTCTCTCTCTTGGCCGTTAAGTTGTCGTTCAGTTCAGTTCAGTCGTGTCTGACTCTTTGTCACCCCATGGACTGCAGCACGCCAGGCTTCCCTGTCCATCACCAACTCCCAGAGCTTGCTCAAACTCATGTCCATCAAGTCAGTGATACCATCCAACCATCTCATTCTCTGTCGTCCCCTTCTGCCTTCAATCTTTCCTAGCATCAGGGTCTTATTTCTAATGAGTCTCTTCACATTAAGTGGTCAAAGTATTGGAGCTTCAGCTTCAGCATCAGTCCTTCCAGTGAATATTCAGGGTTGATGTCCTTTAGGATGGACTGGTTGGATCTCCTTGCAGTCCAAGGGACTCTCAAGAGTCTTCTCCAACACCACAGTTCAAAAGCATCAGTTCTTCACGTTCAGCTTTCTTTATAGTCCAACTGTCACATCCATACATGACCGCTGGAAAAACCGTAGCTAGACGGACTAGTCCATTTGACTAGACGGACCTTTGTTGGCAAAGTAATGTCTCTGCTTTTTAATATGCTATCTAAGTTGGTCATAGCTTTTCTTCCATATTCCATAGCAATTGTTGCTTAGCCTTAACTTTCATATCTGTCACAAATTCCATAATACAGTATGATTATTTTTGTTTAGTCAATTGTCCTTTAAAGAGATTTACATAATAAGAAAAAGTCTTATATACTTATCTATGTAGTTAACTTTTTGTAGTGCTCTTCATTCCTTTGTGTAGATCCAGATTTCCATCTGGAATCACTTTCCTTCTGCTTGACAGACGTCCTTTAATATTTCTCGTACTGCTTGTGTGCTGGTGATGAATTCTTTCAGCTTTCAAGTGGCTGAAAATGACTTTTTATTGCTTTACATTATGAAGGATATTTTCCCCAGGTATAGAATACTAGTTTTTTTTCTCATTTCTGTGTTTGTTGAATTTCTAGGATCTGTGGGTTTATAATTTCCGTGAAGTCTAGAATGTTTTGTCCAATATTTCTTCAAACACTTTTTTCTGTCCTTCTCCCTTTTCAGGGGCACCATTATCACATGCTAGACCTCTTAAAGTTATCAAACATCTCACTTATGCTTTTTTAATTTTTAAAAAATTTAAATAGTTTCAATTACTATGTCTATAAATTCACTATTTTTTTCTCCTCCAAAATTATAAAGGTCATCTACCAAAAAACCTATAGCTAACATTAGAGTTTATAGTAAAATATTGAACATTTCCTCCTTAAAAGCAGGGGCAAAGTAAGAATTCCATTCTCATCACTTTTATTCAACATGATACTAGAAGCCTCAACCAGTGCAACAGGGAAGAAAAATAAAAGGCATAGAGACGCCTGTTTGCAACTGACAGAATTGTTTATTTAGAAAACCTTAAGGAATATACACAACTACTACCTAATTTTTAAATTCACAGATGACAACATTAATTTTTAAAAACTCAATTGTATTTTTATATGCTACTAACAAACAATTCGGAGAAGGCAATGGCACCCCACTCCAGTACTCTTGCCTGGAAAATCCCATGGACGGAGGAGCCTGGTGGGCTGCATTCCATGGGGTCGCTAAGAGTCGGACACAACTGAGCAACTTCACTTTCACTTTTCACTTTCATGCATTGGAGAAAGAAATGGCAACCCACTCCAGTGTTCTTGCCTGGAGAATCCCAGGGACGGGGGTGCCTGGTGGGCTGCCGTCTCTGGGGTCACACAGAGTTGGACACGACTGAATCGACTTAGCAGCAGCAGCAGCAACAAACAATTGTAAACTAAAACTAAAATGAATTTCATGTATGTTCAAAAACACTAAGGCAATCCAATAGGGAAAGGAAAGTTTATGTCACAAATGATGCTATAATAACTGGCTATACATATGCAAAGGTATGAATGTCACACCATATACAAAAATTAATTTGAAATGGGTCATACACCTAAATGTAAGTAGTAAAACTGTATGTTTTAGGAGGACTTCCCTGGTGGTGCAGTGGTTAAGACTCCAGTCTCCCACTCCCACTGCAGGGGGCTTGGGTTATATCCCTTGTCAGAGAACTACAATCCCACATGCCACATGACATGGGCCCCCCAAAAACAAACAAAAAACAAATATTTTACACTTGATCTTAGTGAAAAAGTCAAGAAGTGTTTAAAAAATATAAAACATATATTTTAAAAAGAAAATCTTAGAAGAATATCTTGATGATTTGGGATAGGTAAAGTTGGCAAATAGATCACAGATATCAATACCATAAAAGAAAACCCTGAGGGACTTCCCTGACAGACCAGTGGTTAAAACGTTGCCTTCTAATGCAGGGGGCACAAGTTCTATCCCTGGTTGGGGAGCTGAAGTCCCACATGCCTCGCAGTCAAAACAAAACAAAACATGAAACAGAAGCAAAGTTGTAACAAATTTAATAAAGACTTTAAAAATGATCCACATAAAAAAAAATTAAAAAAAAAAAAGAAAAAACTAATAAGTTAGATTTCATCAAAATAAAAAACTCTATCCGTACACTAGACAGTTCTTGTTGTAGAATAAGTACTGAATAAATTTGTATTGAATGAAAAAACAAAAACTCTGCTTATCAAAAGACACTATTAAAGAAAATTCCCTCACAGACCAGTGGTTAGTATTCCACATCCTCACTGCCAAGGGCCTGGGTTAAAGCCCTAGTCAGGGAACTAAGATCCCTCAAGCCGTGTAGTGTGGTCAGGAAAGAAAAAATATTTTAAAACACCATTAATATTGAAATGCAATCTACAGACTGGGTAAAGAAATATGCAGAGAACATACATCTGGCAAAGGACTGCTATGCAAAAAATGAAAAGAACTCTGTAACTTCAGTAATAAAAATACAAACAACTAGACTTAAAATGGACAAAAAATTTGAACACTTATTTCTCAAAAGAAAATAAACAAATGGGCAATTATCACACTAAAAAGTGATCAAGATCACTAATAATTAAATATAAATTAGAGTCACAATGAAATACCACTATACACCTATTATAGAGGTTAAATTAAAATGACTGACAACCTCAAAGGTTGATGAGGATGTAGAGAAACTCCAACTCTCAAGCTGTGTTGGTGAGAATGCAAAATTGTGTAATGATTTTGGAAAAAGATCTGGCAGTTTCTTATAAAACCAAATGTTTAGTACCCTGAAAACCAATGATTATATTGCTAGTTACACAAAAGAAATTAAAACATATGCCTACACAAAGATTTGTATATGAATGTTCATAGCAGCTTTATTCATAATAACCAAGATGAGGAAATATCAATAGGACAGTCAATGATTCTGGGAGAATGGATAAACAAGCTCTCCTATAGTCATATACTGGAATACTACTCAGAAGGAATGAATTGATACATGCAACAACATGAAGAATCTCCAAAGCATGACATTGAGTGAAAGAAGCCTTCCAAAAAGAATGCATACTGTATGATTTCATTTATATGAAATTTTAAAATGAGCAAAACTCATCTGTAGTGGAAAAAGTCAAAACATTGTTTGCCTCTGGCAGATAGGGTTGGGGAATAATAGGAAAGAACATAAGGAAACTTTTGTTACCGAGTCCAAGTTCATAGTGCTGTACTCCCTGCAGTACACAGGCCAATAAATTGAGAGATTAGTTGTTGGGACAAAAAATAGCAACTTTATTTGGAAAGCTAGCAGCCTGAGAAGATACTGAGCGGCTGTCCCAAACAACCATCTTATCAGAGTTAGAACTCAGGCTTCTTCTATATTAAAAGCAGAGGGAGTATAGTTTGTTTTTGAAAACTTCTTGGTGTTGGAATCTTTTGTTCTAGCAGCTGTCCATGTAGATCTGGTCACAATGTTGCTATAAACTTCCCTCAGGAGGTTATTTTCGGTTCTGCAACTTTTCCTTGTTACATGAAAGAAGTATTGTACCTTTAAAGGTATGAGATTGGTCTCTCATTCTTTTACAAAGGTGCAGAGCCAAGGTGACTAAGAACAGGCAACAGAGCATAAGGATTCGAGCTAAAGGAATAGACCCAATATGGAGTCCAGTTTGTTCTCTGTTCCACTTTCATGAGTGATGGAAGTGCTCTATATCTTGGTAGGGGTTTAGGTCACTAGTCATTTGGCAAAATTCGGTCAATATATTCTTAAAATTTGTGTCTCATTATATGTAGATTTTATATTTAAAAAAAACTGTAACCAAATGTTCTATTCTAATTAATTATCTACCTGCTGAAGTATTTGGGGGGACATGTACTGATGTCCTGCAGAAGGCAATGGCACCCCACTCCAGTACTCTTGCCTGGAAAATCCCATGGACAGAGGAGCCTGGTGGGCTGCAGTCCATGGGGTTGCTAAGAATCGGACATGACTGAGCGACTTCACTTTCACTTTTCACTTTCATTCATTGGAGAAGGAAATAACAACCCACTCCAGTGTTCTTGTCTGGAGAATCCCAGGGACGGGGGAGCCTGATGGGCTGCCGTCTATGGGGTTGCACAGAGTCGGACACGACTGACGCGTTAGCAGCAGCAGCAACAGTACTGATGTCCACAATTTAAAGTACATTAAAAATGAGATAGATTAATGGATGGAGGGATGGATCAAGAAATTTATGATAAAACAATTTAGTAAAAGGTTAATGGTAAAATCAAGATGGGTATATCAGTTTTCACTATAAAATTCAATTTTGCTGTATGTTTGAAATTTTAGTATTAAAATACTGAGAAAAAAATTAAAAGAACACAGAAAAGCATGTTGTAAAAAGTAAAAATCCCCCTTTCTCCACCTCAACCTTTGCCTTTTTCCAGAGGTAACTACTATTATTAACAATTTGGTAGATATTATTGTGAATTCTTTTTCTTTGAATTTGCATAAATGTAAAGGTTGTAATATATAGTGATCTTTTTAAAACACAAAGGAGATTGATTGTACTAGTCACACATTGAGTAATCTGCTTTACTCACTTGATATTTTGTCTTGGAGATCATTCTACTCAGCACAAATGTTACTGACTTTTTTGCTGTTGAAAAAATAAACCTCTCCAAAGCAGCTGGGCCTAATCACGTATAACAGGGCTGGGTTTTTTTTTTTAATATTTGTATCAACGCCTGATTCCCCACACTGTTGCCAACACTGAACATTATCAGTCTGTTTCATTTTTGTCTGTCCAATGGGTGAAAAATGTTTTGCATTTTCCTGAGAGTTGTTGAGTTTCTGAGTCAGTATTTTATTGGCCATGTATGGTTTTTCTTTTGTGGCTTGCCTTTTCATATTCTTTGTCCTCTTCTCTATTAGGTTTCACTCCTTCTAATTGATTCTTTATATATTCTGGATCTATTCCTTTGTCAGTTATCATGCTGAAAATATAAATCTCCTAGTGTGTGGATCACGTCCTTCGATTAACAAGCTTTAAGTGTATTAGTCGCTCAGTCTTGTCCAACTCTTTTCGATCCATGGACTAGAGCCACCAGGCTCCTCCATCCATGGAATTCTTCAGGCAAGAATACTGGAATGGATAGCCATTCCCTTCTCCTAGAGATTTTCCCAATCCAGGGATCGAACCCTGTTCTTCTACACAGCAAGCAGATTCTTTACCACCTGAGCCACCAGGGAAGCCCATTCAAATATATAACTCTTTCTTCATGGTTTGTCTTAAGAAATTTTCTGCTATCACAAGATCATCAAGATATTCTCTTATATCATCTCCTAAAAAGTTTTCCAGATTTTTTTTTCTCTGCATATTTATAGTCTGGATAATAAGAAAACAAGATGACATCATGCATAGTGTTTTACAGCCTGTGGTTTTGTCATTTAGCAATAGATTTTGAACATCTTTTCATAGAATAAATGTGTCAGTAATGTTGTGGGTGCGGTTTCCCAGGAAACAGACCCAGAGACAGAAATTTGTGTGCACTAAGTTTATTAGGCAGTGCTTTCAAGTTCAACATGTATGGGGGAAGGGAGTGAAGTAGGATCAGACAGGAGGGCAAGCTAGGTAATGGTGCAGGAGCAACAGGGGCTCCAACTTTGGAGCTTAAAGGGCCCCGTAAAGCTGTCTCTAATTGAAGAAAGAAGGCTAGGACTTTACACTCCTGGATTGTTAGATGTGGGCTGCCCCCACCCCGGGAAGAAGGCATGACACCGGTCAAGGTAGCTGACTTCCTCAAGATAGATGACAAATGAAGGCCGTCAGCCTGTAGTACTTCCCATAGTTGGGCTTCCTGAAGAGGTATCTGTGCAGCACATCACAGGGTCCACCATGGTTAGGGACACTTTTGACTCTGAATAGCAGAAAACCTGACCGACGCTTGCTGAATAAACAGGAGTTGGTCTGACTTAACAGAAGGTCTGCAGCAGGTGAGCGCTGGCATCAATAGTATCTGTCCTTTTTATCAGGAAAGCAACATTTTTTCTCAGAAGTCCCCAGAAGACTTTCCCTTCTATTCATTTGGCCAGAACTGGATCACAGGTCCATCCCTAGGGGCAGGGGAAGATGGCAAAGTGGGAACAGGATTGTCAGGATTCTGTGCCTAGAGCAGTGAACATTCATTGCTAACAGACCAGTCTCTGGGTTCTGTTAGCAGAGAAGGGGAAAGGATATTAGACCCAAAAGTAACAAGGCCTGCCACAAATAGACCCCTACAAAATTATTTTGGAATAATTGCATATAGATATAACTTACTGAAATGATCTCCCTGGACATCTGGTTGTTTCCAGCTTTTTGCAATTATCCACGGTGGTATAGGGCTCCCTTGGTGGCTCAGACAGTAAAGAATTCGCCTGTAATGCAGGAGACTTGGTTTCGATTCCTGGGTCAGGAAGATTCCCCTGGTAAAGGGAATGGCTACCCATTCCAATATTCTTGCCTAGAGAATCCTTTGGACAGAGGAGCCTGGCGGGCTACAGTCCATGGGGTTGCAGAGTTGGACATGACTGAGCAACTAACACTTTTACTGTAGTATAATAAATGTCTTTGTAATTTTTCCCTGCCCATATCCTCATCTATTTCTTCAGGACGAAATGCTGTATATGTAATTGCTAGGCAGAAGGAATGTACCATCCAAAAACGTTTGATGCAGATTGCCAAGATGTACCTTAGAAAGGCTCAACAAATTTATATTTTACTTGAGCAGTGAATGAAGAAGCCTGTCCTTACTGACCCTGGATATTAACATCCTCATTAATTTTCACCAGTTTTATACTCTTTAAAAAGCACCTAGTTTGGGCTTTCCCAGTGGCAAAGAATCTGCCTGCCAATGGAGGAGACATGGGTTCGATTCCTGGCCCTGGAAGATCCTACAGCTGCAGAGCACCTAAACCCATGGGCCACAACTGTCAAGCCCACTCTCTAGAGCCTGGGAACCCCCACTACTGAGCCCATGTGCTGCAACCACTGAAATCCACGCAACTGGAGTCCATGCTCCACAACAAAAGAAGCCACTGCAATGAGAAGCCCACACACTGCAACTGAAGAGTAGCCCCGGATTCTGCAACTAGAGTAAAGCCCTCCCAGCAATGAAGACCCAGCACAATGAAAAATAAATAAATAAATGGATTTTTGAATTACCTAGTTTCGATTTCCACTTTGCTTTGATTTTTATTAACCATTTCTGCTAATGTTTTCATTGTGGTCTAAAAAACAAAAATGTGCTTTGGACTGTAGCTTTCTGGAAAATAATGAGATATAAACAGGGTTTCATTGTCATGCTCTAGGGGTTAATTCTAGCTGGACTGAGTTGTTTTGCTGGTCAAGATATGAACATAGTGATCAACAGTTTCCTTTTAACCTGGGCCCAAGGAATTTCAGGGCATTTTGACCCAGTGTGTTAACATTGTTTATCAATAACAGTGAAGCTGATGATTTGCAGGTGGTCTTGATGTTACCCATCCCCGCCTCCATCCCCAGAGGGCTATTGTCTGTTACATTTCTGGAAAATGGCTAGGTGTTACAAATACCTAAATATATGTTCATAATTATTCATAGTATTCACAGTGGCAGCAGTAGAACTACACATATGAATATTTGTATAATCTATAAACTGATTTTTAAGATATCACTTAGCAAGGTAAAAGGAGAAAAAAAAACTTTTGTTAATTCCTCCAGTGAGGATTGACTTGTGAATTTAGAAACATATGCCATAGCTATCTTATTGGGAAACACGGCAGTGCTGTTTTAAAAACATTTACTGAATATTTAGCTCATGAATAATAGATCTCTAACTCCAGATTGTATTTTCTTAGTGAAAAAGGGTTAACAGTTATTATTAGAGAAAAAATAAAACCATAGTGCTATAAATCTGAAAAAAAATCACATGAATATTTTAATATCTCTAAATATATGAATATCTTATACTAAAATTGCTACAATAATTTTTATTGCATTTTATATGACTTTTGTATAATCATTGCTGCATTTTATAATTTTTGCACACATTATAGTCTTGCATGTAAGTACTAAGTATTTACTGGCTCAGAAAAATATTAAGTCCACATACAATTAAAACATATAGAAATATAAATTTAAACAGTCAAAAAGATATTTGATATATTTATAGTTTGTAAATTAATAAGAGTTGTGTCTGAAATATAGAGTAATAAACTAACAGTACTAAAACATGATGTGAAATTACGTGGCCACTACAAGAATATACCTAGATATAATTGTCAAAGTAGTATAGATTAAAAACAATTAGACTACTCAATTCAGATTAGAATATAGAGAAAATGTAATATAGTATAGTTCTTTTCTGAACCAATTTAGTAATACCTAAATAGAGCATAAGAACTGTTCATACTTTTGATTTAATAAGTACATATCTGTAGTAGTCTAATAATCCTACATCTGGAAAAATCTGTGTACACAAAGATATCCATTGCGGCATTGTCTTTAGTGATGAAAATTATAAGCAATTTAGACATCCAAAAGTTGGAGAAGAATTAATAAATGATGAAACCAGTAAGATATCTATATAATGGAGTTTTTGTTGTTATTGTCATTTTTAAGCCACACAAAGCAACATCCTGAATCTTAGTTTCTCAACCAGGGATCAAATTTGTGCACCCTGCATTGGGAGTGTGGATGGAGTCTTTAGCCCTGCACCACCAGCGAAGTTCCTATAATGGAGTTTAATGAAACTATAAAATGGAGTAATGAAGATCCCTGTGTATTGCTATTAGCTGATTCAGTAGGAGATGACGCTAACTGAAAATAAGCAAGATGCAGAAAACTGAACAGTAGGGGATATGTTTTGAGAGTATGAATATAGGTACATATTTCCTGATATTTTTCAAAACAGAGCAATGGAAAGATAAAGCAAAAACTAATATAATTAAAATGGTTTTGTAAATTGGGAGGAAAGGAATGTGGAAAGCACAAAGATGGAAGCTTGTAAAAGATGGCCTCCAAAGATCTCCACCTCCTGGTATTCACATCCTTGTAAAGTTCCCTTAATATTGTGCCAGGATTGCTCTGTGTGGCCAAAAGAATTTGGCAGAAATGATGATGTGACTTCCAATATTAGGTTCTTAAAAGACAAGGTAGCTTCCATTTTATTCTTTCTTTTCTTTTGTATCACTTGTTCTGGGGAAAGGCAGTTGCCCTGTTGAGCGGTCACTCCCGCAGGGTGAGGGTCTGAGGTCTGCCAACAGTCACATGGATGAACCAACCGTCTTGGAAGCAGATCATTTAGTCCCAGTTTAGCCTTGAAATGACTGCAGCCCTGGCTGCCATCTAGACTATATTTCATGAGAGACCCTGAGCTAGAACCATTCAGCTAAGCCATCCTAGATTTCTGACCTTTGAAACTGTGAGATAATGAACATTTGTTATTTTGCATTGTTAAGTTTGGTCTAATTTGTTAGGCAGTAGTAGATCATGAATACACGTTGGAGCCATAAAATTGATTTAAATAATTAAAAATCTGAATATAAATAAAAAGAAAAAGAAAAGCAGTCTTTAAAAATTCAAGACAAAGGGAAACAAACTGAACTATCAAGCCAGTGGCAAAACTACACAGACAATGATTACTTCAAGTAACTTGCAAACAGTACTTTTTACTGTACATCCCTAATGTGCTAGATCCTAAAAGGACAAAAAGAACTGCAAATAAATCTTAAATGACATTCAGTTGTTTAATTGTAAGCAATGACATTGGTGTTGCTGCCCTGACACTATTCTGTCTATATAGAAGTAAAGCAAAGAAGTCATTATGTTAACATCACTAAGAACCAAGATTTTATGAGTCAGAAAAGAGACACAAAGACAAAATCAAAGAAGTAAGTAAAAATCCTTTGCTCTTTAATTTGGATTGGAAATAGCAGTATAGATTCATTATTTTTCTTTCTCCAAAAATATGTCTTTCTAGCTCTGTGCACTGAAAGACCTAAAAGAAATAACTATATAATAGCAATAAATACCCACCCAGATTGTGATGACTAAATATAATTTAAAACAAATAAACATGCAGAATTCCTTAAGAAAATGGCTAATTTCTATTCTGAGACTGAAAATAGAAAAGATGGACCAGGAATGTTCTGTGTTACTAGAAATTAAGAACTACAAGAGTCAAATTAAAGGACTAAGGAGACAACTTTTTGAGGGGTTCTCACTGGCCCAAGATAGGATACTTTGAGCATCCAAAAAGTGTAATGACTACAAAGTAGTATATGTTTTTATACACCAAATATTTTAAAACTCCTTGAGTTCGTAATGATGTGTGTGTTAGTGGCTAAATTGTGTCCAACTCTATGTGACCCCATGGACTGTAGCCCACCAGGCACCTCTGTCCATGGAATTCTCCAGGTAAGAATACTGGAGTGGGTTGCCATGCTCTTCTCCAGAGGGTCTTCCCCACCCAGGGATTGAATCTAGGTTTCCTGCACTGCAGGCAGATTCTTTACCATCTGAGGCACCAATGATACTAAAATATAAGTAAAACCTCAATATTCACTTTTTGGAGGTTTCTTGGACACCAACTTATTAATCATAAAATTGACAAAGGAAAAAAATTTAAACATTTTTTTTCTGCCCGGCTGTGTTTCAGAGCATCCAGAATTAATGGGAAAGTTCTTTAGTTTATAATTGAAGCTCTGAAAGAATGTCAGAATTGGAAAATCACCATTTCATGAAGGAATGGTTTTGGTTATGAAAATGCTTTAATATCTTGATCTAAGTGGTAGCTACATGACTGGATCATATATAAATATTTTTCCAGCTATCCATTTAATTTTTATGCATTTTATTGCAAATATACTTCAATTTAATAATTTTACCTCAATTTAAAAAAAAATTCCCAGTATGTCTTCCCATGTAGTGTAATAGGAAGTACACAGCATCCTATGAAATATCCTTGCCAAAAAATTGAACTTGAATCTAAACAGGGCTCCATATATAACCAGCTCACAGAAAATAAAAAGGACAGAGGAACATGTTAAACGATACCAACAGGGTACAACCAGACAAATGGAGAATATGGGACATTCTATAGAACAAATGGGGCTTCCCTGGTGGCTCAGCTGGTAAAGAATATGCCTGCAGTGCGGCAGACCTGGGTTGGGAAGATCCCCTGGAGAAGGGAAAGGCTACCCACTCCAGGATTCTGGCCTGGAGAATTCAGTCCATGGGGTCGCAAAGAGTCGGACATGACTGAGTGACTTTCACTTTTCACTTTCATAGAATAAATGTCCATGGAGTAGCCAAGAGTTAGACATGACTGAGTGACTGAACACAAATCTGTGCACAGGACAAATGACGTGACTTCTTCAGTGAATTCATGATGGGAAAGGGAAAGGGAAAGGATGAGTCATAGATTGAAAGAGACTTAAGTGTTAGTTGCTCAGTCATGCCCAACTCTTTGCAACCCATGGACTGCAGCCCACCAGACTCCTCTGTCCATGAGATTTTCCAGGCAAGGATACTGGAGTGGGTCACCATTTCCTTCTCCAGCGGATATTTCCAACCCAGGGATTGAACCTGGGTCTCCTGCACTGCAGGCAGATTCTTTACTGACTGAGCTACAAGGGAAGCCCAAAAAAGACTTAAGAGACATATTAATCAAAACAATATCTGGACATTGTTTGGGTCTTGATTGAAACAAACCAACTATGAAAAGCCATTTTTGAGATGATCAGAATCATTTGAACACAGATGATATTAAGGGATTAATGTTCATTTTATTAGATGTGATGGTGGTATTGTGTTCTTAAAGTCTGTATCCTGGTAGATAGTTGAGTATTTATGGGTGAAATTATATGATTTGCTTTAAAATATTGTTGGAGAGAAATACGGAGAGGAATAAATGACTCAAGAAAGCCACAAGGGTAATAACTGTTGAAGCTGAATGATAGATAAACTGGGGCTCGTTAAACTTGTTTCTTTATTTTTGTGTATGTTAAGAAGCTCTTCAGTTATTGAGCTTCAATTCACCCTTCTATACCTTTTGATTCTGGGGATGGAGTTTGACCATCCACATTTCTGCTTTGCCAACTGTTCCCCATCAGATTCTGACCATGGAGGTTGATAGAGGGAGACTGCAGGGCTGGAGAATAAAGGAATTTTAAACTCCTTTCTGTTCTTGTTGCTTCCTGCCAGCTTCCTGCCTCCCTCACCATCTCCCCACCCAGGAGCATTTCTTCACCCCTGAACCAGCAGCACCACTCATGTCAACAGCTGATTGCAGTTTGCAGTTTTCCAACATTCACAGAATGAGCCTCGTCAAACCCACATCAGAAACACCAGCATGAGGTGAGTAGCAGCCCCTCCTCAGAGGTCTGGGTCCCAGCCCACGGAGCTCTTCCTCTAAGCTTCTAAGTTATAATAATTCCATTCCCTTTCCCTGGTACTCAAGCCCTCGGGCAGGGGTGGTAGCAGTTTTCTGTTTCCTACTCCAAGACATCTTACAGTTCTCTGCACCACTTGAGTTAATCTATTGATACTTAACAACTTTATGACTACTTCACGCTTTTTACGTGACTTTCTCCCGTTCAAATAACTAATGTGGCTTCTGCCTCCTGACTGGGTCCTGACTGAAAGGTACACACATCAGTCATTGGTTGAAGGCTGCTTCCAGGGAGGTTCATTACCCAGCATTTACCATCAGTCACAGGGGAGGTAAAGTCGACACTTGCAGCAGGGCAGGCTCCAGTTGCAAGAGACAACACTCAGGCAAAGTACTATAGGAGCTAGCTTTGCAAGTTGGGCCAGTGTGTACTAAAGTGATAAGGGAGAGGGAACGAGGGCGGGAGGGGGGCGGGGTGTGACAATGTTTGCTACACAGCCTAATGCTCTTTATAAAAAATTAATTTCTCATTACACAAGCATTCATTATCTTTGAAAGACTCTTAGTCATTAAGCATAAGGCAAAGTCCTCTCAATCACCATTCCCCATCTAGATTCCCTTTGCTTCCTTGCTCCCTAGAGGTAATCACTGTTATCAGTTATCATTTACATGTGTTTTTCTACATATATATGTATATAAAACATACACAGCATTATTTTGTAGGTTTTGGTTTTTATTTAAGAGTATACATGTCTTGCAATTTGCTTTATTTACAAAACAATTTGTCTTGGAACTCATTCCATATTNACGAGCCGGCCACGCTGCAGGCCTTGAAGCCGCCTCCGCTCCCGAGGAGGCCGGCAGGGGGCGCGGCGGTGCGGGCCAGGTCGTCCAAGGACTGCGCGGGCCGCACGGGCGCCGCGGGCCGCGTGTACAGGCAGGCGGGCGAGCCAGGCGCCAGGCTTCGACGCTGGGTGGCCGCGCCCGGTCGAGCTCGGCCGCACAGGGAGCCCGCGCGGCCCCGGGGCTCGGCGGGGCCGCCATCGGGTGCGGCGGGCGTCGACGCGCTCACGAAGCGGTAGTCATAGGCGAGCGGTTCGGGAGCTGCGGGGCCCTGGAGGGGCGCGGGCGGCGGCGGGGCGGGCGCGGGGTGGCCGAGGGCCGGCAGCTCGCGCACGTACTGCGCCGGCAGGTAGAAGGGGCGGCCGCCCGGCTCGCTCCGCACGTGCCACCAGTGCTCCGTGCTGCGGCGCAGCAGTCGGTAGCGCTCGTTGGGCTGGATGGCGACGCGGCGCCCATCCTTGCCCGTGTACTCGAAGGGATGCTCCACCAGCACGTACACATCCCCCTCGACGTCCGCCGCCATCGCGGCCGCCGCGTGTCCCTGTGGGCGACGAGGAGGAGGGGCGCGGAGGTCAGGGCCGCCGAGAGGGCCGCACTCCGCATGGGGGAGCCCGAGGACTTTGAGGCCCGAAGCTACAATCTTGTACGTTCGGGCCTCGGTTTTCCTATCTCGAAAACGCGGGGCTTGGATGAAGTAATTTCTACGGTTTTAATTCTTACACGGAGCGATGGAATTAAGACAGCCCTTTCATTCTGCGGCCTGGAGTATAAAATTCTATCCCTCGGTGGGGAGATGGTGGCTAACACCGGTCCGGCTTTAAAGCCAGGGAAGCTTTAAGGTTGGTTGAGGGGAACTGCTCGCGATAACCTGGTAGGCTGCAGTTTATGAGGTCGCTAAGAGTCGGACACGACTGAGAGACTTCACTTTTTTCACTTTCATGCATTGGAGAAGGAAATGGCAACCCACTCCAGTGTTCCTACCTGGAGAATCCCAGGGATGGAGCTTGGTGGGCTGCCGTCTACGGGGTCGCACAGAGTCGGACACGACTGAAGTGATTTAGCAGCAGTAGCTCGCGATAAAGTTGACATCACGTGTGTATAAAAATTGACTGGGCCTCGGTTTCCACATTTGTAAAG
>SJYV01050373.1:35564-51367 GCA_006410875.1 Neotragus pygmaeus
GGGGGGCGGGCGGCGTCACAGCCCAACTGGAAGCCTGTCTGTGAGGCTGGTGCCTCCAAGCCTTTACATCGGCCACACCGAATGCCCCCCGACGGCGACCTGGGACCCGCAGGTGCAGGTGGGAGCTCGGCCTCTGGTTGAGTCTGAGGGACCCAAGGCACAGGGTCTGGCCGCGGGGCGCCTAGCGCTCCTTCTCTACTTTCTCAAACTTTCCTCGACGGGAAGGAGTGTAGACAGCCACTGAACACACTGCGCCCTGGACGCGGGTCCCTGAGCTGACTGGAGCTAAACAACAGAGCCTAAGGAGGTGCGCTTCTCTCCACCTTCCCCGGACCCCCTGCCTCTCACTTACGTCGACAGGGCGGGCCTCGAGGAGCCCATGGGCGGGCTGGGTGGAGCCGGCGGATGGATGCAGGTTAGGGCCCTGCCATCTCCTTGGGCGGGGCTTCAGACGGCTTGGCTGGAGCTGGACCTGGAGCTGGAGCTGGCAAGGAGAGCAAAGAAGGTGAGGGACGCTTGGAAGGACCGCCTTCAATTCCCGAAGCGGCGGTGTCTGGGAGGGGCGAGGAGGAGCCTGAAGAAATCCGCCTGGGCCGGTGGGGCCTTGGAGGCGGGACCCGAGCAGGAAAAGGCCTGAGGGAGGGGCAGGGGCAGGGACAGGGAGGGCTGCGGCCGAAGGGGCGCGGAAGGTTCACGAGTGGAGCCAAGGGAGGGTAGGGTCCGGCCCCTGCCGCGCCCCGCCCCCACGCTCAGGATACGGCTTCCAAGAGGCTGTGCGTCCCGCGGACGCGAGGCTTCAGAACTGCTCGATCCCGCTCGCCGTCTAGCCGGAGCGTCCCCAGTCCTAGCAAGGCTATTTGCATCCTGAACAACCCGGATTGCAGGCACTGCCGCTCCGGTCCCATCGTCGTCCTCCCTAGGCCCTTTCCGAACTCAGCTCGGCTAGGCCTGGAAAAACTTGGAGCGGGGTTCCCGCTGCAGAGACGCTCCCCGGAGCGCTGGGTCAATGGCTGGGCGGGGGGGAGAGGACCCAGTCCTCGTCTCCTTCCCCGATCCTGGGAGGAGCGAAGAGGAGAGGGATCGGGGTAGCGGGGAGGGTCCCTGGAGCGAGAGGACCGGCCCTTCACCAGGAGGTGCCCTGCGTCCACGGTTTGGGAGACAGACAAGAGTCACAGCGACGCTCACGCCTGGGTCGGCGCAGGGGGCCTGGACCTGGACCCCTCCTGCCCCAGGACGGCGGGAAGCCCTTCGTCTCCCACCTCCTCCCGAGCGAGGGCAAGATCCGTCCCGAGCCGCGCTCCTCCCAAGACCGCTCAGCTCCGGCTCCTGCGCGGTGCGCGACGGGTGCTTGGTGCCGCCGGGTGAGGACCCCGCCACCTGCAGTCCCCCTCCCCACCCCAGATCAGCACGCCCGCCCAGTCCTGCCCGGCCCTGGCACCTCGGTGTCCGCTCGCTGGCCTCGCCTCCACTTGTCCTGGCAGGCGCGCGGGGGGCTCGGCGTCCGGTGCTCCCTCCTCCACCGCCCCGCTCCCGCGCTGCCCTGTTTCCTGTTCAACAATATAGCGAGGGAGGCACCGGCGGAGAGCACCCGGCAGAACTTCCTCCCGGGGCTGGGGCTGCGGCTGCGAGAGACAATCCCCGGTGTCCTGGCTTCCTGTCCTCTCTGGGACGGGCCAGCGCCCGAGGAGCGCAGACGCCACCCTCTTCCCCTGCACCTCCCGGGGATCCTGGGCCACACCTGGCTGTCTTCTGGAGGAAGGCAGCAGAACCTGGACGGTGGGATGAGCGGGGAGGAAGGCGGGCCAGGTTTCCCTCCACTGCTGCTCTACTCCACCCCCTTTCCCCTACCTCCTGGCCTTGATCCTTGTGGGGGAGGAGCCCCCCACTCCCACCCCCCCAGCCAATCCCTCAAAGCTCAGAGCAACCTCCTGGGGTTGAACTCAAGACGCTCACCTTATCTCTGCATCTGTTTGCTTTCCTGTAAACTGTGGACAGTAACACCTACTTCATAAGATTGTTGTTGTTCAGTCACTAAGTTGTGACTCTGTGACCCCATGGACTGCAGCAGGTCAGGCTAATTGTTATCATCACNAGTTCTTTAGTTTATAATTGAAGCTCTGAAAGAATGTCAGAATTGGAAAATCACCATTTCATGAAGGAATGGTTTTGGTTATGAAAATGCTTTAATATCTTGATCTAAGTGGTAGCTACATGACTGGATCATATATAAATATTTTTCCAGCTATCCATTTAATTTTTATGCATTTTATTGCAAATATACTTCAATTTAATAATTTTACCTCAATTTAAAAAAAAATTCCCAGTATGTCTTCCCATGTAGTGTAATAGGAAGTACACAGCATCCTATGAAATATCCTTGCCAAAAAATTGAACTTGAATCTAAACAGGGCTCCATATATAACCAGCTCACAGAAAATAAAAAGGACAGAGGAACATGTTAAACGATACCAACAGGGTACAACCAGACAAATGGAGAATATGGGACATTCTATAGAACAAATGGGGCTTCCCTGGTGGCTCAGCTGGTAAAGAATATGCCTGCAGTGCGGCAGACCTGGGTTGGGAAGATCCCCTGGAGAAGGGAAAGGCTACCCACTCCAGGATTCTGGCCTGGAGAATTCAGTCCATGGGGTCGCAAAGAGTCGGACATGACTGAGTGACTTTCACTTTTCACTTTCATAGAATAAATGTCCATGGAGTAGCCAAGAGTTAGACATGACTGAGTGACTGAACACAAATCTGTGCACAGGACAAATGACGTGACTTCTTCAGTGAATTCATGATGGGAAAGGGAAAGGGAAAGGATGAGTCATAGATTGAAAGAGACTTAAGTGTTAGTTGCTCAGTCATGCCCAACTCTTTGCAACCCATGGACTGCAGCCCACCAGACTCCTCTGTCCATGAGATTTTCCAGGCAAGGATACTGGAGTGGGTCACCATTTCCTTCTCCAGCGGATATTTCCAACCCAGGGATTGAACCTGGGTCTCCTGCACTGCAGGCAGATTCTTTACTGACTGAGCTACAAGGGAAGCCCAAAAAAGACTTAAGAGACATATTAATCAAAACAATATCTGGACATTGTTTGGGTCTTGATTGAAACAAACCAACTATGAAAAGCCATTTTTGAGATGATCAGAATCATTTGAACACAGATGATATTAAGGGATTAATGTTCATTTTATTAGATGTGATGGTGGTATTGTGTTCTTAAAGTCTGTATCCTGGTAGATAGTTGAGTATTTATGGGTGAAATTATATGATTTGCTTTAAAATATTGTTGGAGAGAAATACGGAGAGGAATAAATGACTCAAGAAAGCCACAAGGGTAATAACTGTTGAAGCTGAATGATAGATAAACTGGGGCTCGTTAAACTTGTTTCTTTATTTTTGTGTATGTTAAGAAGCTCTTCAGTTATTGAGCTTCAATTCACCCTTCTATACCTTTTGATTCTGGGGATGGAGTTTGACCATCCACATTTCTGCTTTGCCAACTGTTCCCCATCAGATTCTGACCATGGAGGTTGATAGAGGGAGACTGCAGGGCTGGAGAATAAAGGAATTTTAAACTCCTTTCTGTTCTTGTTGCTTCCTGCCAGCTTCCTGCCTCCCTCACCATCTCCCCACCCAGGAGCATTTCTTCACCCCTGAACCAGCAGCACCACTCATGTCAACAGCTGATTGCAGTTTGCAGTTTTCCAACATTCACAGAATGAGCCTCGTCAAACCCACATCAGAAACACCAGCATGAGGTGAGTAGCAGCCCCTCCTCAGAGGTCTGGGTCCCAGCCCACGGAGCTCTTCCTCTAAGCTTCTAAGTTATAATAATTCCATTCCCTTTCCCTGGTACTCAAGCCCTCGGGCAGGGGTGGTAGCAGTTTTCTGTTTCCTACTCCAAGACATCTTACAGTTCTCTGCACCACTTGAGTTAATCTATTGATACTTAACAACTTTATGACTACTTCACGCTTTTTACGTGACTTTCTCCCGTTCAAATAACTAATGTGGCTTCTGCCTCCTGACTGGGTCCTGACTGAAAGGTACACACATCAGTCATTGGTTGAAGGCTGCTTCCAGGGAGGTTCATTACCCAGCATTTACCATCAGTCACAGGGGAGGTAAAGTCGACACTTGCAGCAGGGCAGGCTCCAGTTGCAAGAGACAACACTCAGGCAAAGTACTATAGGAGCTAGCTTTGCAAGTTGGGCCAGTGTGTACTAAAGTGATAAGGGAGAGGGAACGAGGGCGGGAGGGGGGCGGGGTGTGACAATGTTTGCTACACAGCCTAATGCTCTTTATAAAAAATTAATTTCTCATTACACAAGCATTCATTATCTTTGAAAGACTCTTAGTCATTAAGCATAAGGCAAAGTCCTCTCAATCACCATTCCCCATCTAGATTCCCTTTGCTTCCTTGCTCCCTAGAGGTAATCACTGTTATCAGTTATCATTTACATGTGTTTTTCTACATATATATGTATATAAAACATACACAGCATTATTTTGTAGGTTTTGGTTTTTATTTAAGAGTATACATGTCTTGCAATTTGCTTTATTTACAAAACAATTTGTCTTGGAACTCATTCCATATTATGACACATAGATCCACCTATTTCTTTTTAATTGCTGCATAATATTCCCTAATGTCCATAGGCCATTGTTTATTTTGCTTGTGATCTATATTCACAATTAACAAAATTCTATGATTAATATACATGTCTGTGTGTCTTTGTACCAGTTTAGGAGTGTTTTTCCAGGTTAGATACAGAGCAATAGAAATGCTGGGTCAGTTTTAAATGTGCATTAGATGTTAAAAATATGTCTTCTAAAATGTGGTTCTAATGTACAAGCTGTGATATTGCAGCTTATAATAAGAAATATATATAGTAAGTCCCCTACATACAAAAGAGTTCCATTCCGAAAGCGCATTTGTAAGTCCAATTTGTTTGTAAGTCCAACAAAGTTAGCCTAAGTACCCAACTAACACAATAGGCTATATACTACTGTACAGTAATAGGTTTGTAATACTTTTCACACAAATAATACATAAAAAACAAACACAAAAAATAAGGAAAACATTTTTAATCTTACAGTATAGTGCCTTGAAAAGTACAGTGCTATAGTACAATAGCTAGCATACAGGAGCTGATAGCAGTACAAAGTACAGCTTTTATGCTTGCTTCCGGGCATCCTGTCCAGTTCAGTTCAGTTCAGTCGCTCAGTCGTGGTGTCTGACTACAACCCCATGAATCACAGCACGCCAGGCCTCCCTGTCCATCACCAACTCCAGAGTTCACTCAGAGCATCCTGAGCTTGAAATAAAAATACTGTACTACTGGACTCTATACAGTACTGTACAGTAAGGTACGCAAAAGCATAACCACTTGTAGAGGATGCACGCACATGACAATGTACACCAGACCTCTCAACTATTATGTGATTGGATGTGCAAACGCACGTTTGCATCTCTGATAGTTCACAACTTGAACGTTCCTATGTAGGAGACATACTGTAGTTGGGTCTTCATCCTCATTTCTGGCAGAGTTCCTAAAACCCTTGGAATTTCCTAAGCGAAGAGAACGACAAAGGTGTCTTTGTGATGTGAATAAGGTGATTCCCCAACTGCACCTAAGAATGGGGGCTGGTTGCCAGGGGAATCAACGTTGTGATTAGAGGGTTGCAACTTGGTCCCACCTTCTAACCTCGGGGGAGGGGATGGGAGGAGAGCTGGAGGTTGTCACCAGAGTCACCAATGGCCAATGACTGAGTCAATCTTGACTAAGTAATGAGGCCTCCTTAAAAACCCAAACCTATAGGATTCAGAGAGCTTCTGGATGGGTAAACTCGTACTTATCTGGGGGGAATGGGACTACAGGAGAGGACATGGACGCGTCTCATCCTTTCCCCACACCTTGTCCTAAGGATCCTTTCCGTCTGGCTGTTTCTGAGTTATATCCTTTTATAATAAACCGATGATCTAGTAGGTAAACCATTTCTCTGAATTCTTTGAGCCTTTTAGCAAACGAACTGAACCCTAGGAGGGGATCTTTGGAACTTAGCCAGTTGGTCAGAAGTATAACGTCAGGATTGAGTTGAATTCTTAGACACCCCACTGGTGTCTGAAAATTGGTGTTGTATGGGAAGCACCTCCGCTCCTACCAAAAAAAAAAAAAACAACCCTACACATTCAAACTGGGTTTGGGAACTCAAGAGCTGGTGTCAATAAAATGGGATTTGCTGGAACGGCCCAGGCTCAAAGAAACTTGTAGTTTAGGAAGGGAAAGGATGAATGGGAATGGGGAGGTACATATATCCTTATTACAAAATTTTAAACTAGTTTGGGAAGTCTTAACATAATTTGCTATTCTGCTTCCCCTCAAGGGTCTTACAGATGCTAATTAAAAACATTAGGTTAATTAACAAGAGAATGAGAAGACACTGAGAGGCAACTCTTCTTCCCCACTAGGTGGAACTTTTTAAACTGTTTTTAAGACATAAGGTAGATAACATGAATATTAACTGGAGAGAGACCTGGGGACTTGTACCAGTAGGGTGGAAATCTTTAGATGGTTGTTAAGAAATAGGATGAAATAAAAATGGGACATTGGTGGGGTTAAAACAAAGGTTTCTTTTTAAAAATAATTTCTTTTGGCCACGCTGTGCGGTTTGGGGGAATTCTCTGACTAGGGATTCAGCCTGGGCTATGGCAGTGAAAAAGTCCTATCCAATAGACCGCCAGGCAACTCACCAAAACAAAGGGGTCCTTAGGATGGGTGGGCAAAAGGACCCCTGGTTGACTCCCAATATTAAAGGACCCCAAACAAGTCCGCTGTATATACCCTAGTGGAGAAATTAAAAACTGGAAAGCAAACTTTGCGAGGAGAAACATGACCAGTATAGTAATTGCTTGGGGTCATGTTTAGGCCTGTTAATCAAAACAGAGATTGATAAAAGGGTTGGGGTTCCTAGGCTTGACCCCTCACTGGAGACCTAAAGCCTTTTACACTCGAGTGGATATAATGCGCAGGGGGTGAAGAAGAGAAGTTGCCAGTACTCACTGATAGGAGAATCACATGAACCCATTGGTGAAGCCCTTATTTAGGTTACAACTAGATGGAAAGGAAGTAAAAATGGAATGGTTGGTAGAATCATGAAAGTTGAAATGTCTAAGCAGGGATTATGTAAAAAGTTGTGTCGGTGTTATTGGAATGTTTTGTGGGAATGGCTGTTATGTCTGGCTAGAGAACACCTCCACTACAGTTCAGTTCAGTCGCTCAGTCGTGTTGACTCTTTGCGACCCCATGAATTGCAGCACGCCAGGCCTCCCTGTCCATCACCATCTCTCGGAGTTCACTCAGACTCACGTCCATTGAGTCCATGATGCCACCCAGCCATCTCATCCTCGGTCGTCCCCTTCTCCTCCTGCCCCAAATCCCTCCCAGCATCGGAGTCTTTTCCAATGAGTCAACTCTTCGCATGAGGTGGCCAAAGTACCGGAGTTTCAGCTTTAGCATCATTCCTTCCAAAGAAATCCCATCCAAACCTGTGGATGAGGTCCTAAGGAAGGCTACAGTTAGGACCGTAATGGCTGGTACTAAGGTAAAGTTTTGTGCGGGAAGCCGTATGTTGGAACAGGCTTTCTGTGAAGCAGTGATGTCTCTCTTACCTGTCATGGGGACAGACATACTATCTGACCGGGGAATGTTTCTCTCACTGAGGATTGTAAAACAGAGGACACGTGACTCCACCCCTTAAGCAATATTAATGGGACTTGCTAAATGGGAACCAGTAACACCGCCTAAGCCCACACAGTGGAATAGAAGCTGGGGTACCAGTAGGGACAAAGTTTCTATGCCATAGCCCAACATGGAATGTAGCTTGGACTTAGGGCAGGAGCCTGTTAGCATTCCCCGTGACAACTGGGACTTACAACTAGGGAATTCCCATTTGAGGGCTATTTTTACCTTGCTATTGTACATTATTAATTGAAGCTACCCTTATGACTGAAGGACTTAAAGTGCTCTTAAATCTGAAATGGTTACAATGTCAAGGACAACGTTGAAGAAATGCCCTAATGGGAATGGCAGCGCCCAGAACACTTCCATAACAATATGGAATGGGTTATACAGGATTTTGTTATTGGGAGAAGAAAGTAAGGAGACAGTCAGGAGCAGGGAGCCTCTTTTCTCCTAGGACTGACTCCAGAACTGTTTGAGTAGCGGCTGGATTCTACCGTCATTTGAACAGTGCCCTATAAACAGCTCTCTACTGACAGAGAAAGGGCTGCTTGGTTTGTGGACAGCAGTTCCACAGTGAATGAACAACCCCGATCGAAGAAGGTGAAAACAAATTAGCTCAGTGGGCTGAGTTGTATGGTGTTTGCCTAGCAGTGATGAAAGAATTGAACAGTGGTAAAGCCCCTGTGTCTGAGTTTTCACTGACTCGTGGGCAGCGGCCATTGGCCATACGGTCAGGCAGAGGGCAAGGGAAACCTGGCTTATTAAAGGGATGCCCTTATAGAAGTCACTATGGGAATTTGAGGGGGGCATGAAGGTAGGACGTGTCAGTGTTCGTTGGGAGAATCCCCTTCTGCCTTTGGGAAGTAACTGGAATCAACAAACAGATATCCATCCCCGCACTTGCTGGAGATGGCCACCTGGATCCATGAAGCGAGTGGATATGGGGGTGCTGAAGCATTGCAGAGACGGGACTGATCCGGACGTGGTCCTCTTGTTCCCTCTGAGACGCAAGAAGCCAAATAAGAGCTGTCCTGTCAGCGAGACAGACGGGGGTGCGGTGGGCTGTGTGGCAGATTCTGGTGGGAAGACCTTGACTGTAGCCGCCAAGTGAGGCCAAGGCTGGAGGCTCAGGGCTCCAAATGGATCCTGGGTCCTGACAGGAGCACTGCTGACCCCAGCCTGGGCTTTACTTGCCCGATGGTCGATGCCAGTTCTCAGGGTGTTAGGAAAGGACCTGAAGACGGGAGAGCACAGCAATTTGAGCATCTGGGCATCATTTCTTCAGACTAAGGAACACACTTCACCAGCTCGTAATGTCAAAGGATGTATGTTTTTGCCAAGTCACTCAGTCATGTCCGACTCTTTGCAACCCCACGGACTGTAGCCTGCCAGGCTCCTCTGTCCATGGGGATCTCCAAGGATGGACAGCAATATATCCTCTTCAGAGTGTGATGGAATCTGAAGGGTCAGTTAGAACAGTGGTTGTCTATAACAGAGGAGAGAAGCATGAAGAGCCAGTTTCCATGCCTTCAACACTCACTTGAGTGGGGCTAAAGGGTTTCCTCGCTGGGTAGATTTCTGTTTCCCTGGTGGATCTGAGGGAAAGGGGGAGTGAAAGGCATTGGTATTTTTTTCTTCCCCACATCACTTCGGCTTTTTTTTTCCTCCCTACTTGATGCAGGGATCACAAGACCAGGGCTGGAAATAGGGATGGTTCCTGAGCAAGAAACTACAACTGTGTTTTTAACCTTTGTGTCAGAATTCCTAAGAGCCTGATGGAGAGAGATGTGCCTTCACACATGTAACAAAATTGGGATCAACAGCGAAAGCAGCTATATTGCCTGGAGGTAAAGATAGCCTGCTAGTTCTGAGTCTGTGTAACCTTATCTGACTAGAGGAGCACTCAGGGGGAGGCGCTTGCCTAACTAGTATTGCTGCCTGCCATCTACACCAGCACCGAGGCCGAACCTAAAGTCCCTCCCAGAGGTAGGAAAATTTGGATATAGATGGAGAGAAGGGAAAATGGTAGCCGAGGGTAAATAGGAATGAATAAATAAATTGGTTCGGTAATGAGGGACATCCAACATTATGTTAACATCTCCCAAGAGGCTCAAAGCAAGATACCTGAAAGGGTGAAGCCACATGTTGCTGACCCCACTCCTGCTTTTAGAACCTGAGAAGATCAAATTGAAGCTTGCACACCTGAGTGGACCTGGCCCTGGGAGACATTTTCATATGATCTGATGCTGGGTTGGAAATTTATTAATGACCGAGTGGGATTCTAGTCATGGGCCGGTATCTTTTGACTTTTAGGATTGTTTTGCTGTATGGGATCCATATTTGAAGATGAGGGAGTGAACTGGGATATTTTGACTTATAATAAGAAATATATATCCTTGGTCCCCGACTGTGGCAGTTACTAAATTCCTTGGAACTTCCGAAGTGAAGAGAGCAACAAAGGTGTCTTTTGTTATGTTAACGAAGTGGCATTTGGACTGTACCTAAGAATGGAGTTGGTTGCCAGGGGGACCAACATGTTGATTAGAAGGTTGGAACTTTTAGTCCTACCTCCTCATATTGGAGGAGTAGAGGGGAGCTGTAAATTGAATCTATCACCCATGGCCAATGACTTAGTCAATCGCGCCTGTGTAACAAAGCCTACATAAACACCTAAAAGTACAGAGTTCAGAGAGCTTCCAGGCTGGTGAACACGTGGAGATGTGGGGAGGGTGGTGAGCCCAGGGAGGGCATGGAAGCATGAGCTCAGGGGAGTCCTATTCCCCCACCTTGCTCTATGAATCTCTTCCCTCTGGCTTCCTGAGTTGTAACCTTTTATAATGAACCAGTGATCTAGTGAGTAAAATGTTTGCGTTCTTTGAGCTGCTCTAGCAAATTAATCGAACCCAAGGAGTGGGTTGTTAGAACAAAGCCAACTGTTCCAAAGTACAGGTCACAAACTGGACTTGGGACTGGCATCTGAAGTGGGGGTGAGGTAGAGGGCAATCCTGTAGGACTGAACCTTCAACCTATGGAATCTGATGCTGTCTCTGGGTAGATGGTATCAGAATTGATATGACCTGAGTTGAATTCTTGGACACCCTGCTGGTGTCTGAGAATTGCTTGTTTGTTTGGGGAAACCTCCCTGCCCCCAACATACATTGGAAATTGGATCTCAGAACACCTAAAAGACAAGGGTACTAGGAAGGTGCCAATGTTCTTCTTACTATAGGACTCACTATAGCTGTCTTAGCCTTCATTTCCCATCTGGCACTGCTCTGGGCCCCCTTAGTAGAGGATAACCCAGTGGGGAGAGAGCTAGCTATTCACCCCAGCCATCCACAAACCACCAGGCATCTTCTGCATTCTACTGTCCACCGGGCCACCAGAGCAGGACTAACTTGAATGTCACAGAAGACACCAAAGTGGAGTCTTCATGCTGGCAGCAATGTCTGTGGTGTCCCCTGAGAACAGAGTCTCATAGAGATTCTTAGAATGGGCTTGTTCCTGGGCCTCTGTGACAGTCGTTAGCAACTCCTAGAACTAATTACAGTATTTACATATGAATGAGTTCCATTCAGAAAGTGCGTTCATTAGGTCCAATTTGTTCAGAAGTCCAACAAAGTTTGNGAGCAGGACTAACTTGAATGTCACAGAAGACACCAAAGTGGAGTCTTCATGCTGGCAGCAATGTCTGTGGTGTCCCCTGAGAACAGAGTCTCATAGAGATTCTTAGAATGGGCTTGTTCCTGGGCCTCTGTGACAGTCGTTAGCAACTCCTAGAACTAATTACAGTATTTACATATGAATGAGTTCCATTCAGAAAGTGCGTTCATTAGGTCCAATTTGTTCAGAAGTCCAACAAAGTTTGCCTAGGTACTCAACTAACATTATCGGCTATATAGTACTGTACTGTAATAGATTTATAATACTTTTCACACAAATAATATATCAGTTCAGTTCAGTTGCTCAGTTGTGTCTGACTCTCCACCATCCCATGGACTGCAGCATGCCAGGCTTCCCTGTCAATCACCAACTCCCAGAGCTTACTCAAACTCATATCCATCGAGTCGGTAATGCCATCCAACCATCTCATCCTCTGTTGTCTCCTTCTCCTTCTGCCTTCAATCTTTCCCAGCATCAGGGTCTTTTCCAGTGAGTCACTTCTTCACATCAGATGGCCAAATACTGGAGTTTCCGCTTCAGCATCAGTCCTTCCAATGAATATTCAGGACTGATTTCCTTTAGGATGGACTGGTTGGATCTCCTTGAAGTCCAAGAGACTTGCAATACTCTTCTCTAACACCACAGTTCAAAAGCACCAATTCTTTGGTGCTCAGCTTTCCTTATGGTCCAATTCTCAAATCCATACTGACTACTGGAAAAACCATAGCTTTAACTAGACAGACCTTTGTTGGCAAACTTATGTCTCTGCTTTTTAATATGGTGTCTAGGTTGGTCATAGCTTTTCTTCCAAGGAGCAAGTGTCTTATAATTTCATGGCTTCATGAAATAATACATAAACAAAAAATAAAACATTTTTAATCTTACAGTACAGTACTGGTGGCTCAGCAAGTAAAGAACCTGATTGCCAATGCAGGAGATGCCAAAGATGTGGGTTTGATCCCCGGGTCAGAAAGATCCCCTGGAGAAGGGAATGGCAACCCACTCCAGTCTTCTTGTCTGGAGGATCCCATGGACAGAGGAGCCTGATGGGCTACAGTCCATGGGATTGCAAAGAGTTAGACATGACTGAGCGACCGAGCAGGGCACACACTACTGTATTCACAGTAGTGTGCAATAAAATGCACAAAAGCACAACCACTTGTATAGGATGCACATATATGACAATGTACGCCAGACACTTGAACTAACTTACATAATTGACATTCGAAGAAGTGTTAGTTGCTCAGTAGTGTCTGACTCTTTGCAACACCACGGACTAGAATCTGCCAGGCGCCTCTGTCCATGGGCTTCACCAGGCAAAAATACTGGAGTGGGTTGACACGCCCTTCTTGAGGGGATCTTCCTGACCCAGGAACTGAACCCAGCTCTCCCGCATTGCGGGCAGATTCTTTACTGTCTGAGCTACCAGCGAAGCCCCTGACATGCAAACAAATGTTTGTATCTGTGAAAATTTGAAACTTAAAGTTTCATATGTAGGAGACTTACTGTAGTTGCATTTGAGGGGCTCTGAAGTCCTTGCCTGACCCTGAGGCAGAATGGGTAGCTTAACATAGCCTTCCTTTTATGCCACTAACACTGGACCCAGTGCCCATGGGAGTGGCATCAGGTCCATGGGCACCGGGTTCAATGTTAGTGGCATCTGCATGAGAAAGGCTAGTTGGTTTCTTTCAGTTACCCCTAAGCATACCTGGGATTGGGATCCACAGTGTACTTGGCCATGTCAATATTTGGAAAAATATTTTTCAGGCAGAGGAAACACAAAGTCTTAGGATCTGAAGTGAGGGCATGCTTATCATGTTGAAGGAATGGTCCAGAGGCTGGTTGGAATACAGAGTGAGGAGGACAAGTAGGATACGGAGTCAGAGGCAATGATGGGGATTGGAAACTACATCAACTTTCCAGCTCACTCCTGCCCTAGGATTGTTTTAAACCTCCAGGCTTTTCCAGACAGGGCTCTTGGCTTCTTTGGTGATTCAATTCCCTCAAACCTGAATAGGCCTCTGATCTTTTTGCTTCTGGGCAGTTTTGAGTTTTGTTGCCATATTCAAAGTTCTTTCCTAAACATAGTTGTTAAGTCTGCTTTGTGTGTTTACCTCCTTCTTCCCACGCTTTTCCTTTTTCAAGTGAATGGTGGCTACCTTGATGCGTCATAAAAAACAGGCTCAGGTAAGAAGGATGCACACCAACCACCACCCTCAATCTGATTTTTTTCTTTTTTTTAATGGAAGTATGGTTGATTTACAATGTTGTGTTAGATTCAGGTATACAGCAAAGTGATTTAGTTAGACATATATACATATATATTCAGATTCTTTTCCTTTATGCGAAATGTGCTCAGTCATATCTGACTCTTTGCTACCCTATGGACTGTAGCCCTCCGGGCTCCTCTGTCCAGGGAATTTTCCAATTAAGAATACTGGATTGGGTTGCCATTTCCTCCCCCAGGGGATCTTCCCAACCTGGGGAATGAACCCTCATCTCCTACATTGACAGGTGGATTCTTTACCACTGAACCATCAGGGAAGCTCTTTTCCCATATAGGTTATTATAAAACATTGACTATAGTTCCCTGTGCGATACAGTAGGTCCTTGCTGGTTATCTATTTCATACTCAGTCCGATTTTTGCTTCAAGGCAGTCCATCTGTTTAACTGAGGAGTCTTTTCTTTTTTCTTTTTAACCTGAGGAGTCTTAATGTGCCTTGTGTCAAGTGCTTAAGCAGTCCCTAAGCTGGGGCCTGGTGGCTGACACGATTGCAGTTGTTAGGCTGTGGAGAGATAATGAGGCCAAATGCATTTAGATTATATATTGCAGAGACCACATAGGCGAGATCAGCATGATCTCTGCTCCCCACGTCCCTCGTCCCAAAGCATCATACTGAACAAGAGGAGCCAAATGACTGAACACCAGTGTGCTAAGTCGTTTTGCTGGGGGGAGGCTAATTCTAAACTACAGTCAAGCAGCTTTCTAGATAGCCATGGAAGTAGGCAGCTGTAGCCTGGCGGGTAGTGGGGTGGGTAGAAAGGGTTGCCCTCCCCAGAACCAGGGAGATGGGTGAGAAATGGCCTTGTGGCAGTCTGCCACAAGATAGTGAGGGGAAACTGCCTTGCAGCAGCTCCCTGTCCTTATCTCCCTTTGTTCCAGGAGGAATCACAGAGCCTTCTGCCAAGTCTGGTCAGTCTACCGACAAGCCCTGCTTCTGTGACCTGTATGGAGATGTGCAAGGCCACCAGCGTGTCCTGATACAGCTTGTCCCTTACACTCTGTTGCACAAAGCCTCTTTCAGTCTTTTCTCTTGTTGGGGATTCAAAAGTAGGCAGCTTTTCTAACCTTGTGTTCCCCAATTTTTTCCCTCTTTTCCATTTTGTCATTGAATCTTCCAATTCTGGCCTGAGCTTTTCGTTTTCTTGGAAAAATACACAAAGTAACCATCAGTACACACTATTAACACTTCCTTCTATCCTCTTTCCCTAAAGCCATTGGCTCAGTAACGTGTGGAATCATCACTGTGGCATGTCAGCTCCTAGTTGCGGCACATGGGATCTTTAGGTGGCGTGCAGAATCTACTTCCCTGACCAGAGATTGAACCTGGGCTTCCTGCATTGGGAGCTTGGAATCCTAATCACTGGACCATCAGAGATATCCCCTGACGTCTTTTTTAATACAGGTGTTACCTTAATCAAGCCTTTCACACCATTTAATAAAACTTTCCATCTTTCCACTGAAGAAGGCAATGGCATGCCACTCTAGTACTCTTGCCTGGAAAATCCCATGGACGGAGGAGCCTGGTAGGCTGCAGTCCATGGGGTCGCTAGGAGTCGGACATGACTTAGTGACTTCCTCTTCACTTTTCACTTTCATGCATTGGAGAAGGAAATGGCAACCCACTCCAGTGTTCTTGCCTGGAGAATCCCAGGAACGAGGGAGCCTGATGGGCTGCCATCTATGGGGTCACACAGAGTTGGACAGACTGAAGCAACTTAGCAGCAGCAGCTGCAACCAAGGTCATTTCTATGGTAAGGTACAGAGCCATCTCTGTTGCAGCAAGCTGGAAAGCTACAAGCTTGCCTTGGAGCAGGAGTATGCTTCAGTTCAGTTCAGATCAGTTCAGTTCAGTGGCTCAGTCATGTCTGACTCTTTGCGACCCCATGAATCACAGCACGCCAGGCCTCCCTGTCCATCACCAACTCCCGGAGTTCACTCAAATTCATGTCCATCAAGTCGGTGATGCCATCCAGCCATCTCATCCTCTGTCGTCCCCTTCTCCTCCTGCCCCCAATCCCTCCCAGCATCAGGGTCTCTTCCAATCAGTCAACTTTTCACATGAGGTGGCCAAAGTATTGGAGTTTCAGCTTCAGCATC
>SJYV01050374.1:8669-53762 GCA_006410875.1 Neotragus pygmaeus
GCAAATAGATTGGGAAACAGTGGAAAAAGTGACAGACTTTATTTTGGGGGGCTCCAAAATCACTGCAGCTGTTGACTGCAGCCATGAAATTAAAAGACATTTGCTCCTTGAAGGAAAAGTTATGACCAACCTAGACAGCATATTAAAAAGCAGAGAAATTACTTTGTCAACAAAGGTCCATCTAATCAAGGCGATGGTTTTTCCAGTAGTCATGTGGTCATGACTGTGGTCATGTATCGATGTGAGAGTTGGACTACAAAGAAAACTGAGTGCCGAAGATTGATGCTTTTGAACTGTGGTGCTCGAGAAGATTCTTGAGAGTCCCTTGGACAGCAAGGAGATCTAACCAGTCCATCCTAAAGGAAATCAGTCCTGAATATTCATTGGAGGGACAGATCCTGAAGCTGAGACTCCAATACTTTGGTCACCTGATGTAAAGAACTGACTCATTTGAAAAGACTGATGCTGGGAAATGATGAAGACAGGAGAAGGGGATGACACAGGATGAGATGGTTAGATGGCATCACTGACTCAATGGACATGAGTTTGAGTAAACTCTGGGAGTTGGTAATGTACAGGGAGGCCTGGCATGCTGCAGATCATAGTGTCACAAAGAGTCAGACACACCTGAGTGACTCAACTGAACTGAATTGATGATACAAATAATCTCAGACACCCAGAAGGAAGTAGTAAATCAATCCACTACAACTCAAATTTATGAAACTTGAGCAATACACTAGAAGCCCAAGGTTCTGGATCCTCATCTCGTCTGTGCTTTACTAATTGGTAGTTGGTCTTGGGCATGTGGCCTCCCCTGAATCTCATCTCCCTGTCTATGAAACGAGAGGACTCAGCAAGATATTCCATAGAGTCCCTTCCCTCAACAGGTACATAATTCATCTAGGACTCTCTGATAATATTGTTATAAACTTTCACAGTTCAGTTCAGTTGCTTAGTGGTGTCCCACTCTTTGTGATGCCATGGACTACAGCAGGCCAGGCTTCCCTGTCCATTACCAACTTCCAGAGCTTGCTTAAACTCACGTCCATCAAGTCAGTGATGCCATCCAACCACCTCATCCTCTGTCGTCCCCTTCTCCTCTTGCCTTCAATCTTTCCCAGCATCAGGGTCTTTTCAAAGGAGTCAGTTCTTCATATCAGGTAGTCAAAGTACTGGGGCTTCAGCTTCAGCATCAGTCCTTCCAATGAATATTCAGGACTGATTTCCTTTAGGATAGACTGGTTTGATCTCCTTGCAGTCCAAGGGACTCTCAAGAGTCTTCTCCAACACCACAGTTCAAAAGCATCAATTCCTTGGTGCTCAGGTTTCTTTATGGTCCAACTCTCACATCCATACATAACTACTGGTAAAACTATAATTTTGACTAGACAGATCTTTGTCAGGGAAGTAATGTCTCTGCTTTTCAATAAACTATCACAAGTGGCCCCAAGATTCTGAAGCAAGTCTAAAATTCAAAAGGTCTTTGAACTCATTTTATTTACTCTGTAATGCAAATTTGAATAATTATTCACTAAATTCTCTTAAATTTAACTTGCATCACCTTCTAGGAAATTATAAAAGTTCTTGGGAGAAAATCTTGCTCTTTTCTCAGAATCAGGTTGTTCTAGAGAAGAGGGAGTAGAGGTGAGGAATGGGTAGTGGAAGGGGGTCCATGCTGGTGAGAGTAGTAGCTCCCGGCTGATAAATTTTATTCTAAAAATGGAAAACACTACCTTAGGACTTCAAATATGTCTTTCCTAGCCAAGAGACCACCGGTCCACAGAACTATAGTGCAAGAAGGAACTACAGTATCTATTCCATCACACTGCTGACTTGAGGCTTAACCCACTATATTTAAAAACCCATCCCGGGGAGCTCAGACAGTAAAGAATCTGCCTGCAATGCAAGAGACTAGGTTTGATCCCTGGGTCGGAAGGTCCCCTGGAGAAGAGAATGGCAACCTAGTCCACTATTCTTGCCTGGAGAATTCCATGGACAGAGGAGCCTGGCAGGGTTGAGTCCACAGGGTTGCAAAGAGTCGGACATGACTGAGCAACACACCACACACACACACATACACTCATTAAAGAAGGGTACATTTTGTAGTTCTTCATAAAAGGAATGCTGTCTGTAAGTGAATGATAATTAAATAAGTTACATTAATATCAATTATTATTAAAGTGACTAAATGAAATGCATATATTTTAAAATTTTATTTAAAACAACCAATCTTCAATTAGAGTTGTTAAAGCCATAGTCATCTAGTAAATACATAATCATCTAGTTTGAGATCTTAATAGGATGCTATACAAATGGTAATTCTACCCATGTCTAATACAGAATAAATATGCACTTGTATGGAAGGCCCCCATAAATGTTGATGCTGTGTCTTACTTCAATCCAGTACTTTTAAATCAGATACTTCAAATAGCAGTTTTCCCTACATAAACTAGAACTACAATAAATCCCAGTATATGTGGTCTTTTAGACATGTGAATACATTTTGCTGGTATATATGACATTTCAGAATGGTTTAGGCCTCTAACTAATTTGCTGAAGATGATTCAAATATTTTAAACCAAAAGTAACATTTGCCAAAAAGCAATAAAAGTGATAATTCTGAAAATCTAGAGAAGACTTCATCAATTCATCCTTAGATCACTTTCCACTCCAAAACATACTCTATTTTTTTTTTCTGGTACTCTCCATAAAGTCTCAAGTTTGCTGGGTGATATAAAAGTTTGCTGGGTGAAATAATGTGTGAATTTTTTTTTGCCCTCAAGAAGCTGTTCTAAATGAATTAGTCTTCCACAAATTAATGAATTCATATTTTAAGATGCATTTGCGAAATGTTCTATCATTCCAATAATAATTTGCAACCTAGTTAAGAAATGTTAGCCTACCAGGGAGAAAAAGTCTAACGGGGAATGCATGTCATGTTTGCACGAAAAAAAAAGGACATGTGAATATAAAGCCCATATCTACTGGTTTTGACATGCCATTGCATTTAAGTGATTTTATTATGCATATTATTTCAAATATTCAATTGCACGTAGATATACATTTAACTATTGAAATCCTTTAAATAATGATTAAATTTTTCAAATCACATTAAATTACATGTAATCTCTTAAAATCAATTATAAATGAACAGAAAAGGAAACAGTTAATATATTAATTACAGTAATTAAGAGTTGCCAATTTAATTATAGCTGGGGATATGAGTGCTCTAACATTTGTTAGAGTGTAAAAAACAAACCTTTAATGCAGAGACTTTGTTCACAAACATCTAATGGAGACCTCCTCTACCTCACTCTGTGCTTCTCTGCTGACACAACAGCAATGGGTTCAGATTGAAGAACTTGTCAGCAATCAGGCAGGAGGAGGCTAATTAGCGTGCAGGTTAATGAGTGTGATGGCTCTTGACAGCATTTTGTTACAGCCTCTTCTGTATTTAAACAATAAATGATTACTTATATACAGTTGAGACATTCTAACCATAATAGCCAAGCCCACATTTACTTTTACCGGTAGAAAATTGGTTCCTTTGTTTCTAAATCAAAAATATATAAAATTTGCATTACTTATATGTCTATCACATTCTTATAATATGCTGGGAAGGAAATAGGCATTTCTAAAAAGGTAATAAATGTGTTTTATATATATGTATGCCCTTTTGAGTTGAAAATTTCCATTGAAAGGATGCCCAGTTGGTGAAATAACTGGGTTGGTAAATGATAATTTAAATATGGCAGCATTTTAGTAATGTGCAACAACTTTCCTTTAAAAAGATCAAGATTTTAGTCTTAATTTTTAAATTCTAGGTTTCTCTCTCTCTGAAATAGGTATACAAGGCACACACAGAGGACTCTCTTTGCTTACCTTGTCAGTTACCAGGGATTTGAAAACAGGTGGTGAATTAAGGAAATAGCTCTATAGAGAGATTAACCCATTTCATCAGCCAGTGGAGAAGGAAATAAGAACATTTTTACAGCATCCCTATAATCCATATATTTAGTGGTAACACAAATGCCTTAATAAAAGCACTAAATAAAAGAAATAAGTACTCTACAACATTTTGATTTATTTTGTAAAGTGTCAAGTATTAAAAACCAAGTAGACTGATTTTTATTTACATGAGAAGAAAATGATATGTGTCCAAGAAAACCTTATCTGAGAATTAAACTGAACTTTAGCTGCATATTATCAAGGGAGGTTATTTCAATTTAATATTCAGTGTTCCCTAGAAATTTGAGCACAGACATGGAAGAAACACCTGCTGAGATTCACACTGCTTTCTAAATTATTTTGCATGCATGAAAATATTATTTGTGTACCTTCTCACTACTGTATGATGAACATTTGAATAAAAATAGGAAAGTAATAGAAATTTCAAATATCTATCTACCTTTCTAAAGGGCTATTTTATGTTTAAAAATGAAAAGTATTATATCCATCACAATTACGGAAGCCAATAAATAACTGTACATCAAAAAGCTTTAGCTGACCTGGGCAAAGTTAGTAGAAGGAAAAAGAAACTAGGGTAAAAACCAAAACGGTTGTAAAGTGAAAAGCTCCAGATGTAGTGAGTGCCTATAATTTCCCAGAGATGAAAAAAAATGATTTAAATTCAAATTTTGTGGTTACTTTGTCACTTTCCCTTAGTTATTTTGAATAATAAATACTCAGGGTCAAAATACAAATATTTAAAGAATTTTCCATCATTTGTGTGCTGCTTATACATCTGAATTGCCTATTATTAATACATTATCAACAATATATGCATATAGATTTCTCTGTATCAGGTGTACTCAAATAACATAGTATTAACATATGGTTAGCTTACAGGTACAGGTGTGCCTTATCACACATACATGTAGCCTATTGCACCTTCTATAATTTGTACCCCTAAGGTAGTTAATATAGATTCTTCAGCCCCAAAGGTCACCGCAACGCTGTGCTAAATCCAGGTAGGTACATAAACAACTTTTCCCAAGTTCTAACCCAATTAAATTTTAGAGAATCAAAATTTTCCTCCAAATCATATGATTAATTCCAACCTAGTGGCTTTTGGGGGGAAACTGACACCTATCCAAAATCACAACCCATTCTGCCTGTTTAAATGAGAATATTCTTCAGTCTGAAAAATTATTTATAGAGATTTTTTACTACCCTTGTATACTGCAATGTTATTTCCTTTCCCACACACTAGCAAAGTCCATTTTCACAACTGCTATAAAGCGGCATGTTCACAGCTAGTAAAACAACTCAATAAATAGCCTCACGAAGCTATAGCTGTCTCATATCCTTTCCTCAATAAAAACAGAGGTGAACTGCTTATTTTCAGCAGCACACTATAAGAAGACAGAAGCATTATGACTGCTCATACATTCTGACTATCATTTGCCACAAGCTATATCTGTCAGCATTAAATAAAGCTGCATTATAAATGTAAACAAAACACCCACATCTACAAAATGAGCTGTCCTCCATGGCTGTAGGCATGAATTGAACCTGCTTATTGACTCAGGTTGCTCTTTTTATTTATTCTTCTACAAAGACATGCATTTACTTTACCCTACAAGCATACTAGGTTTCGGAAAGGCAACTAGTCTTATGATAGAGAAAAAAGGCACAAGTTGACAAATGCATATCTTAATAGGAATAAATTATGTAGGCAAACAAATTGTTAAAAAAACTATTTTAAAATGTTATCCTAAATCAAGACACTAAATAGTAAATAATCTGTGGACCTAATCCTCCACACATGTGTTCATGAACTGTTAAGAGGTAATCAAAAACACAGAACTTTAATTTCAAATATCTAATGATAATGAAAGGGACGTAATGATACTTACACTATTTGTTCCACCTTGCACACCTTGGGTATTCACTGATAAAATGGGGAGTTAAATAAATATTGAGGGAATTTAACTAGGCAGGGTATAAAATATACTCAAGCTACCAACAAAAAATCATTTCTGAAAAAAAATAAATACATCCTTTGCAAAATGTTTTGGTACTTTTCTCTGGTATTTCAGTCTTAGTGCAACTTTATGAGGCCACAGTGACAGAAGATCAAAAGGGTAATACACAGTAGGGTACCAAAAACTTTGTAATCCCAAAAACATTTTGCCATCTTTATTTTTAAAAATTCTGCAGAGATAATAGATAATACCAAATTTACTGCAATAAGTTTACATTCTCACTTCAAATGTTTCAAAAAAGGAAGGACAAGGTCTTTTTTCCTTTTTTGTTGTTACAAGATAGGACACAACACCAGGAAAACAGACACCTGAATTGCAGATACACCAAACTCCTAGAAGTGAATATAGCTCTGATAATATTCCAACAGGTGTGCTGCATGTCAAAATTCTAGATTATTTCCAAGCTTATTTTGAAAAGGACCATCATCATGCCAGATCATGACAAATGAAGGTATGTTTTCAAGACATTCATTACAGATGGAGCCAGAGTACACATACAAGCCACCAATACACATGCATTACAGTAAATATGAAAGGCAGAATTCCCTCAAAGAACCAGATAGGGATCTTGCAGAGTACTTGATCAAATAATTTCTCAATTAGTTTTCTCTGCTACATTAACTGATTGCTTGGGCCTCATTACAGAACTAGACTACAAATATGCCAATGTAGCCAGAGACGATGGAACAGATTTCTAGAAGACAGAGATCTAAAAGGACCAAGTACTCCAAAAAGGTTCGCATCTATGTCACCTGTTGAATAATCTTGAGTCACTGAGAGGTTTAAAAGTTTGTCCTTTGTTCCTAAGAAAAAAATGGTCCACAGATTAAAGTCTAGATTTTAAAAGCAAGAAGTAAAATGCAGTGATTAAAATATTAACACATACTGTCACAGCTTATTCTTATGTAGGACATCATCCTCTATCACAAATGTTCCTTTGCTTCTCACTGTTGCATAGATGGATATTAATTATTACTGCCTTTCCTTTCTAAGATAAGCTTGTTAACAAGAACTACGGGATTGCTTACAGATGCTATCCATATTAGGTAGGTTGCATCATTGTTTATGATGTTTACAGAAAAAAGTGAAATCAGTACAAAGAAATACTATGAAGTAATTAATGTATTGTAGTGTAGTAATTTCCACTTTCTACCTCCATTTAAATAAAATAAAGCTCAGTAACGCCAGCGTAAATCAGGGGGAGCCACAGGGGAGCACAGCAAGGCAAAGACATTAAAGCCAAACCAAAGCCCTCCTTCACCCAAGCTACTATTATTATTACTTGTGCAAAGCAAATATTCAGCCTCCAACCCTAAATCATTTCAATTCCTATTTCCAAGTATAATTTAATCTTTTTCAGCGACACTTGATGCTTACTTCATCACAGCATAATGACAGATTAAAAAGTTGTTGAATTAAATATTAAAGAGGACTTCAGGCAGTTCTGCATTTTTAAGGAATAACACAGATTGGGGATGAAATGAGAAGCCCAAATGCATATTTTATACCAAAAGGAAAGAATACATATATTTTTCCTCCAGGCCACCTACTTTGTAATAAAACACAGGGCAGGTTTTTATTTAGTGGATAAAAATGTGAAACAGTATCATAAGCTTCATATCATTATAATCTGGCACCATACAATGATGTCAAAGCTAATGATACTAAGTAAAAATATGATTTTTTGGTATCTTATTTAAATATTTTTAAAATAAGTATATTCATAATTTATCACTTTTGCATTCTGATTTTAAAAATTAACTTATTTGTGGAAATTTCCCTCAGAGATAAGAATCTCACAGATGATAGCATCAAAAGCAGACTATTATGTAAATGATTTCATGATACAAACTGTTCTGAATAGATAAAAAAAGTTGAACCATACTGGTAAATATAGTTCCAATTAAAATGCTGATTGGATTTCTACATCTAATTTTGGAAACTCCCATTAGATTCAGGTAAAATTAAAGATGAAATGTATATAAAAATAGTACCTTAACTCAAGTGGAATGGACATAGGGTCAAAAAACAAGATTTTGGATGTTATATTTAAATATATATAGGTAATAATACAAAGATATACACAGTTATAAATCCAAGGACCCACAGATCACTAAGTTTGGTATATCTTTTCAATTTTGTTGTTCTGAAAGAACAGAGTTCTTATTTTACCCTGAGGTCTAAAAGAAAACAAGCTTTTTTGTTCCGTGGTGAATTCAAACAATTTAATGGGGGAAAAATGAACTCCATGAATATTTGACTCTATTTGTAAAACATCAAATCGCCATCTTTTGTACATGCGCAAGTTTTTACACCATGATTATAAGTACTTTTCTGCTTTTTCATCTTACTTATATGTTATCAATATTTTCTGTTTGACTGAACCAATTGCCATTTTTAATGTAAAAATGGTCAGATACCAGCAATTTCATATGACATTCATTTTAGAAAATTGCATCTTTGTATAATTCCACTTAAAGAAGAGAAAAATCATCCACAATACTGTTTTAAACAATTAGAAGTGACTTTAAAAAATATGTACTGTATAGAGGGATCAACTTTACCTTACAAACCAAGGAAGAAATGACATTTGTTTTCGAAAATAGTTCATTTTTGGAACAAGTCTATAGTATAAACGTCAGAAGAGGACATTAAACATTTTAAAAGTAATACTTCTTATCTATTTGTTTAAAGAAATAAAGAAAGTGATAAGGGTACTACATTGATTTCTTCAGAAATTATGACTTTGGCTGGAAAAGAACTAAATGTCATCATCCTCACATGGCCTTGAAAGGATGGCCTAGTTCCTTTTGGAAAAATTTTCAGTGTGGTTGCTCCTGGCTGAATGTGACACGATTTACTCATGAAATTCTACAGATGCAGTCCTTTATTTTAAAGAAAACTATAAAATATGACTATGGAATTGTTTTTGCAAATCTAAAAATGGGGCAAGGCTTTTCAAATCATCCTCTTATTAACGTTTTCCAGGCTCCCTGTTCTGCTGTTCTACAGGCATGGATATTTCACTAGTCATTCCCTGCAAGCATTCAATTCTAAGTCCACACAATGAGGTGCATACACTACACTGAAGAAATACTGTAAAATAATCTTTACTGATACTCTGTAAAAGTACAGAAAAAAAGAAGAAGAAAGCACATTCATTCTCCTACCATCCTCAATACTTCCTGACTAAAGCCAAGTCACTGGGGAAATGGATTGGGGGGCGGAGGGATAGTGGTGACAAGAGCAATTTTTCTACCGTTCCCATATTTAAATCCGAGAAAGAGCAATAATCTAAAATTTCTGGAATGTTTTCCATGCAGCAAGAATGAGGCAATAATTTCCTATCATCTAGCACATAGTAAGTACTCAACAAATGTTTGTACAATTAAATTTCCTAGGAATTCCCTGTGGACTTAAGTCTCCCACTGAACAACAGCCATTAAGTTAGGATGCTCCAGAGTCAATTACGGCGGGAAACCTCCGAATGATGTTTCATGTTTACGGTGAAGGGTTAGAGAGTTAATTTTTTTCTTAACCGTTTTGCCAGGGTGTCCTTATTTTGCAGCTGGTTCGAATTTTCTAACGTGAAAGAGGTTCATATGGTGATTTTTCCCGTTCTCCCCGGAGATACTTGAGTAGGCAGCAGCCCGGGTATTTGAAATCAAGGAAATCCAGCCACTAAGGTCGCCAGGCCTCAAACCAAGTTTTAGGTTTGGATTTGAAAGGCATTAACTCTCGAGAGCTCGGGGGCAAAGCTGATCGGCGGGGTGCGGACCCCAGGGCACAAGGCTGGCTGCGGGCAGCTGGGGAGGCAGCTCTGGCCGCGGCCGGCCAGGCGGCCACTTCTGTGGGAGGCAGCCGGGACGACCGCTGGCAGGGGGCGGCTCCGGCGGCCAAGCTGCTCTGCCCGGAGGCTCCCGGGGCGCGCCCATTGTTCTCCGCGCACCGAGCGGCGGCCCACCGGCCCGGACGATCCCGGCTCCCCCTACGGGCCACCGCGCCGGCTCCCCCGCTCCCCGCCGCGGCGCGCCCCCCGCCCCTCCGGCTGACAGCGGATTCTCACCGCCCTGACTGCATAATTAATGTAAATGGAGCAGCTTCCATGTCATGTGCGGCCTCTTTGGGTTTACTTTTGTGCGACACTTACACAGGAATATTAACTAGAGAAAGCAGCATCACAACAGGGGTGGAAAATCAGCCTGTCAGGGACTCATTCCAAATGCCACGGAAAGAGAAGCGGCTTCAAGATTGTTTCATCAAGGTGATTGAGAACAAAAACTACCGAGGAAAGAAAATTCGGGCTTACACTGAGCTCCCACACATCCATTATTTATCTCTCTAGACTGTTTAGGAACTCCTAAAGACCGCTTAATGCAAAACTCGGGACTCTGCGTTTATGCACAGCCAAGCGAGCCCTGGTTCGGGCCGCGCGTGTGCAAACGCGCACCTAATCCACGAGTGTGCAGACCCCCTTCGAACCCCACAACCAGGGAGGAAGAGGCCTGAACCGAAAGACACCTCTCCACGGGTCAGTGAGTTATTCCGAGAAACCACGGGTAATCGTGGGTGACCCCACACCTTAACTGGAATTAAGGCCGATATCTCTGGGGATGCTCAAGAGCCCTTCAATAAGGTGCCTGAGTTATATTATTGCTACTCTACCTTCAGTCAAACTATGTTAAGGACATTTTGTTATACTCTGTGGTCGTTCACTGGTTTTCCTTCCATAACCTGCCATCAGAAAGGAAACTCAGAAGTCAAAATAATGAGTAAACTTGCAGAGCCCATTGTACACCAAAACACATATCTTTTTTTTTTTTACTTATATTCATATTATCCAGAATATTTCACGTTGGATATATTCTCTTTTCTAAAAGAGCAGACAATATGACTTCCTAAGTATTTAGGTTGCCTAATCTAAATAAGCAGGAAATCTTGCTATACTTTCTATAGACCAGTATATCGGCCTACTAAAAATTAAGAACTTACATCTCAAATGCACACATTCGGTTACATAACTTCAGTTAAGACTTAAAGAAACAGTATTATAAATTTATGAACAAAATTATTAGTTACATTAAAGCTCTAAGTGTTTTTATAATAGTAAGTAATCAAATCTCAAACTTTCCTAATATTTAGTTTCTACACAATTTAGAAGAGGAAATGAAATACACTAGAAAACGGACCCCAAAAATCCAATAAGAATGAGGATATTGTAAATTTCAACTTGTATGTGTGTTAGGCGTTGTTAAGGAACAAAAATTATAAAATTGGTACTATCAAATCTTATGCTTCCCAAATGCCATCGAGGGAGAGTGTCTGTATTGGAAGGCATGTCTGCCACNCGAGCGGCGGCCCACCGGCCCGGACGATCCCGGCTCCCCCTACGGGCCACCGCGCCGGCTCCCCCGCTCCCCGCCGCGGCGCGCCCCCCGCCCCTCCGGCTGACAGCGGATTCTCACCGCCCTGACTGCATAATTAATGTAAATGGAGCAGCTTCCATGTCATGTGCGGCCTCTTTGGGTTTACTTTTGTGCGACACTTACACAGGAATATTAACTAGAGAAAGCAGCATCACAACAGGGGTGGAAAATCAGCCTGTCAGGGACTCATTCCAAATGCCACGGAAAGAGAAGCGGCTTCAAGATTGTTTCATCAAGGTGATTGAGAACAAAAACTACCGAGGAAAGAAAATTCGGGCTTACACTGAGCTCCCACACATCCATTATTTATCTCTCTAGACTGTTTAGGAACTCCTAAAGACCGCTTAATGCAAAACTCGGGACTCTGCGTTTATGCACAGCCAAGCGAGCCCTGGTTCGGGCCGCGCGTGTGCAAACGCGCACCTAATCCACGAGTGTGCAGACCCCCTTCGAACCCCACAACCAGGGAGGAAGAGGCCTGAACCGAAAGACACCTCTCCACGGGTCAGTGAGTTATTCCGAGAAACCACGGGTAATCGTGGGTGACCCCACACCTTAACTGGAATTAAGGCCGATATCTCTGGGGATGCTCAAGAGCCCTTCAATAAGGTGCCTGAGTTATATTATTGCTACTCTACCTTCAGTCAAACTATGTTAAGGACATTTTGTTATACTCTGTGGTCGTTCACTGGTTTTCCTTCCATAACCTGCCATCAGAAAGGAAACTCAGAAGTCAAAATAATGAGTAAACTTGCAGAGCCCATTGTACACCAAAACACATATCTTTTTTTTTTTTACTTATATTCATATTATCCAGAATATTTCACGTTGGATATATTCTCTTTTCTAAAAGAGCAGACAATATGACTTCCTAAGTATTTAGGTTGCCTAATCTAAATAAGCAGGAAATCTTGCTATACTTTCTATAGACCAGTATATCGGCCTACTAAAAATTAAGAACTTACATCTCAAATGCACACATTCGGTTACATAACTTCAGTTAAGACTTAAAGAAACAGTATTATAAATTTATGAACAAAATTATTAGTTACATTAAAGCTCTAAGTGTTTTTATAATAGTAAGTAATCAAATCTCAAACTTTCCTAATATTTAGTTTCTACACAATTTAGAAGAGGAAATGAAATACACTAGAAAACGGACCCCAAAAATCCAATAAGAATGAGGATATTGTAAATTTCAACTTGTATGTGTGTTAGGCGTTGTTAAGGAACAAAAATTATAAAATTGGTACTATCAAATCTTATGCTTCCCAAATGCCATCGAGGGAGAGTGTCTGTATTGGAAGGCATGTCTGCCACGGAAGGCATGTCTGCCACCTCTCCTCTCATGTAACAGAGTGACTTAATCCTGAATGTTCTCAGGGAATTCCTCCACACAAAGGGGTCAATTGTAGGCCACAGAATAACCTTCTACATATTTGTCTATCAAGTGGTTGAGAACTAAATCCACCTGCATGTCTGTACTGGCTTAATTAAGGATATGTACAATAACTGAAAATAATACCTTATCCATTCAATACACTACATGACAGAAGAGATCAAAATGGACATGTCGATCAAAAGGTTTACATTAGACAGGAAGCAGCCGTCAGACCATTATTACAAATTAAAGGTATTATATTCAAGTCATTTTTAATCTCTTAAAAATGAATAACCCTTCTCTGCACATTAAATCATTTTTCTCCACAGAAGTAACATTTCTTTCATGTCTAAATGCACATATTCCTTCATATGCTTCAGTTCTTTTACTAGAGGTGATAGAGGTCTATTACTCTCAATTGTAAGTCAGCATTAGCCAAGTTTAGGCTTCTCTCTTTTGAGGATATAACTGACTCAAAACAGACTTATGCTAAAGCTCCTACATTACAAACATGAGAAATCAAACTCGTCATACACAGTAATCTTATCTCCTGAATCTTTTACTGCACTAAAATTCTTATTGGCATTCTATAGTTAATAACTTCTATATTAACATAAGCTGCTTTATGTCTAGTCACTGTGCTTAATAAATATAAGATAAATTCTCCCTTATTTTCTATGAATAACTAAATTAGCCTTCTAATTCTGGACATCTTTTACTTTTAAGAACTTAAAAAATCATGTATTAAAATATCAATCCTGATTTTAAAAGGATACCAAATTTAGGATCAGTGAAGTAGAAACAGAAAAGTCCCTTGAGATACTGTGTGAAACCTGCAGCTCATTGATTTTGTTCTTGATAATATGCTATTAAATTGGCGAACATGCTGACCTTGTGTGCAAAGGCAGAATTGTGCATATGCCACAGAAAGTTAAAAAAACAGCCTCAAAATGACTGTTTAAAACTGTAGGTTACAAAACCTTAAAATACAGACAAGTATTCCATAGTTTATTTAAAATTGGCAACCACAATTTAACAAGCTATTCTAACAAATGATTAGCATAGCGTGTGCTTTTCTTTAGCCATCAATTATGACACAGGGTAATGCAGGGCACAACTTAAGTGTCAAATTACAATATGCTATACAAAACCACTTTGCAACACAGCTTTCTGTTTGCTTAGCAATTACTACAGAGTGCACTGCTTTTCATGAAAGGAATTGGTCAGAATTGTTTATAAGAATTACCACAAATGTTTATATATTTATATGACAAAGAATTAGTTGACAGTTTCAGAAAATTTCTCTTTAACCTTTGATAAATAAGCTGTATTATCTTGTACTGGCTTAAAATCATGCATACAACCAAAATGGTCTAGATCTTTCTCTTTTTAAAATAAGATTCATCTGTGGTATGGGACAAAAGTAGAATAGTACTTTTTAAGACCAATGTATGAAAAGTCTTTGATACTAATTTGTCCACTAAGAAAATTTAAAACATTCATTATCTGAACTGTTGGTATCGTGAAAATCTAAATTGGGCAAATATTTAATCATTCTGAAGGCAGAGCAACATTGTCTTATTTATAATTCTCAATAAGACAAACATGGATATAAATACAAAATAAACTAGTATAATTTCAGAAATTTGGTTCAGGTTGTAATCTTCACATGGCAATCACTGTTTCAAATACTTGTTCTATCAGTGGTGAAAATGAGTAAAGGTTATCTGTTTTAATTGTAGGGCCATCCATTAATTCATAAAACTCTTATGTGAATAAATACTTAATGAGAAAAGGGAAAAAATACACAAAACAGTTTTTATGCTGTTTTTTCTGTTCTGCTGCTGTCCTTTCCCCCTGCATTTGCCTAAAGGCTCTCAGTAAATTACACTCCCAGTAAATGACTGTAATTTACCCGTTGAATTCCCTTGTTCAGGAAAAGCACAAAAACACATTCCAGCATTTCCACAGCTCAAATTTACCATTCGGGATGTCAAGAACAATCCATGGGCAGTAATTTGAAACTGTTTGAACCTTCAAATGAGGGAAATTAGAAATGTTTTGAGAGCTAAGATTTTCAGTGAAGAGATAAAAACCTGATAAAAATCTCTAACTGTTCTGTTCCTTTCTTCCCCCTCCCATATCAGAGGCCTAAATAAACTATTCCACAGTAGGTTTTGAGACAGTGCTACAGAATACAGTATAGGTAATTTAAGTCAAATTAATATTTACTGGGTTAATTTTTAATGTTAATACATACTACACTAATGCCTTGCTTACTGTTATTAATAAAAACATAGATCCTCTTTGCACTTTTCTGTCAAAGCTATCTCCCTGTGCACTATCCACCCAACTATTACTCAAAATAACTTCCTCTAGTACAAGGGCAAAGTTGTAAAGACTAAGGGTTCTAGGGAAACCTAGCAGTCACTTCTAAAATTGTTTGTGGAAACAAGAACAAAGACTTTCTATTTAGTTATGCTTCAATAGGGAGAAATCCCATGCACAAAGAAATGTAAACATTTATATGAGCTAAACTTGAATTGTATCACTTAGTATTTTCGTATGTAACACAGGCCAGCATATAGAATAAACCAGTATAATCCCCAATGTAAACACTTCCCTTACTACTCTGACACACACACACACACACACACCCTAGAGTTAAGAACATTCAATAACCAAAACAACCTATTTCACTCTGTCTAAAGGCAGGTTTTCATATGGCAAAATGGTTATAAATCCTCATTATCCTAAATAAAATTACAGCACTTTAAACATTTCCAGGGAGAACATTCTCTCTTCTAAACAGCTACCTTAGCGAGTAATAGGAAGCAATATGGTTGCACTTGTGTCACAGTTGGAAGCCTTTTTAAACTGTCGCCCTGCTAGCAAACCGATTCTACATATTAAAATGAATGTGTTGCTTATTTCAAGGGGAAAAATCATTTATAAAATCAAGACCATTATTAGGATACTGTGACTTACTTTTCTCTTTAAAGTGAACCAGAAGTACCGAAGGCAATAATCTATATGTGTTCACATAACTTCACTCTCCATCAGTTTGGTCTTAGAAGAAACAGTATTCCTGAAAGATGAAGCTTTGCATATTTAACACTTAATAACCAAAAAAACTTATTGCACCAAATAGTTCTGATCCTGAGTTATACAGGGGGAAAAAAAACCTAAATTTCCTTTTTAGTATAAAACACAGAGCCTTTACAAATGTTTCAAACTAAATTATACAGACTATTTTTTTAAAAGATACAGTGCATGTTTTTTTATATCTACTCTGAACTATCTGTTAAGTGCACCCTTTTCCTGATAGTTATGTTGGCATCAAGGAGTACTCAGGCATTAAAGTAGCTGTATAGTGACTGTGACAAATTAATACCTTAGATAAGTTTAATATCAGGCCTGAACTGAATATGTGAACCAAACTTCTGTTGTGCTCTGAAGTTCACAGAGGAAAATGAATGACAAACATTAGCGTTCACTGGGCCGATGAAGATACTTTTCTCATGCTGCAATTTGTATTTAATTGTGAAAAATATATTGGAACTTAAATAACTTCTCTACATGCTTTTTAATCTAGGTATAAAATGGCCATGTGATTTTTAAATTCCACGTAGATAATGGAAGAAGTTGTATTTTCCAAGATGGGGCGCCATGAACATCTCTCACCAGGAATTTGTAGGGTAGTGCTGCTCTCTATCAAATGGTTGCTTGGTTTGTTTTAAGACACCAGTTTGTAGCATTAATTTTGTTACCATTTAATGTGAGTGATTCAAAGTTTCTATAACCTCAGCTTTTTGAACATTTAGAATATGTATTCAATCAATAGATATTTACTGCATACTGTGTACTACAGTGCTTAACTGGGGCAAAGCAACTAGTAATAAAGTAATTAACTTCTCAGCCGAGATACTGTATGTTCTGCTGTTGTTCCTGACTGAAATTTTCCAGTTAATTTCTAGACAATTACATTATCTATTTCATAACTGCAAACCTGGATGAATTGTTTCTAAAAGTTGCAACATGTTTCAAGCCAACAGAACCAGGAATGCATAAAAGCTCCTGTTTCTAATGTCACTGTTATCAAGCCAAAAACAATTATACTCATTTGAGTTATAGCAACCAATAAACTTAGATAATCACCATATGCAACACAACATTTTGGCACTTGAACTTAAAACTCTTGTAGACAACTATAGATTGCTTTTAATACAGAGCCCTCTTGTCCTACCCAAGGCTGCCAATAGAAATGCCAAAGCTGCTGAATACTGCGCATCCTAGTAATGCTGTCAGTAAATGGCACATTCACACAGCCCCCAATCCTCTCTTCCCAGGCATGGTCTTCTCCAGCTGCAGCTTAATTTCCTGTGACTTGCCTAATTACTGTAATTAAGGATTAATTGCCATTAATTATTCACACATAAGCTCATCGCAAATCATGGGGTAAATGTCTTATGAAAGCTGCCATACAAGCCATGTATAAACACACTGGGATGCTTCAGGCAGGCGAATCTATCACTCAGCCCTCAAGCAAATCTCTGTGCTTCTCTTACAAAAACAGCTATAACTCTCAGAAACTCGACAGTCCTTTCAGGTAAGCATTAGGTTACAAAGCATGTTTTCCTGTGGAAGCCACAACGGTTTTATTAGTACTATAAATGCTGTTTTATCTTTCCAACTGCTATTTTTATGTTTCCATTTTTATTCTACAGTGCTCAGTTTAGGACAACCACTTGCTTCAAGGAGGAATGTTTGCAGTTGCTACTTTCCCCCATCACAGTTTGAAATAGTTCCATGTGGTTTACAACATATGACCATGCAACTGGGATCAGCATGCTAAAAAATCAATGGATCGGCTACACAATTGGAATAGAAACCATTTCAAAAGTCACAATTTCTTTCATTGGTGTAAAAAAAAGCTATAGCCCATATTTAGTCACTGCTAGAGTGTTCCTTGGAGAAGGAAATGGCAACCCACTCCAGTGTTCTTGCCTGGAGAATTCCAGGTACAGGGGAGCCTGGTAGGAGGCCGTCTATGGGGTCGCACAGAGTCAGACACGACTGAAGCGACTTAGCAGCAGCAGCAGCAGCAGAGTGTTCCTTATAAGGCAGGTTATCAGCTCTGCCACCAAAGTACCACTGACAAAAATGATTGAAAATGCCAAGCAAGCAAAATAACCTCATGAAGATTACTGATGTATTAGCTGGGTTCCCTATTTTCATAACAGCACCTGGTATTTTCACAATTACAAAATATAAACATCATTTCATTCCTTTGCGAAGCAAAAAAAAAAGAAGAAGAAGAAGAAGAAGAAATTGGTTTTTTCCAAGTATTTCTAATAGATCCTGAGCTGATGAGGAAACTTCCAAATCTTAGTCTAGGAATTATACTCCTAATGCTTCTTTCCAGTTATCTAGGGTTTATCATGTTTGAATACTTTAAAACAAAAGAAATAATTTTAATAAGAGAATACTGTATAGGTTTAAAAAAACTTAAACTATATCAACACTACGTATTATAACTGCCCTAGGAAATTTAAGTCTAAGTAGGCAGAATGCTGTTCTAATTGTTATTTTAGTTCCTTCTGCAGCAAATTAATGCATGAAACATTTTCATTTCAGTACATGTTTGTGTGTCTGAGTTAAACATTTATGTTAATGGACCTTCTGGCAGGTTTTTAATGTTTCAAATACTCCTCTAGAACGGCAACTTTTCAAATAGGAGTTCTTTCCCCCATTTTCTGCAGTACTTGTAACAGGGGTACATGGGAACTAAAATAATTTCACAGTTTTAAAGTCTAAGCTTAAAATCAAAAACTTAAATAACTACAGACAATATCTACATTCAACCAAAGTACCAAGTAAGCTTACAGATATACTGGCTACTCAAAATGAAGAAAAGCTAAATATATACACTCTAATATCTAATTGGAGACATATATTCACATCACAGTTTTAACCAATTCTTGGTCAAAAGAATTGAGAAAAAAATAAACCCTATCATCCTTTGCTTCCAACAGATTTAAAGGGTATGCATGATTTCTGGAATATTCACAGAATGTATTCTCAACACCCTCCAGAACCTTCTTTACAAATACCCAGTCATCCATTTGAAGCAGCCCAGGTCTTGTATATTTAACTTCTATTACTCTCAAAACCAATGAGCAATATACAAAGGCTGATAAAATTCCTCAGCTGAGACATAAGTCTTTTTCTGTAACAACAGATTTGTAAAACTGGAATAATGTTTACAAAGTCCTAACTTTTCTCCCTGTTGAATTATGTATGTAATCCAAAACTGCAGTCTGGAACTTAGTTAATATTTAATGGTGATCATGGGTACTCCATTCCCAAACCCACTCATTTGGACTATCTCTTCCATCAAAAATTTTTGGTTAGGACATTTAGGCTCCTAAAATTTTATAATTCTGGGCTCTTGCATTGCTACTCAAGGACTGCTGTACACTTATAGTAACAATTTGAAAATTTGGAAACTAAATCATTCTACAGGGAAATTCACAAAAATTAATTTTGGTGGAAATGTGTAATTTATTGCCAGTGATAATGATATAAAACTGAATTTAAATGTTGTTCAGGTTATATTATTATTTGTGTTTCAAGTTTACCTAAGTTCAGTGCTTTAACTTAGCTATCACTTTACTGATTTCTACACCCCTATCCTAGAGTCAGCAGTCAGTGACAGAGAGCTGTTAAAATCTATCATCCTAACACACAGCTTTACCATCAAAGTCATCTAATTGATACTTCCCTATTTTTGTCACCTTGCCTTGATGCCAGCTGCCAAGCTCTGCCATGTCACTTTCCATTTATGGACTCCCAAGTCCCTTGATCTGGCTAATTAGGGTTTATGTGTTAATTGGAGTAAATACAAAGATGGAAGTCACAGGCACAAATTTCAAAACACAGCCATAAATTGAAGAGTTGATAAGCAGGGAGAAGATGCCTTCATAGAACAAGTGTCAAGTTTATTTTATCACTAGAAAGAACCAGAATCTCCTGACAAACTGATAAACCTTTAAATTTTTGAAAGGACGTAATGAGAAGAACAGTAACGAACATATTAAGAATATTGCTCTGTAGCAGAAAAATATACAATACATTTCAACTTGGTTCAAGAAGGCACAGTTCTCTCTGAAAATTTCTGAACTATTTGTATTCAATAAGAGATATTAATTTCTATCTTATTTCACAAAAACATCCACCTTGCTTTTAATTTCTAATAAGAAGAATCTAAAAGTTAATCTAATAATTTAATATCCTGAGATAGTCAAGTGACAAAAATAACATTTTCACTAACATTTTGGATACATTAATACTTTTTCTGCTAAAAGATAATTGTTTGATTTAGAAAGAATTACCACAAATTACAGCCAAGAATTTCTGAATACTATACAGGCAGATTTAGGATATTGGATTTCAGGTACTTATCTCAAATGTCAGTTAAGATGACTTTAAAAGGAGAATGCATGTTTTTTGTAGTTATCAGAGTATGTTTTGAACACCCTCCAGAACCTTCTTGACAAAAGCATTACTATCAGTTAGAGACACTGTCTTTTCGAGCATCTGGAAGGGAGGAGCAAAGTCAGATAATTAATATGGAAAATAACTGAAAGAGCTGGTAAAGTCTTTCTTTGCTGTTTTGCTTTCATAAAAAGTTTCATACCTGATCAGTAACAGTGAGTTGACAAAAATATGATGGGAGGACTACTTCATCTGTTATACTGCTCTGTTACTACTACCTGGGATTTGTTGTTAATAATGATAACAACAGCAGCTACAATTATTACTTACATTTATACAGCACTTCACAGCTTACAGAGAAACTACACTTGTATTATCTGAAGTTATGGTTACTAACAGAAGTTCGGCAATACAACCAAAATATACATGTAAGGACTTTTTAGAGAAGGTATTCAAATCATTTTCATGTTGATTATTTAACAATGTCAGAACAAGTCTATCTTCCAAAGGCATCAGTGTAATATCAAAAATATTGAAAAATAAATTGATTAGAATAACTACGTGGTGTTTCTCACAAGACAGATTTAAGAAGTAGCTTAATATATGTGAAACAGGTACATAAAAAATTCTTCAGAAACATCTTTCCTTCCCTTTCTTATCTTTGTTAACCAACAAAATATGGTATTAATTCTAATAATTTATGATAGCTTAGGTTCAATATTAATAAATATGTTCCTTAGGTGAAACTAGTATTTTGAACTTATCTGCCACAAGCCTGAAATTAATCAACTTTTTCAGTAAACAGAAAAGACATAGGAATGAATAAAAGACTATTTGCATGATCATAATATTAAAAGCGAACCTTGAATATTCATATACCTTTTGATAAAGAATAGAATACTTTTTAAAAAGCAATATTCTCTGGAAAACTTTTTGACAACAGTGTTTAAAAGTTTTGAAATATGTGAAATATGAGAAAATTCATCTTTTTTCCTGAAGAAAAAAAGTCACTTGCTTCTGGTGATGTACATCAGTTCAAGAAATATACTTGAAATTTCTACATAAGAAATGAGTGAAAATGTCACATGAAAACATCTGAGACCCACATCACATGGTATATCAGTAGAAACTTCATACAACTTTTTAAACAAAACTATGCTGTAACTTAGTGTGCAGTTTTAACTGAAAACAACCAAGCTAATTTCTACAAATTAACAGATGTGTATGAGAAACAGTTAGAAACAAAGAAATGCACATGTGAACATCATCAGCATCCAAATGAGTTCATTGTAGGACTCTTTAAAGCACATCTGATCTTGGCTCCAGCCTGTAGTCTACCTTTCAACTTGCAAATGACAGTGTCACCAAACACTGTCCTTCCATCAATCAAGCTGGGTCATGAATATACAAAAGGCAGCAGAGAAGCTGGCTACCTCCTGCAGTTCAACTTGGCCTAATTATCTAGGCCTTTCTTTTGGTTACAGTCTGAAGGGTATACACCCAGTCAGCTGCTGGGCAGCCGGAGGCCTAATCAAGAGAGGTTATGCATACTGACCCTTATATGGACATCCAATGCAAGTTAAATGTGAGCACCAAATGTCATCTTTCTTATTCATCATTATGAAATTTCCCTCCCCTTTCGAAATACCAATCTGCTGCCATTTTCAGACACTCCTCTTACCCCCCTCCAAGCTGTCATTTCACTGTGCTTGCTGCCAGTTGAGTGAATTAGCATTCTAACTGATGTGCTGCTCTTCTCAGACAAATCCTTGAGCTGCGTTAACTAATGACTTCTCTCCAGAAAAAGGAACTGATAGTCAACCATTGATAAAAGAGAGTCCATTTCCACAAATCACAAACAATTTGCCATAATGGTGGCAACATCAGTAAGGAGTTACTATGGTTGTCCACTATCCCTTGTGTTTTTCTCTCATTGCACTCACAAGAAACAACCATCACCACCGAAGGGAATCTAAAGCTGCTAGCTAGAGTCAGCTGCAATTGCGTGTGATGGTGAACTCTAAACAAGACAATTTATTCACCAAAGTATCGGTAGAGATGGAAAGAAGGCAAACAGTGAAGAGCCATGTCCACAGCTAGTCGGTGAGGATGAGTCTGATAATATAGCAAATTGCCACAGTGCCCAGTGCCAGTCCCTGCACATAAAAGGTGTTCAATAGTTGCTATTTTCAGTGATAACAAAATACCAAATGTGATGTAACTAGGCCATAGCCAGGACTGTGTTGTGGAAATAGAAAGACGGGTCCAGATACCGCAAACGTTATGGAGTATGTTAGGTAAAAGTGGATGATGGGAATAAAAGAAGATCCACTCTTAAAGGAGAGAGAAGATATAAAGATAGAAAACTTAAGTAAAGACAGACTGAGAAAAGGAGATATCTGATGGGCTATACTTACATAAATCTTAATTGCTGTTTATGTAGTTCCTTGACATACACACTGAAGAGGTAATGATGCCATCTGATATGGCAGAAGATACTACAATGATTTACACTCCTGCAAGTCCTAGAAGAAGTGCTGGAAAATCATATCTAACTGAAATTGAAATAGCAAGTATATTTACCTAAAATGGTAGGAGATGGGGTGGGACTCAGAGAAAGCTTACTTTATGATAAAAAAGGGTCTTTCATAATCAAATGTAGAAGGTTTGATTATGACAACATCCTGATTATTTAGCTTATATAATCAATATACGTTCATTCCACAAATCTTTATATGCCAGTCACCTGGGGCCTGTGTACAAGTCTCTGTGGGACATAGAAACATGTATGACATATCCACAAGCTATTTATAATCTCACTAGAAAGACAGACATCCACATAAAAAGAGTAACAGCAACAAATTTAAATAGAATATATCACAATAAGTGACACATAAATAAAAGGCAAATGAGTGATACAAAAAATAAGAGTCAGATATTCGCATCAGGTGACCAGAGTATTGGAGCTTCAGTGTCAGCATCAGTCCTTTCAATGAATATTCAGGGTTGATTTCCTTTAAGAATGACTGGTTTGATCTCCTCGCAGTCCAAGGGACTCTCAGGAGTCTTCTTCAGCACCACAACTCGAAAGCATAAATTCTTCAGCACTCAGCCATCTTTACAGTCCACCTTTCACATCTGTACATGACCGCTGGAAAAACCATAGCTTTGACTACAAGGACCTTTGTCACCAGTGATGTCTCTACTTTTTAGTACACTGTCTAGGTTTGTCATAGCTTTTCTTCTAAGAAGCAAGTGTCTTTTAGTTTCATGGCTTCAGTCACTGCCCACAGTGATTCTGGAGCCCAAGAAAATAAAATGTCACTGTTTCCACTTTTTCCTCCATCTATTTGCCACGAAGCAATGGGATCAGATGCCATGATCTTAGTTTTTTGAATGTTGAATTTTACACCAGCTTTTTCACTCTCCTCTTTTACTTTCAACAAGAGGCTCTTTAATTCCTTTTCACTTTCTGCCATAAGGGTGGTGTCATCTGCATATCTGAGGATGTTGATATTTTTCTAAGCAATCTTGATTCCAGCTTGTGATTCATTTAGCCCCACATTTCACGGGATGTCCTCTGCATGTAAGTTAAATAAGCAGGGTGACATTATACAGCTTTGATGTACTCCTTTCCCAATTTGGAACCAGTTCGTTTTCCATGTCTGGTTTTAATGGTTGGCTTCTTGACCTGCATACAGGTCTCTCAGGAGACAGGTAAGGTAGTCTGGTATTCCCATAGTATCTGGAATGAGGGAAGCTATAAAACATGACCTACCTTGAAGTACAGTACAGAGAATAGGGTTAGAATGTTTTATATTTTTAAAAAATTATACCGTGAGGCAGAAATTAATTGTGTGTTTTTGAAAAAAGAACATAGACTAGTTTGATTAAGATAGAAAATTCTTGTCAAGGAGTAGTAGAAACTAAGACTTCTCTTGAGTCTCTAAACCAAGCTGGGATCTTCTAAATATGCTTTTCTTCAAAATCCTACACCTTTCCTTTATTTTTTAATTTTCTATTTTATATTAGAGTATAGTCGATTAACAGTGTTGTGATAGTTTCAGATGGACAGCAAAGGAACCCAACCATACATTTATATGTATCCATCCTCCCCCTAAATTCCCTTATCATCCAGGCTGCCACATAACATTGAGTCAAGTTCCCTGTGCTATAGAGTAGGACCTTGTTGGTTATCCATTTTAAACACAGCAACCTACACTTTTCCTTTAAAATAAATTTAACCAACAAACAAAAACTTGTTCTAAACCTGTCTACCAAGCTCTTTTGCACTTACTAATTAATACTGGGCACAGTGCTTTATCTTATTCATCTATCACCAGCATCTAACAATTTCTCTGGTATATAGTTTGTGATCGATAAATGGTTATGTGAGTAAAACAATGAAAGTCCAACTTATAAACAGCCAAGAATTCTAGGCCAAAATCTCTGAACTTTATCCTAGGCAATGGGTAATACCTAAAGATTTGATCAGCATGGTATATGCAGCATTGCCAAAAGACCTGTTACAAAAGCAATTTGACACAAAATGCTAAGATTAAACCAAGAATTAGAACCAAGAGTTCTGATTGGGAGGTTATCAGGAAAACTTAGGCAGAAAAATGACAAAGATCCTGAGAACAGAAAGAAAGGAATGGATATAAGAAATGTTTTTAACAAGGGTCAACAGAATCTGCCTTCAACTTGAGATATAAATGTACATACTAAATTCAGAGTTGGAATGCTATTAAATCTAATCACTCTAGTAAATATTTGACGTTTGATATTTCTACCAAGTGGTTCTTCAGGTTCAGCTTGACCTCTTAAGAGTTCTCCTACCTCCCAAAACACATCACAGTGGTATTCAGTTCAGTTCAGTTCAGTCTCTCAGTCATGTCCGACTCTGCAACTCCATGAACCACAGCACGCCAGGCCTCCCTGTCCATCACCAACTCCCAGAGTCCACACAAACCCACGTCCATTGAGTCAGTGATGCCATCCAACCATCTCATCCTCTGTCGTCCCCTTCTCCTCCAGCCCTTAATCTTTCCCAGCATCAGGGTCTTTTCCAATAAGTCAGCTCTTTGCATCAGGTGGCCAGAGTATTGGAGTTTCAGCTTCAACATCAGTCCTTCACGTTAGTTAGTCCTTATACAAGCCAAAATGTTTCCTATAGCTAAGTTTAAATCTACTCATTGTAAACATAAACAGGATCCCTTTACAAAAACTTTCATATAAAGACAGTGACCTGATTCCATCTACACCAAAGTTTCCTCCTATAGACACAAAACATGTGCCATTCCCCATAAATCTTCTCTGAGCATACCATTTTCAAAATCCCCCTTGCAACATGGGTTCCAAATGCTTCAAATAATAATACTTCCGAAATCTGACAAGCATAGAAAATATTAGGATTGGTATTTTTCGTTCTTGTTTGGAAAATACATTTAATTTAGTGATGAGAAATAAAAACAGTAAGTAGTAATTTAGGTCAGCATAGAAAAGTTACTTTCTGTAGGGTCAGTCCTGTAGTTCTATTAACAAAAATCAAAATTGTTAATTAAATTCTGGCAGACATATTACACCATTGTCTCCTTTGAACTTAGATTTACGTAAGTCTCCTTTGTGTGTGTATGTATTGAGGTTATATCAGATCTGAATTAATTTCAACAACCATTTACTGTGTCAAATCTATCTCTGCATCTGCTCTTAAATTTTAAGTGGAATGTCCTCCCTTTCTCTATCTAGATAGCCCTGTTAAGCCTTCCCCCAAAATTCCTTATTTGGAAAGATTTTCACTATAACACATTTATAATACCAAAGAACTGATGACAACTGAAATAACTTAGAATATAGAAATGATTAAGAAAGCAACAATATAAACTCAATAAAATTACTTATTAAAAATCTGCAAACATGGAAAGTGTTCACATTGTAGTACTAATGAGAAAAATCCACAATATTGAAAAATAAATGATCCCAATTATAAAACAAAAATATGCACTGAAAAATGAGGAGTCTGGGAAGAATGCAAATCAGTAACTCTTCTGAAGGGCAATCTGGCAGTATCTATTATAAAATGTGTACACACTAGAACCTAGGAGCTGCAAGTTCCCCAGAGAAACTCTAACACATGGGACACAGAGATACATATGGATGTCAGAAGCAGAAGTTTCCTGTTAGTTGCTTTTAAAATCAGCATTCATTGATATTACTTCATGGCTGCATCACAACTTATGTATTCATCAAACAACTGATGGACTTTATGGCACTTCTCATTCTTATTCCACCATAAACAAAGCTATTATGGACATTCAGATACATGTCTCTCAAACTTTTTTTCTCTAGGATATGTACCTAAGAGTAGAGCTGCTAATTTATAGTGCATGCCAATCTTCAACTTTATTAGATACTGCCAAGTTATTTTCCAATCTTGTACCAATTTATATTCTCACTAATAATACATGAGAGTTTCTGTTGCCCTGCATTCTCACCAATACTCAGAATTTTAAATTAACTGAAGAGCATTTTATACATTCTATCTTGGTGAATGTTCCATGTGTAATTGAAAAGAACACATATTCTGCTGTTACAAGCAAAAGGGAAATGTCAACTAGGTCAAGTTGGTTGATAGTGTTCTTCATGCCTTCTATATCCTTGCTGAGGCATCTAGCAATAACCCAATCTTGCATTAATGACATAAACTGAACCTAGTCTTGATATATGTCTGAATATTTTGAACTCGGTTTGGCAACACTTTGTTGAGAATTTTTCCATCTATATTCATGAATGAGACTGACCTGTCATTTTCCTTTCTTATATTGGCCCCCGTCTGTTTCAATATCACAGTTACATTAGGGTTATATAATTTCAGTATACTTCTGTTTGCAACACTGTATAAATTGTATAAGATTGAAATTATCTATCCCTTGAATGTTTAGAAAGCAGTTACAAAATGTCTGAACCTACCATTTTCTTTGTGGCAAAATTTAAACTACCAATTTAATTTATTTAATGATTAGAAGACCATGTACATTTTCTACATTTTTAGTAAGTTATGGTAATTTGTATGTTTCTACAAATAATTTCACCTAAGGTATTGATGTATTGACAAAATGTTTATAATACCTTTTTAATCTTTGCTGCACATGTTATTTCTCTTTCAAATTCAGTATTATTTGTGCTTCTCTCTCTTCCTTCCTTCCTTCTTTTAAATTGGCTTATTTATTTTTGACCAAACTTTTCCAGAAGTTTGTTAATTTTAATTTTTTCAAAGAACCAACTTTGACTTTTCGATGCTTTCTATCATATCACTGTTTCCTATTTCATTCAAATTTGTATTGTTCCTTTTATCTGTTTCCTTTGCATTGATCTACCTTTTATGTTCATAAGTTAGGTTTAGCCAATTAACTTTACTTATTTTAGAATTTAAGCATTTAAGGCAAAAATGTCTAATAACGCTTTAGATATAGTCCACAAGTTTTGCTATCAAGTGAAAGTGTTAGTTGCTCAGTCGTGTCCAGCTCTTTGCAGCCCCATGGTCTGTAGCCCACCAGGCTCCTCTGTCCATGGGATTCTCCAGGCAGGAATACTAGAGTGGGTTGCTATTCCCTTCTCCAGGAGATCTTCCCCACCCAGGAATCAAACCCGGGCCTCCTGCATTGTAAGCAGATTCTTTACCATCTGAGCTACGAGGGAAGCCCAAGTTTTGTTATAAATAGTACTTTAATCATTACAAATCAGTTCACAACATTTTCAATGTCCCTTACAATGTCTCCTTTAACATGGGAGTAATTTAGAAATATTTTTAAATGTCCAAATATTGTATGAGCTATTTTATTTCATTTTTTAGTTATTTTTTGTTGACTTCTAACTACTTGTTTTGTCATAACAGAATATTAAAAGTATGATGCTGATTGTTTAATTTGTTGAAGCTTGATTCATGGTCAAGTTTTTTTTAAGTTCCTATGTGTGCTTGAAAAGAATGTGTATTCTGAAGTTGCTGGTGATATATTATCTACATGTTCAGTGAGTAAAGTTTGTTATTTTTATTATTAAGCTTTTCTATATATTTATAGAATTCTTTTGCCTGTTCTGTCACTACCCAGTAGGGATATGTGATCTCCCTTACAACAGCTGTGAATTTATTTCTCCTTGAGGTTCTGACAATATTTACTTTATATTTTTAAGTTAGGCTTTTAAGTGTTTATAATTTTAAAATGGTTAAAAATTTCCTAGCAAATTGAACCATTTATCAATATATAGTGACCCTCTTTATCTCTAGAAATGGTTTGTCCCTTTATCTTCAAGTCTACTTTATTATATAGTTATTTCAGCTTCCGTTCTGCTAATAGTTGTTAAGTATATTTTTTTTCCATGTTTTACCTTTTCAGTCCTTCAGCTTCTCTATGTCTCTGTGTATTAGGTGTTTCTCTTCAATTGTAAATAAATAGATTGTCAGGTGTTTTGCTTGTTTAGTACTCTCTTTTAGTATTTGTAAGTCCTTTTGCATGTATTATATTTGGAGTTATGTCTTCTTAACTCATTTTATCATTTCTCACAGTGCTGCTTCTATTTTCCTCCTCTCTTGCCTTCTGTTGTTCAGTCATTAAGTCCTTACTGACTGTTTGCGACCCCATGGACAGCAACATGCCTTCTTTCAGACTGAATGAACTGTATCTTTTTTTTTTTTTTTTGCTTCTTCTATTTCATTATTCTTCCTTTACTAGTCTAGAAGTTATACAATCTACTTAAATTTTGATAATGATTATTTTATAAATTTCATTAATATCAATATTTTAGAAACACTTAAAAATTGTTAAGGTAAATATGTAACCAACCAGGACCCTATGAGGCCTATCCAAAATAGACCCCCACCCATGTCCTCTGGTTCAAAATTGGAGTATGTCAAGGCTATATATCAGTGTGCTGGTTATTTAACTTATATGCAGAGTACACCATAAAAAATGCCAGGCTGGATGAAGCACAAGCTGGAATCAAGACTGAAGTGAAGTGAAAGTCTCTCAGTCGTGTCCAACTCTTTGCCATCCCATGGAATTTTCCAAGCCAGAATACTGGAGTGGATAGCTGTTCCCTCCTCCAAGGGATCTCTCCAGCCCAGGGATCGAACCCAGGTCTCCTGCATTGCAGGCAGATTCTTTACCATCTGAGCCACCAGGGGAAGTGGGAGAAGTATCAATAACCTCAGATATGCAGATGACACCACCCTTACGGCAGAAAATGGAGAGGAACCAAAGAGCCTCTTGATAAATGTAAAAGAGCAGAGTGAAAAAACTGGCTTAAAATTCAACATTCAAAAAACTAAGATCATGCATCTGGTCCCATCACTTCATGGCAAATAGATGGGAAACAATGAAAACAGTGACAGACTTTACTTTCTTGGGTTCCAAAATCACTGCAGATGGTGGCTGCAGCCATGAAAGTAAAAGACACTTGTTTCTTGGAAGAAAACCTATGACAAACCTAGACAGCATATTAAAAAAGCAGAGATATCACTTTGCCGACAAAGGTCCATCTAGTCAAAGCTATGGTTTTTCCAGTAGTCATGTATGAATGTGAGAGCTAGACCATAAAGAAGGCTGAGCACCAAAGAATTGATGCTTTTGAACTGTGGAGAAGACTACTGAGACTCCCTAGGACTGCAGGGAGATCAAACTAGTCAATCCTAAAGGAAATCAACCCTGAATATTCATTGGAAGGACTGATGCTGAAGCTCCAATACTTTGGCCACCTGATGTGAAGAGCCAACATGTTAGAAAAGACCCTGATGCTGGGAAAGACGGAAGGCAGGAGAAGAAGGGACCAACAGAGGACAAGATGGTTGGATGGCATCACCGACTCGATGGACATGAGTTTCAGCAAGCTCTGGGAAATGGTGAAGGACAGGGAAGCCTGGTGTGCTATAGTTCATGGGGTTGCAAATAGTCAGACATGACCGAGCAACTGAACAACATGTTGCCTGCCCACTTTTTGCCTATAGAAAAACTTAAGTCAAAAAATAAGTTTAATCAGAGAAGGGAGAAAATGCAGACAGAAAAACAGTCAAACAAGATAAAATAATAATAGTTTAGTCATTAAACAAAGTCAAGGACCTTTAGTTCCTTCTCAATGACTATAAATAATATTCCAAGCCATGTCCTTTGAGCTGTTCTGCAGATACTAAAACCCCCACCAGGTGGAAGAAGTTAAGTGTATACTGCCCACAAGCAATGGCACCCCACTCCAATACTCTTGCCTGGAAAATCCCATGGACAGAGGAGCCTGGTGGGCTGCAGTCCACACGACTGAGCGACTTCACTTTCACTTTTCACTTTCATGCATTGGAGAAGGACACGGCAACTTACTCCACTGTTCTTGACTGCAGAATCCCAGGGACAGGGGGTCCTGGTGGGCTGCCGTCTATGGGGTCACACAGCGTCAGACACTGAAGCGACTTAGCAGCAACAGCAGCCCACAAGCACACAGACCCCAGACTGGTTGGAACCAAAAAGTTGATGATGCTAACTCCCAGTTACCTCACCACCAACCAGTCAGAAGAATTTCCACGAGCTGATCAAGCCTTTCCTTGAACACCATAACACTCTTCACTACCTATTCCAGGATGGGTCACACAGTCTTGAGTGTATTCACCTGCCTTGGACCCCTCTGTCTGGCAAAGTAAGCTACTCTTTTCTACTTCACCGAAAACTCTATGTCTCCTCATTTCTATTCAACACGGGTGAACAGAAAGCAGGTTCTGGCAACATATACACAAAAAGAAGCATTCTTACACACAGAGAGACACATATAGAGAGACAGACATACAGGCAAATGAATAATTATCCGGCAACAACCATATAACCACCACTGAGGCTAAGAAATATACTTTTGACATCTTTTTAAAAAAACAACGTAGTGACTCATACCAAACTCAACTCCACACTCAACCTCTAGAGTAGCTCTGTGTGACAGACATGTAATGACAGCCACATAGATGATTTTAAATTTTCTAGTAGCTACACTTTTTTAAATGAATGCAAAACAGGTAAAATTAATGTTAATATATTTTATTTAACTATTAATGAGATATTTTATTGTATTTAGTCTTTGGAATCCTATATATATTTTACACATACAGCAATCTAAATTCAGAGTAGTGACTTTTAAGTATTCCATTTGACAAATGTGGCCAGGGGCCACCTTCCTGAAGCTCTGTACTAGAGCTAATCTCTATCCTGACTTCTATGATAAGCTGTTCCTTACTTGCTCTTTCAGTCGTCTTAGTATTTTATAAAATAATATTATCATCTGTGCAGTCCTAGCAATATAGCTCCATTTCTCCTGTTTTTGAATTTTTATATTAAAAAGAATTATACTATATATTTTCTTTATGTCTTGCTTCTTTTTTATTATATGTGTGATAGTCATCTGTGTTCTTGAATGTAACAATAGTTTGCACATGTCTATTGCTGTGTGGTATTCTGTCATGAGCATAAACCCCAATTTATTCACCCACTTTATTACTGATGAACATTTGAGTTGTTTCCAGTTTCTGGCTCTTGTTTACAATCCTGCTTTATGCTTTAAACCATCCTGTAAAGGTCTCTGGTATACATGTGAGTATTTAAGATTTTATATCTAGAAGTGGAATTGCTAGGTTGTAGGGTACATGTGGCACCCCACTCCAGTACTCTTGCCTGAGAAATCCCATGGACGGGGGAGCCTGGTGGGCTGCCTTCTATGGGGCCGCACAGAGTCAGACACGACTGAAGCAACTTAGCAGCAGCAGCAGCAGGGTACATATACACAACTGCAAGTTTATTAAGTAACGACACTTTTTGTAAGCTGATTACACCAATATACATACTCACCAGTGAATAAAAGTTGTTGCTGCTCCACATCTTCACCAATATTTGGTATGTTAAGATTTTAATTTTCACCAATCTGGTGGGGTATATAAACAATACTTCAATGTGGTTTTAATTTGTATTTCCTTGCTAATCAAAATCTTTATCCTTGTCCAGACTTCATATTGCTTTAACTCTGATCACATCCAATTTAAACTATCTTGATTTTTTTAATCCCACAAATTACATATTATTATTTTGAACAGTCAATACTTTTTATAATTATCCCTAAATGTTCACTTTCCTTTCCCACAATTCTTGCTTCTCAGACATTCCTTCTAGAGATTTATTTTTTCTTCTTCTTCTTAAAATATAGCCTTTAGCAATTCCTTTGGTAGAACTATATTGATGGTGAATACTTTCAATTTATGTCTGGAAACACCTTTATTTTGCCCACTCTCAAGATATTTTCAACGGGCAGACAATTCTAGCTATTTGTTCTCAGCCCTGTAAAGTTATCTTACTGTCTTCTGGCTTCGACTGTTTTCTTTTAAGGAGTTTGCTGTGTTTATTCATTGTTCCTTTTTTCTCCAATTAATTTCATTTTTTTTCCCCCAAATCTTTGGGGTTCTGCAGTTTTATTGTGGTATGTGTTACTGATGATATCCTTCCATTTACCACACTTAGAATGGACTACCTGAATTCACTGAGTTACCTGAATCTGAACATATATATTTCATTAATTTGACACACTGTTAGCTAAATCATTTTTTGAATATTGCTTCTCTAATTTTTGTATTCTTTACTCCTGGAACTATATTGATTGAATGTTTATTGGGCTCTCTTATCCTCTTAACCCTTTTTTATATTTTCTATTCCTTTTTTTGAGTGTGTGCTGCATTCTGAGTAGTTTCTCCATTTCTATCCTATTATTTCACTAATTCCGTCCCTAAGCCATGTCTAAGAATTTTCTTTGTTTTTCACATCTGTCTTGTTAATTTTAATAGTGTGTTGTTTTCTTTCAATCTTTAACTTCATTAAACACAGTTATTTTATTTGCTGTAATCATACTAATATTTTCAGTCTTTAGGAAACTGATTCTGCATTTTCATGCTTCTGCTAATTCATAATCATAGCGGCTGTTTTACTCAGGTATCTCTTTTTTTCCTTTTACATTGTGAACCAACGTCCATGTTAAAACCTGTCTTTGTTAATTCTGTGACACCTACGTATAAAGTGCTTTCTTCCAGGAAAGATGCACATTTTATAGATGCCAGGAGTAGTAGTAACTAACTTCAAACTAAATCTTCAGCATGAACTTTTTTGGGACCTGCAGGCAATGTGAATTCTATCCTCAAATCAACTGAATGGAGGCTATGGTTAGGAATTCTCAGGCCTCTCCTATCTAAGGCCAATGGCAAGTTGACCCCTTTTAAGAGTTTTGGCTTTATATGAAGATCTCTAACTTTGTCTCTTAGGCTGCACAGGATCCTTTAAAACCTACACTCTATGCAGTAAGTCAGAAGAAGAGAAATACTGTATGACATCCCTTATATGTGGAATCTGAAAAAAAGAAATGATACAAATGAACTTACAAAACCGAAAAGAGACTCAGAGACTTGGAGAACAAACTTACGGAGGCCAGGGGAAGGGGTATATACGGAGTGTGGGATCAACATGGACACACTACTATATTTAAAGTGGATCACCAATAAGGACCTATGTATAGCACATGGAACTCTGCTCAATGTTATGTGGCAGTCTGGATGGGAGGGGGCTTTGGGGGAGAATGGATACATGTACAAGTATGGCTGAGTCCCTTCACTGTTTACCTGAAACTATCACAACATTGTTTATCAGCTATAAGCCAATACAAACTTAAAAGTTCAAAAAAACCTACACTCTAGGTCACCAACACTGACAGACACCTCACACACTCCAACACACACCAGTTTGCAGCTATGGAATCATTCTCCCTGTCCTTCTTCCTTGCACTGTTTCTTACTGCACTACCAGTTCTGTCACGCTTCAGAAATGAAGCTATCTCTAGCCAATGTTTTAAGTATTCCACACAGATGAAGTATCTCTGCACATTCTATTTACCACGTGGTTAGAAATGGAACACTACCTCTTTTTTAAATGTAAATGCATGACCTTAGATTTGAAATTTAATAAAATCAATGTAATATCTCTAGCTTTAGTTTTCTTTGTAAAATGAGTATAATAGCAGTACCTAACTCATGGAGATCTTGTGAAAATAAGAAAATTCATACAAAGTGCCTGGCATAATGCTTGGGACATGGGAAGCATGTATAAAATATTGGCAATCATTGTCATTATTATAGTTGACTGGGCCCCAATATTACAACCTATTAAATTTTGGTTTGTTTTTAGTCTTAGTTTTATTATTGGAAAGCTATTTCCTGCAGCAACATATATACTTTAAATATATTACTCATGTCTTCGACTTTTTTATTCAAATAATCAATGAAAAAAAACAAAACTACTTCAGGTAGGACCAAGGACAACTCTTGGGTGAAAGGTCCTAGAGACCTTAATCTAAGATGACGACTCATCATCTGTATGATTGTTCAACTACACTTCCTGAGATTAATTTAAATTCTTTCACAGTGATATTTTTATGAAATGCTCACTAAGGAAAATTATGAGATCTCAATAAAGGATATCACAGGATTCTAGATTTGCCACTATAACTGCTCTATAATTACATGTAGGTGGTATATCTTGTGTTTATCAAGTATAACCATAAAAATCAAGTCACCACTTTATGGATAAGTCATTATAGGGAAAAAGCAAGTAAGACAAAAGATTCAGTGGCTTAATCAATGTCAGAAAATTAAGTATTTAGGTTCAATAAGAAGATCACCAAAGTACAGTTTTGGATACTGTCAAGCAAGAATATAGACATTTTCAAGAAAAGTAGTAGCTGACATTTTTGAGATTTTTATAATTCTTAAGTAAAGTAGAAATACTGTGCTACCGTAAAGCAAAGTTGCAAATAACATCCATGTTTTAGAACAAAGCATGGCTCTACTAACTGGAAACAAAATAGGGAAGCTAAAAGTGATATATCTGTAAATTTCCTTAGACAAATATAGAGGCCTCTGGCCCTTAACTCATTCTCTAGTAAAATATCCACAACAATTTCTTCTTTGGTCTCTCTCTTGCAATTACAGAGAGAAGTTTTTGTTCACCTATCTTAACCGATTCTATAATGTTACTTCCCATTTCACTATACTATAAACTTCATAAGGGCAGCAGATCTAGTCTAAGTTGCTCAAACAGTGATTAGGACTCAGTAAGTACTCCATAAAATAATTACAGAATGAATAAATTTAATTTCAAATTCAGGACAATGACATATTTTAAACTAAGCCCCACCCCAAAGGTATAAAATAAGTAAAAAGATAATTTGTGATTAAAGCAAATGTTCAGCACATGATAAAACTGATGAAAAGGGCCACAAATAACATTATGCAGCCAAATAAATACAATGATGTAGAGAGAGCTACACTGGCTTACATGAAAAGATGTCTACAACATATTATTTAGTAAAAGATGCTAGCTATACAACAATAGCATATGGAACTCATTTTTTAAAAACCGTACATATATGTAACTATTTAGCCCTATTTGGATGAGTGGTTACCTCTGAATAGTGGGATTTTAGGTAACTGTTGCTTTTTCTAATTTTTACTGTTGTTTTAATATCTTAACATTAAGGAAAAATATGTTATAATCAGAAAGAAAGAAAGGTATTTTCTTTTTAGAAAAAAAAAAAAACAGGGACAAGTAAGCAAACAAGTCAAGGAAACATATAACACACTTGTGACACATTCTCTAAGCTTAACAACATGATGCACAAAGGTCTCATGTCAACCACTTACAGAAATAGACTACCATCTAATGACAATTTTGTACATTCTGCTATAGGTAAAACTAGATAAACTTTATCTTTTCTTTTTTATTATAAATTTATTTATTTTAATTGGAGGCTAATTACTTTACAATATTGTATTGGTTTTGCCATACATCAACACGAATCTGCCACGGGTATACACGTGTTCACCATCCTGAACCCACTTCCCTCCCCGACCTTTATCTTTTCTAATCCTTAGCTATTTTACAGTGTATCTAACAAAACATCTAGTGCTCCAGACAGGTGACATCATCTTCTCATTTATTTGGTGCTTTGGGATCTTTTATAAAGGGAAATGCTATGCAAAAAAATAAAAATCAGATCAGTTCTTCCTTATTACTGAAAGTCCCTTAAGGGCTATAGGAATGGAGTCCATGCTCATTTAGAGAAGCCAGAAACATCTAGACTACCATTTAAACACAGTAATAATAATTTTATAAATCATACTAAACAGGAATTATTATGGAAAGAAGCTTATATTTTCATCTATCTAATGAAGCATTGCAGATAAGGCTACAATCTATAATTTAGAAAAAATACAGTTATAAAGATATTGGAGAAATTCCCTAAGAAACACAATTATTTTCTCTTGGATTATTGAATTTCTTTTCACAAAGATACATGGCTTAGGCCTAATGTAAGAGCATATTCAAATATCAGTGACTGCTCCTGACTCACTGTCCAGGAAATAAGACCTCTTATTATAAAAGGAACTGAAACTGGTAAGTTTTCTTGAGCTATCTGACCTTACAGAAAATCACTTTTCTTCACAATGATGAAATCGACTAGTCCTAAGGACTTTTCTACATGAAGAGGCTCCAGAACTGGAGGGTCTGAGTTCAAATCCTGGAATGGCCACGAGTTAGCCAGCTTATATGGATGAACATATGGCTACCCTGGTGGCTCAATGGTAAAGACTCCACCTGCCAATGCAGGTTGATCCCTGGGTTAGGAAGCTTCCCTGGAGAAGGAAATGGAAATCCACTCCAGTATTCTTGCCTGGGAAATCCCATGGAGAGAGGAGCTTGGTGGGTTACAGTCCATGAGGTGGCAAAGAGCCGGACACAACTTTGCAACTAACTCAGCAACAACAACAAATGGATGAACACATAAGCACTCAGAATAGTACAAGTGTTGATATTATTGTCACGTATGTGCAACTGGAAAAAATGAAAGAAAAAACTAGTTAAATGAGCACAGGTAAGTCACTGAACTTCTCTGATACTCAATTTTCCCATTTCTAAACAGGAAGTTTAGAACAAATGATGCCTCCTACCTCTCTTAGCTGTGTCCTCTATCAATTCAGTTCAGTCGCTCAGTCGTGTCCCTATTTGCGACCCCATGAATTGCAGCACGCCAGGCCTCTCTATCCATCACCATCTCCCAGCGTTCACTCAGACTCACATCCATTGAGTCAGTGATGCCATCCAGCCATCTCATCCTCTGTCATCCCATCCCCTTCTCCTCCTGCCCCCAACCCCTCCCAGCATCAGAGTCTTTTCCAATGAGTCAACTCTTCGCATGAGGTGGCCAAAGTACTGGAGTTTCAGCTTTAGCATCATTCCTTCCAAAGAAATCCCAGGGCTGACCTCCTTCAGAATGGACTAGTTGGATCTCCTTGCAGTCCAAGGGACTGTCTAACCTAGGAGATACCAGACAGCCAGACACTATGCTCTGATAAATGACTCCCAAAACACTTCTCAAAAAAAAAATGTGGTTTCCTGACCCTGCTCCCTCAAGACACTAACCAAGATTTAAAAAAAAAAAAAGCCAAAGTCACATAAGTTTAAGAAATGCTCTCTACTGTTCTCATGGGGAATTCCAAAGTGTGGCACTATTTTAAAGGCTCTGAGAAGTTCTGTTTAACTTTGTTTACTCGAGCGTTTCTCAGACTAACTTTGACCATGGATAGTCCATTCTTTGCCTGCTATCTTTCATAATGTCAACAAACAAAGACACTTTTTGGAACATTCTCGACTGGTTTATAAGCCATGCTCCTTATTATTACATGCTTCTTTAAGGAAATGGGGGCTTCTCGAGTTCAAATGATAATACCTACTTTAGAACTTCTTGCTGAGGTATTATATAATTAGAAAAAAAAAAACTTTTTCAAGAAATATAATTAGTAGAAAAGGGAGAAGAAAATACACACCTGGGCAAAGTTAAGTATTAAGAGAAAAGAGGAACCTGTTTAAGAGAGCCATCATGATGGCTAATGATGTCGAGCATCTCTAAATATGCTCCCCAGATCATTTTAACAGTCATTTTTATTTACTGAAACCACCCTTCCTAATTTGCCTAGTGCACTGACACACATTTGATTGGCCACCAGACTTTGAAACCATCCAAATTCAATCACAGTAGCAGTACTCTCACTCGCTACCTAGAGTTTAGTTCCTACTGTGCAGGTTGTGATTCTCATTAGTACTGTTCACTGATAATCCAGCTCTCCTTTCCCTCCAGGTACATGCCAAGATTGCACTATCTGGCCCCTTGCAGAGGGCTATGTGGCTATGGCCAAAGATTTATGAGCAAAAATTACAAATATTTATTACTTCTGAACTATAGCCTTTAACTGTTTTTGGTAAGACAACATCACAAGGATGCTTTACTTTGGGGAGGACAATTGGCAATGTTTGAGAGATGATGGCTGCACTGTTAGCCTGGGCTCCTATATGACCACAAGTAGAGCCACTGTGAAATAATAAGAAATGTCTATATCTATATACTTAGTGTTGTTGTTTAGTCCCTAAGTTGTGTCCAACTTTTTTGCAACCCCACAGACTGTAACCCACCAAGCTCCTCTGTCCATGGGATTTCCCAGGCAAGAATACTGGAGTGGGTTACCATTTCCTTCTCCAGGGAATCTTCCTGACCCAGGAACTAAACCAACAACTCCTGAATTGGCAGGTGGATTCTTTCCACTGAACCATGTGGGAAGCCCCTATCTATATCGTGCTGTGTGCTTACTCAGCTGTGTCCAAATCTTTGCAACCCCATGAACTGTAGCCCTNTGACCCAGGAACTAAACCAACAACTCCTGAATTGGCAGGTGGATTCTTTCCACTGAACCATGTGGGAAGCCCCTATCTATATCGTGCTGTGTGCTTACTCAGCTGTGTCCAAATCTTTGCAACCCCATGAACTGTAGCCCTCCAGGTTCCTCTGTCTATGAGGTTTTCCAGGCAAGAATACTGGATGGCACAGAGCTCCAAAATCTCATGTAATTTTCTAAGTGACAAAAGCACTGGGAGTACCTTTTGTTCTAATGAGGTAACACTGAGTTCAAGGATATTCCTGGATGGGTGCTCCTGGGTAGATGCTGGTCATCAGGAAAACCAGGCCATAATTAGAAGCTTGGAATTTTCAACTCTACCCTCCCCTAACCTCTTCAGAAATGGGAGAGAGGACAGAAATAAAGGTAATGATTGATCCCATGGTGATGAAACCTCAAAAGTATGGGTTTTCAAAGAGCTTTCTCTTTGGTGAACACACCCACATACTGGGAGGGTGATACACCCCAACTCCACAGGGGTAGAAGCTCCTGCACTATGGAACCTCCCACACTTCACCTTAATGTCTCTTTATCTGACTGTTCATCTGTATCTTTTATCATATAATAAATGGTAAAATGTAAGTAACTCTTTTCTTAAGCTCTGTGAGCTTCTCTAGTAAATAAATTGAACCTGGGAGTAGGTGGTGGGAACTTCTGGTTTATAGTCAATTGGTCAGAACCACAGGAGACAACCTGAACTTTCAACTGGCATCTGAAGTGGAGTGGGGCAGTCTTAGGGGACTAAGCCCTTAACCTGTGGGATCTGATGCAATCTCTGCATAGACAGTGTCAGAAGTGAATACATTTATATGAGAATTGCTTGGTTGGGGGAGGGAGGGTGCCACAAATTAGGTGAGCAAAAGTGTCAGAAGTTAAGTGTTCTGTAAGTAGTGAAAGAGACACACAGCAGTGAAGACTGAGTGTTGTTTCCTAATCAGTCACCCACAGACACACAGTGGATGTGGTGTTAGAAATAAACTTCTGTTGGCTAAAAGCTATGAAGATTTGAAGTCTGCCTGTTAAGTGGTATAACCTAATTTGGCCTTTCCAGCCAGGTTCCACAAGAGAATTAGGCTCCACAGATAACTGAGTGACTATCTTTTCAATTCCCCCAAGAATGGTACATGTAACTAATAACATGTATGTAATATACATTTTCATTGTCCCCATGCTTATCCTAGGGAACACTGCTAGAGAAAACAGCAGAGCTTTGAAGACTGAGTCTGCTACAAATGCATGCTACATAATTATAACTGAGTACTCAGTCCTTCCTGCTCATTAATCCCATTAGAAATATGTTGGTTGTCTTTTACGCTGAGGAAAACAATACATTCCCCAGAGCCTAGGTAATATGAAATCCTCTAGATTTTGAAATTACAAAAATACAATTAATTTCTTAGCTCAGCAATTTACTAGCTGTGAAATCTCAGGCAAGTCACTTCACTTCTCTGAGCTTCCATTTTCTCATATATACAGTGGAAGTTTTGATAACTACCTGATTAGATTATTTTAAGGAGTATGTACCAAATGCAAGTTTAAAGCTCTTGTTAAAAAGATATTAATGCTCTCAAATTCCCTATCCCACCCATCTGAAGTCTTGCAATTGATATATACTTCATTACCTTTCCTCTAGGGAAAAAAAAAAAGTCAGAGCAAACAGATATGGTCCCTATCTTCACGGACCATGGAGTCCAAAAAAAAAAAAATTACAAATTGTGATGTCCTGTGAAGGGAAGAGTCCTAGAGAATAATACAGAAGATCTGCTTTAGCAAGAATGATTATAAGAAAGTCTCTCTTCAAAGAGTTGACATATAAGCCAAGATCTGAAAGATGAAAAAACACCTAAACACTCTGTCTTATCCTCCCACCTCTGTAACCCTGGCCTACCTCCAACTGTCATTCCACTCTCCACTACTCTCTATCACCCTCTACGGGTTACTTGACCTCTGCCTGCAAACACACACAAGCCTTAGACTTCTCGATGGGCAGAAACAGTGGTTATGCAACCTCATTTGACTTGCTATCATCTCTAGATATCCATTTTTCTAGTTAACATCACTAAAGATATTTAAAAGTGACCAAAGTCTTTTAAAAAATAGAAATATGCATTTACTTTCCAGAAATAACAGTTCTGACTGGAACTCCATTCACTTAAAAATACTTATTTTTAAAAAAATCAGTCATACTGCTCTCGTATCCTGAAAACCCCTTGGTACTGTTCAGATACAGTTCCCTTGTATCATTGCTGCTGCTTTATTATGCTGACTTATACATATGACACACATGTGCACAGGCATATGTGTACGCTTAGTCGCTCAGTTGTGTCTGACTCTGTGACCCTATGGACTGTAGCCTGCCAGGCTCCTCTGTCCATGGTGATTCTCCAGGCAAGAATACTGGAATGGGTTGCCCTCCTCCAGGGGATCTTCTCAATTCAAGGATCAAACCCAGGTCTCCCGCATTGCAGGCGGATTCTTTACTATCTAAGCCACCAGGGAAGCCCACACAAGGCATATAATAGATGGAAAATAAGCTTTGAAATTGTAGCTTAAAATGATACCATAGATAAGAGGTTCAATGTGTAGACCATGCTTTTTAATCAAATGCTTACTAAATGCTCTTATAAGTGCTCATAACATTTCTTTGCCTATGGAATCTAATACTTTCCTGAAGTAATTTATGGATGCCTCCTTTTTCAAGTAAGAATATTTCTATGACAAACTAAGGTCAGTTCCACTCCAAATGACTCTACCTTTTTTTAACTAATATACCTCTTATGCTCATAATAAAGAGTTGTCTATTAGTTTCCCCACGAAAAGATTTTGGCAGGTCATAAAATCCCTTAATTTGCTCATTATGCATTTACACTTTGTTAACTGAAACATCAAAATGCTGTATAGAGATACAGAAACTTATTCTAAGTCACTAAAAATAGCTTTTATTTAAGCCTTATGGTTTATCATAAGCATGTTATAGCTACATAATAAACATGTTTACATATAGCTAGTAGTTACACAAGTAAATTCTGTTCCACCAAGAGTACTATAAATAAGATTGCTTTTAATGGAATGACAATAAAGATAATATCACATGATCAGGTAATTTTTAAAGAAGCATCTTTGAAATCTAAATGAAGAAACCCTTAAAATATTTGGTGACAAGGATCAGTTGTGAGAAAGTGTAACATAAATGTTAAAACTTTTGGAGAAATGATAAGAGAGAAAGAATGAAAAACAAATAATTTTACTTGTATCTCTGAAAAACGTACTCTTTATAAATAATAACTGTTTATAATACTTCCTTCCTACATGTACTTAAAATGATCTGAAATTAAAATTCTACTCTGAGGAATCTCATAACTTTTGCACTCTGTAATACATGCTAAATATTATCATATTTTGAATGAAAGTGAAGCTGAGAAAGCTAGGTACATCTTCCTAATTTAAAACTATAATCAATGTGCAAGAAAATAAATTTGTGTACTCTTTTAAAAAACCATGGAACATACTGCATGAGGAAATGNTATTATCATATTTTGAATGAAAGTGAAGCTGAGAAAGCTAGGTACATCTTCCTAATTTAAAACTATAATCAATGTGCAAGAAAATAAATTTGTGTACTCTTTTAAAAAACCATGGAACATACTGCATGAGGAAATGAATATTATACTGAAATTGGACAGGCATACCAACCAAAAGCATTTCCAGATGGCAAAGAATTCATTGGAACAAGAATTACAGAAGTATATTCAAAGCAATATTCTGTCTTTGATAATTTAGAGGCAGCCATGATAACCACTATTTGTACATGACAGTCATATGAAATAATAAACCGTGCTAGCTATAAACATTACCAAATTCTGACACTATTGATTTATTATGTCTAACAGTGACATCAAACCAAACAACTGACAGAAACAATGTTACAGCTTTAAGAGCAGTTTGTCAACGATTAATACTGCCAAACGGGGTTTAGCTTTATGCTGGGACCACTTGTCTAGCAGTTGTCAATCCAAGCAAAAATTACTACTGCCACACGTCTGCTAACATAGGCCCGAGGCGCCGCTCCGTTAGCCCTCATTACCCCGATCACTGCAAATACAGATGCAAGGCCAGTCCCTATTTAATATGCATGTTAATTATGCAAATTATTAATTGGGCTGGTGCTTGAGGACTTGTGTTTATGCCCAGATTAGAGTCAATAACTGTATCACACAGCATTCTAAGCCTGACCTGTGATAGAAATAAAGCTGTGCGGAAAGCGACATATCGCTCACACTCTTCTAGATCAGAACACTCGCTCTATACAGTGTCTCACAATGATTCAGAAAGAGGCCCCACATGGGGAACAGAGAAACCACAGAATATATCTTTTATAAATATATTTATTTGTTAATATTCCTTGCTTGATATTGTTCATAATTATTTACAACACTCATTAAATTACTTTACCAAGTCCATTGTTTCTATAGCAAAAATGGTGAATGTACTCACTGCTAAAAAACATTTTTAGAGCTAGTTTTTCCCAATAAAGCTATAGTTTTGGTCCTATTTATATTACAAGTCTATAAAGATTGTATGACATGGTATTATGTTGTAAATTTTTTTATTTAAAAAAAATCATATAGATTTAAACCTCCAAAGATAGAGAACAAAGCTATAAGGTTTTTCCAATTAAAATTTACAGCAGACAATGTTGTAAATTTTATACACTTGTAATGCTTGCTGCAGTTGTACTGAAATGGGAACTATTGATCAGTATGATTTCCCAGGATACATGAAAGGGGAACAAGGTATTGCACAAACAGGAACAAAACTTTCATTTGTAAAGCTTTCTATTAGACTTTACTGCCCTCATTTGGTTCTAGATGCATCTATCTAAATGAGAAAAAAGTAACATTCTCCTCGACGGAATTACAATAAAAGCAAAAACAAACAAAACACAAAAAATACACAGCTAACCAAAAGTAACACCGTAACCTAGTGAAAGCACAGTTTTCACACATTATCAATATGAGATATATCTATTATTTTTTGATGAAAGGATAATTATCATTTGAAGAAAAATTTTTAAAGANAAACAAACAAAACACAAAAAATACACAGCTAACCAAAAGTAACACCGTAACCTAGTGAAAGCACAGTTTTCACACATTATCAATATGAGATATATCTATTATTTTTTGATGAAAGGATAATTATCATTTGAAGAAAAATTTTTAAAGAAAAGGAAAAAACTACCTCGAAAATGAAAGTAAACCAAGATCAATTAGAACAACACTAGTAAAGCAAACACTAACAGGAAGCATGAATACATTTAATATATTAGAAATAGTTTCTATGAATATCTTAAAATACCTTATAAATTTTGTAAATATAAGTTATTAGATTTATAAAGTTATTGGCATAAAAAACTAAAAAACTTGGTCTTTTAAAAGTGTGTCAATGAAAATATCACAGGCTCAATATGAAATCAGATATATAAAAGTTCTGCCTCCTTGGACTGACTCTCAACTAAAAATAAAACTAAAGGGAAGATTCCATTTTGTCTGGTTTTGCTGCAGGCTCCCTGATGACACCTCAAACTCTTTTTGATCTCACAAATCGTATAAAATAACTTTAAATTATTCAACCAATGAAAGTTACTCATGTCTAAAGAGCTCTATGCAGATAAGCCAGAAAGATAAAATTCACTTAATTTGACTTGGTTACCCAATGTTTGATATAGCCTAGCTCAAGATCATAAAATAACTACTATTTATTGACTGCCAATTTTTTCACAGGCTTTTTATAACACCCTCACAAACAGATATTACGATATTCTTTATACTGAGAAAATCGAGTCTCAGAAAAGTTGAGTAGCTAAGCTAGGCTAAGCTAAGCTAAGTCACATCAGTCGTGTCCGACTCTGTGTGATCCCATAGATGGCAGCCCACCAGGCTCCCCCGTCCCTGGGATTCT
>SJYV01050377.1:0-10234 GCA_006410875.1 Neotragus pygmaeus
GGCCCTTGCTATCAGTTGTTGACAGTCACCCACATGTAAAATACATGTCAGGAGGAAATAAGAAGTTATGCCTGACAGTTTTACATGATGTAAGGGCTGGGAATGCCACTGCATGGTCCACTGTCCCCTGAGATAATCATATAAATGAGCGAAGCAGGAGCGCAGCAGATTTGGTACCCCCCCACCCCCACCCCACAGTATCAGAGCCACAACTATTCACCTACAACCTGGCCCCTCAGCCGGAAACCAGACCAAGCTGGAGGATTCCTTTCAAAACTAAATGAGATGCCATGAATGGACCTAGAAATTATTATACTAGTGAAGTATATTATACTAGTGAAGTATTAAGCTAGACAGAGAAGGACAAATATATAATTTTGCTTATATGTGGAATCTAAAAAAGAATGATATAAATGAACTTATGTCCAAAACAGAAATAGATCCACAGACATAGAAAACATGGTTTTCCATGGTTACCAAAGGGGAAAGAATGGGGGAAGGATAAATTGGGAGTTTGTGATTGGCAGATACTCACTACTATTTATAAAACAGACTACNCTTATATGTGGAATCTAAAAAAGAATGATATAAATGAACTTATGTCCAAAACAGAAATAGATCCACAGACATAGAAAACATGGTTTTCCATGGTTACCAAAGGGGAAAGAATGGGGAAGGATAAATTGGGAGTTTGTGATTGGCAGATACTCACTACTATTTATAAAACAGACTACCATCAAGGGCCTACTGTATAACACAAGGAAGTCTAGTCAATATTTTGCAATAACCTATAAGGGAAAAGAATCTGAAAAATATATATATATCCGAATCTCTTTGCTGTATATATGGAACTAACACAACTTTGTAAATCAACTATACTTCAATTTTGAAACAGATGAAGAAACAAAACAAAATGAAAACTCAACGAGATGACATACAGGGAAAGTGCAAGTATATATCATATTTTTATAAATATTTTCTCTTCACATAATTTGTGCATAACTCTGACACAATGCATACCACTGGCATGCACCAGATTCTGAGTTTAAAAAAGGCAACATTTCAATTTTAGTTTTCATTTTCTGGGGTAAGATTCAAAATAGATCTAGAATAAACACTTAAAATGGTCATTGCAGAAGATAAAGAGCAGCTTCCGACTGATCTGGGCATCAGTCCTTCACTTGCTGGGTATGGGGGAGTCCAAGCTGGCTAAGGAGGTGACAACTCACTCAGCGAGTAGTGACTACTTGTCAACCAACCCAGATTATTCAATGCATAGCAGCTGCTGGGCTATACTAATGCACACCACTGTATCTACAAATTATAGTGTTCCTACAACCTGCTNAAGAATTAAAACAAGAAGTCCCAAATAGTATGTCATTTTCTTTGTGAAATAGTCAGTGTCCTTCAGGGAACACTGCAGTGATGGAATAATATAACACTGAAGATTCCCCATGACTAGATCAATATTGATACTTAAATCACTGATGTATTTCAATATAAAGTCAATATTTTGATAACAAATCCTTATTTTTCTATCATCTTTCTGTGTTAGCCAGCATAAAATACACTCCCAGTGTTCAAGACAGCATAAAATATATAGATTACCCTCTATAGAATTAGATTTGAGGAGAGAAAGACCTCATGTAACTTCATGAAATTTTGACCAAACTAATTCATTTCTCATAAATGTATTATCTATTTGATAAAGGACCTAAAGAACCCTGAAGCTGATGATGCATAATTAAAACTGTGAAATATTTCATTTTATATTGCAAAATAAGCCAATATTCTTCTTAAAGTTTAATATAATGAGTTCACAAATGGAAAAAATAAATAGACTAATATCTCACAACTTACTTAACTGAATGCTTTAATACTGCTTTAATTTTGTTTGTCCAATTGCCCCCTGGTTTATTATTAATCTTTCACTATCTTTCACAGTTGGCATTTAATATAATTCTATGCAAGGCCACTTGTAGCAAGCAGAGCAATTAAGTATGTGATGGATGGCCTGAGCTATAATCCAGTAGTTCAAACATTTTAGGTAATTTTTTTATGAAACAAAATAAAATATTTGGCTCTTGACTGTAGCCAAGTCATGTTGAAGCTCTATTCATTAATTATTTATTAAGTACCCCTTCTTTATCTGGCATTAGGCTATGCACTGTTGCCTTGCACAAATGAGTAATGATGTCATTCCTGTCTCAAATACTCATGGTTTAAAAGGGAAGATTTGACACAGATTTGACAATAAATACCAAGTTGAATATAACAAGTACCTGAAGGGAGTGGGTACAAAATACAGAGTGATTTTAGAAGAGGCAGGTCCATCTGGGCTACAAGAAAATACGAATGAAGCCTCTATGAAGAGACATGTTGATGGATGGATAAAATTTGGATAGAGAGCTATAGGAAAATTGCCTTTCAGGTCTAGAGGAATATATTGATAAAGAATCAAAGTATGGCAGATGTTTTAGAATAAACCAAGTTGAACTTTAGTTGGACTATTTGTGTGGAGTCAAATGAGCTTACTACAGACTGTATAAGCATAAATGGCAGCCTGAGGAGTAAATATTTGTTGCCTGCAATGCAGGAGACCTGGGTTTGACCCTAGGTGGGGAAGATCTCCTGGAGAAGGTAAATACTAATATTTCCCTTCCAATAATCTTTCCTGGAGCATTCCAAGGACAGAGGAGCCTGGTGGGCTATAGTCCTTGGGGTTGTAACAAATTGAACATTGTGTAAACATCTCTTTATAAACGACCAAAATGTAGAAAAATAGTGCATTTTCTGTGTAAAAAAAATTTAAACCAGTTTGCCTAAATAATACTGAGATTTATGACACCAGTTTTTGTTATTTTTATAACTTTAAAATGGTTCTTTTATGCTGCTCATTAATGCACTTTATGGTTTTAATCCATAGTTTTATTCTCATGTTTAAAAAAAAATCCATTGTACCCAAATGTAGAGTGTGTGCATACATGCTGAAATTGCAGCTCTCCATTTTTTTTTCTTTTCCTGTCCACATGCCCTATTGCTTTGAGAAATCTAGGCCCTTGCTATCAGTTGTTGACAGTCACCCACATGTAAAATACATGTCAGGAGGAAATAAGAAGTTATGCCTGACAGTTTTACATGATGTAAGGGCTGGGAATGCCACTGCATGGTCCACTGTCCCCTGAGATAATCATATAAATGAGCGAAGCAGGAGCGCAGCAGATTTGGTACCCCCCCACCCCCACCCCACAGTATCAGAGCCACAACTATTCACCTACAACCTGGCCCCTCAGCCGGAAACCAGACCAAGCTGGAGGATTCCTTTCAAAACTAAATGAGATGCCATGAATGGACCTAGAAATTATTATACTAGTGAAGTATATTATACTAGTGAAGTATTAAGCTAGACAGAGAAGGACAAATATATAATTTTGCTTATATGTGGAATCTAAAAAAGAATGATATAAATGAACTTATGTCCAAAACAGAAATAGATCCACAGACATAGAAAACATGGTTTTCCATGGTTACCAAAGGGGAAAGAATGGGGGAAGGATAAATTGGGAGTTTGTGATTGGCAGATACTCACTACTATTTATAAAACAGACTACCATCAAGGGCCTACTGTATAACACAAGGAAGTCTAGTCAATATTTTGCAATAACCTATAAGGGAAAAGAATCTGAAAAATATATATATATCCGAATCTCTTTGCTGTATATATGGAACTAACACAACTTTGTAAATCAACTATACTTCAATTTTGAAACAGATGAAGAAACAAAACAAAATGAAAACTCAACGAGATGACATACAGGGAAAGTGCAAGTATATATCATATTTTTATAAATATTTTCTCTTCACATAACTTGTGCATAACTCTGATACAATGCATACCACTGGCATGCACCAGATTCTGAGTTTAAAAAAGGCAACATTTCAATTTTAGTTTTCATTTTCTGGGGTAAGATTCAAAATAGATCTAGAATAAACACTTAAAATGGTCATTGCAGAAGATAAAGAGCAGCTTCCGACTGATCTGGGCATCAGTCCTTCACTTGCTGGGTATGGGGGAGTCCAAGCTGGCTAAGGAGGTGACAACTCACTCAGCGAGTAGTGACTACTTGTCAACCAACCCAGATTATTCAATGCATAGCAGCTGCTGGGCTATACTAATGCACACCACTGTATCTACAAATTATAGTGTTCCTACAACCTGCTGCTTGCTGTTAATCAATCAATGAATTAAGAAAATGAATATCAGTTTTCATTTTAGTAAGCAGGATATCTCTGTTGTAACTTCTTAACAAGGTCATTCTATTATATATTTCCATTAAAAATGATCATCTCAGGGCTCCCATAAAAGAAACCTCCCCAAAGACCAGCTTATACCATTGGGGCATTTCAGGAAGGATTAATTGTGACTTTGTGAAGCATTTTTTTTCCCATGTATTGTTTATTTGCTTGGTTTCAATCTGCATTCCATAATTTAGCTTTTTTTTTTTCTACCTGTTAGTATCTTTCAAAATGAGGTACAAAGATGTGTGTTTAATTATGCATTTTAAAGTATAATATTAGCAATTATCTGTCTCAGAACAACCCTTGTACATGTCACTCAACGACAGAGCAAAAGAGAAAACTGGAGTGAGTGTATTTGGGGAGAAGGCAAGATGAAAAAGGAGAGTTCAAAAAAGTGAGAGAATATGAGCACAAGAGAATAAGAGGAAGAAAGAAGGCAAAGGCCAGAGCAGGAGTCAGAGGTCACACTGATGGGAGCAGAGAAAGATGACAGTAAAAATATCTATGACGGACTAAAAGAAAAAATCTAAGTGGCCTCAGAAAAAAAGAAAAATATGAATGGTTTCAGAAAAAAAATGAGGAGGAAAACAAAGGATATTTAGAAATAAGATTAAAGAAAATAATAAGGAATGATAAAAAGGAAGAGAAAGGAAAAGATAGGAAAGATGCAGGGGAGTTGAAAGTGAAAAGCATGGTAAAAAAAAAACCTGAGAGACAGACAGAATTAGACTGGATACTAAATAGGAAGAAATAGAAGATTTTTAAAGAAGGAAAATAAGAACACAAGATAAATGGAGTATAAGTAAGAGTTTAAGAGAGAAAAAAGCACAAGGCTATTCAACTCTGGGAGAGCGAATTGTTAATATACCCCTTCTTTCCGACCCAGGGATCAAACCCAGGTCTCCTGCATTGCAAGGCAGATTCTTTACCATCTGAGCCACCAGCAATGCCATTATATCCTTCAGGTGTCATTAAATGTTACTCAGTTGAGGACCAGAGGCAATGGAGGACTTAAAAAGAAATCCCAGTATTCTATGCTAAGCAAGATTGTTGGAGATTTAAAGTTCATCAGCAATTATTTAAAGAGGAAAAACTAAAACAAGAGAAAACCACTTTCGGTAAAGCGCCATAGGCAGTCTGGGGGTTAGTTATAGAATGTTAATTAGACAAGTCATTTGCTCTTTTATCCACAGGTCATGAAGAGATACATTAATAATTTCAATTGGCAGCCATTTGATTTTATCTTCATCTAATATAAATGACCACTTACAGGCTGGAGCTAACTGAGCAGGTAGAGGACAAAAAAAAATAAGAATAAGGGAAAGATTTATTCTACTTTAGCCAATAGAACTGATGGAAGGAAAACTGGAGTATGAAATGCATCTTTTGCTAATTATAGCATGCCATGAAATAAAAATTTAAAGTTATTCAAGATGAAGTAATTCCTCTCATATTAGAAAAAATATAAAGATATATTCTGGACACACACATAACCCAGGGTATGCTATTATTTTTTTTCTTTGTTTCTTTCTTAAATTTCTTTTATTTTGATTTATTTTCAATTGAGGTATAGATGGGGAAACACTGGAAAAAGTGTCAGACTTTATTTTGAGGGGCACCAAAATCACTGCAGATGGTGACTGCAGCCATGAAATTAAAAGATGCTTACTCCTTGGAAGGAAAATTATGACCAACCTAGATAGCGTATTAAAAAGCAGAGATATTACTTTGCCAACAAAGGTCCATCTAGTCAAGGTTTTTCCAGTGGTCATGTATGGATGCGAGACTTGGACTGTGAAGAAAGCTGAATGCTGAAGAATTGATGCTTTTGAACTGTGGTGTTGGAGAAGACTCTTGAGAGTCCCTTGACTGCAAGGAGATTCAACCAGTCCATTCTGAAGGAGATCAGCCCTGGGATTTCTTTGGAAGGAATGGTGCTAAAGCTGAAACTCCAGTACTTTGGCCACCTCATGCAAAGAGTTGACTCATTGGAAAAGACTCTGATGCTGGGAGGGGTTGGGGGCAGGAGAACAAGGGGATGACAGAGGATGAAATGGCTGGATGGCATCACCGACTTGATGGACATGAGTTTGGGTGAACTCCGGGAGTTGGTGATGGACAGGGAGGTCTGGCATGCTGCGATTCACGGGATCGCAAAGAATCTGACACAACTGATGACTGAACTGAACTGAACTGATGTACAATACTATGATTCAGGTGTATCAACAGAGTGATTTGCAAGCTTTTTTAAAGCTTATACCTCATTAATAGTTATAAAATGTTGGCTATCTTTCCTATGCTGTACAATATATTCTTGTAACTTATTTATATTATACCTAATTGTTTGTATTTATTTTTTGTTTGTTTGTTTATATTGGCCATATGGGTGGCAAGTTATCTTCTTTCCCCAACCAAGGATCAGACTTGGCACCTTCTGCAGTGAAGGCTCATATTCTTAACCACTGGACCACCAGGAAACTCGCATAGTTCATGCTTCTTAATTCTCCACCACTATCTTGCTCCTTCCTCCTTTCTTCTCGCCACTGATAACCACTAGTTTGTTCTCTATACCTGCGAATCTGTTTCATTTTTAAAATAATCACTAGTTTGTTTCATTTTTTAGATTCCACATTTAAGTTATGTCATACAGTATTACTGATCTTTTTTTCAGTCCTTTTGATGCTAGGAGAGAGGATTTGGTACTCATCCCTAGATGGATATGTTACTTTTCAAGTTCACAGGCAAAAGCAGCAGTCAAGGCCTTAATGATATATATTAAATTGTGCCTTTACATCAGGATGAAGTTTTAAAAGGCTGTACGTTGTTCAAAGAACAGGAACAAAAGCAAAAATCATTTGTTTTACTCTTGTCTTACCTGGGGATTTTATTTTTCTATTCCCTTACACTTTATATTATATTTGCATTCTTGTCATCTACAATAGTCTGTCATGGATAATACATCCTTAAATAAATATTATTTCAACAAATAAATGACAATAAATATTCAAGCGATTGGGTTCAAAGGGGGAAGATAAGGAGAGGAGAAGAAGGAAGATAAATGAATAAAAAAGTATTTTAAATAATTTGAATTTGAATTAATTCATTTAAATTCTTAAGGCACATTGCATTTTCAATCTCAACTTGAGTGAGTAATCCTAAATATTATTACAAATAGGTAATGTGAAATCCCATGGACAGAGGAGCCTGGTGGGCTATTTAGTCTGTGTGGTCACAAAAGAGTCAGACACCACAACTTAGCAAATAAAACAAAAACTATAATGTCTTAACAGGACAGTCGAGTTTGAACAGGACCAAAAAATAAATGAAGTGCAAAAATATATTACTTTTTATCATTTGTTCAACAAATACTTGCGAAGTTTCTGTTATATACAAGATGTTGGAGATGAACGATGCCAGAGCAGTGATAAAGGCAACCTGAGATTTTCCTAGAGGGAGTTTATATTACTTGTAAATAATGTGACACTGAATAAACAGATATTTGAGTCTCAGTGAAGTTCTGGGCAATCCATTAGCACTAGTCTTAGCTGAATAAAAAGATGATAATTAACACATAGATCCATAAAACACTGCGTAAGAAAGGAATAGGGCTCTGGCACGCTTGATTTCAAGCCAGGTGAGAAAAACGGATTAAGATAAAATGTTGTGAAACTTAGGGGGCCCTTGATTCCAAGATTCTGACAGTCCCAGCAAGGAGAAAAGCTCCCTTTCAAGATGGTTCCTCTTAGAAAGGGAAGATTGGCTAATTAAAGAACAGGATAATGAGTCTAATGAGAAAAGGAGACAGACCCTTTTAGATTATACATCAAATAACTTCTATTTAACAGAAAAAAATAAAAACATACTGTGGCGTCAATAGTGTCTCTGTTTCACACAAGCATTCTTGTTTGTTTTGTTTTGTTTTGTTTTTGATGTTCTTTTCTGGTCTGGGGTTTATTTGCCCAAAGTTGCTAAGTCATGTCTGACTCTTTGACACCCCATGGACTGCAGCATGCCAGGCTTCTATGTCCTTCAATATATCCTGGAATTTGCTGAAACTCCTGTCAATTGAGTTGGTGATGCTATTCAATCATCTCATCCTCTGTCACCCTCTTTTTCTGCCTTCAGTCTTTCCCAGAATCAGAATCTTTGCCAGTGAGTCAGCTTTTTGCTTCAGGTGGCCAAAAGGATTGGCGTTTCAGCTTCATCATCAGTCCATCCGAAGTATTTTCAGGGCTGCTTTCTTTTAAGAGTGACTGGAGTGATCACCTTGTTGCCCAAGTGACTCTCAAGAGTCTTTTCTAGCAGTACAATGAAAAAGCATTAATTTTACAGCGGTCAGCCTACTTTATGGTCCAACTCTAGCATCCATACATGACTACTGCAAATACCACAGCTTTGATTATAAGGACCTTTGTCAGCAAGCAGATGTCTCTGCTTTTCAAAACACTGTTTGGGTTTGTCATAATTTTTTCTTCCAAGTAGCAATTATCTTTTAATTTTGTGGTTGCAGTCACCATCCACAGTGATATTGGAGACCAAGAAAGCAAAATCTGTCCCCATTTCTATTGTTTCCCCATCTATTTGCCATGAAGTGGTGGGACCAAATGCCATGATCTTAGTTTTTTGAATGTTGAGTTTAAAGCCAGTTTTTTCACTCTCCTCTTCCACCTTCATGAAGAGGCTCTTTAATTTCTCTTTGCTTTCTGACATTAGAGTGGTATCATCTGCGCATCTGAGGTTGTTGATATTTCTCCTGGCAACCTTGATTCCTGCTTGAGCTTCATCCAGCCTGGCATTTCACATGATGTACTCTGCATATGAGTTAAATAAGCAGGGTGACAATATACATCCTTGACATACTCCTTTCCCGATTTTGAGCCAGTCTNATATTTCTCCTGGCAACCTTGATTCCTGCTTGAGCTTCATCCAGCCTGGCATTTCACATGATGTACTCTGCATATGAGTTAAATAAGCAGGGTGACAATATACATCCTTGACATACTCCTTTCCCGATTTTGAGCCAGTCTATAGTTCCACATCCAGTTCTAACTGTTGCTTCTTGACCTGTATACAGGCTTCTCAGGAGACAGCTAAGGTGGTCTGGTAATCTCATCTTCTCTAAGAATTTTCCACAGTTTGTTATGATCCATGCAGTCAAAGGCTTTGGCATAGTCAATGAAACAGAAGTAGATGTCTTCTGGAATTCCCTTGTTTTCTCTATGATCTGACAGATGCTGGCAGTTTGATCTCAGGATCCTCTGCCTTTTCTAAATCCAGCGTGTATATCTGAGATTTCCAGTCATGGTTTGGGTCGTTTCATTGTTTTCTGTGACTATTCATGTGTGGACATGAGTTTATGTATGTACATGCATGTTTTAATTTGCTTTAAGATGACTAAGGATGAAGTGAGGGGAAGGTATTCTGAAAGCAAATTTTAGAAGTCAGTTGAACTTTGAATCAGATAGGTTGGGTGTCACTCCTGATTATTCAGTTTATTGACTATAACTCAGATATGCATATGACTTCACCAGATCTCAACTTCTTCACCTGTAGAACAGTATAACAAATAGAAACAACCTCTTAAGTTTGTTATGATAATTAAATAAATTTATGTGTATTCTCTTTTGGACTCACAGAATGTATTCTGTAAATATTCGGTATTAATAAAGTGAAGAGGAACTAAAAAGCCTCTTGATGAAAGTGAAAGTGGAGAGTGAAAAAGTTGGCTTAAAGCTCAGCATTCAGAAACCAAAGATCATGGCATCTGGTCCCAACACTTCATGGAAAATAGATGGGTAAACAATGGAAACAGTGTCAGACTTTATTTTGGGGGGCTCCAAAATCACTGCAGATGGTGACTGCAGCCATGAAATTAAAAGACGCTTACTCCTTGGAAGGAAAGTTATGACCAACCTAGATAGCATATTCAAAAGCA
>SJYV01050380.1:0-10653 GCA_006410875.1 Neotragus pygmaeus
ATGCTGGGAAGGATTGGGGGCAGGAGGAGAAGGGGATGACAGAGGATGAGATGGCTGGATGGCATCACTCACTTGATGAAAGTGAATCTGAGTGAACTTTGGGAGTTGGTGTTGGACAGGGAGGCCTGGTGTGCTGCGATTCATGGGATCGCAGAGTTGGACACGACTGAGCGACTTAACTGAACTGAACTGAACTGATCAGTATTTTAAAATAGTATGTATTGAATATGTCTTGAAAATTGCTGAAACTCAAGTCACATTTTTGAAGATTCATTTCCAGATCAACAGACAGGAGATAAGTGTAATTATAGCTATATGTAAGGAAGATGTCCACATTTTGCAGGTAACTACATTCCTCTAAGAAAATGAATGCTTATAAGGTGTATATAAAAGCACAGAATAAATATGGAAGTACAAAGACATGTTATAATACATAAAATCAGTAGAGTTTATTGCCTGGGAACTTTATATTAGTTGTTCAGTAGTTTGTCTCTGTGACACCATGTACTGTAGCCCACCAGGCTTCTCTGTGGATGGAATTCTCCAGACAGGAACACTGGAGTGGGTAGTCATTTCTTTCTCCAGGGGATTTTCCTGACCCAGGAATTGCCCCAGTGTCTTTTGCATTACAGATGGTAAAGAATGGTAAGATGTTAAAGAATCTGCCTCAATATCAATTTGTATATAAATATACAAACTAAATATAAATTTATAATAGAAAATGTCTCAAGGGTTTTATATAAAATTTCTTTTTTTTCTTTCTTCTCATTTATATAAATACCCAGATATTTAATTGGGCACTTATTGTGATCCACGTGTTTTCCTTATTGCTGAGGATGTATTGGTAATCAAAACATTCCTGCTTTCATGTCATTTGCCTTCCACTGGAAAATCAATCAAAACATTGTATATGATGGCAGAGTAGAAGGATGTGCACTCATCTCCTGTGAGAACTCCAAAATTGCAACTCACTGCTGAACAACCTTCTACAAGAGAATGTTAGATCCTATCCCTACCCCCCCCCCAAAAAAAATACCCTACGTCCACAGGCAAAGGAGAAGCCCTAGCAAGATGGTAGGTGAGGTGAAATTTCACTTATAATCAAGCCCCATATCCACCAGAGACACTCAGAGGGTGCAAACAAATCTTGTGTGCATCAGGACCCAGAAATACCACAAAGACTGAGCCAGGACTGTGTTTGAGTGTCTCCTACAGAGGTGTAGATCAGCAGTGGCCTGCCACAAGGGCAGAGCCTCTGGGTGCAGCAGACTTGATTATGGCATAGGCCATCTTGGGGGAGGTCGCCATTAACCCCACAATAGACTTGCCAGAACTTACACAGTACTGGGAAAACAGACTCTTGGAGGGCACAAACAAAGCCTTGTTTGCACAAGGACCCAGAAGAAAGGAGAAGTGAGCCCAAAAGAGACTGAACCAGACTTGCTTGTGGGTATCCAAGAGTCTCTGGCAGAGGCATGAGTTGTCTGTGGCCTGCTGCAGGGTCGGGGGTACTCAGTGCATCAATACACGCATGGGACCTTTTGAAGGAGGTCTCTATTATCTTCATTATCTCAACCATAGTTTGGACTCAGGTAAAAAAGACAGGGAGGGAACACAGTCCCACCCACAAAGAGAAAATTGTGTTAAAGATTTGCTGACTATGGCCCCACCCATCAGAACAAGACCTGCTTTCCCCTCAATCAGTCTCTCCCATTAGGAATCTTCCATAAGCTTCTGATCCTTATCCATCAGAGGGCCAACAAAATGAAGACCATAACTACAGAAAACTAATCAAACTGATCAAATGGATCACAGCGTTGTCTAACTAAATGAAACTATGCCGTGTAGGGCCATCCAAGATGAATGGGTCACGGTGGAGAATTCTGACAAAAAGTGATCCACTGGAGAAGGGAATGGCAAATGACTTCAGTATTCTTGCCTTGAGAACCCCATGAACAGTAGGAAAAGGCAACAATATAGGACACTGAAAGATGAATTCCCCAGGTTGGAAGGTGCCTAATATGCTACTGGAGATCAGTGGAGAAATAACTCCAGAAAGAAGGAAGAGATAGAGCCAAAGCAAAAGCAACACTCAGTTATGGATGTGACTGTTGATGGAAGTAAAGTCTGATGCTGTAAAGAACAGTACTGCATAGGAACCTGTAATGTTACATCCATGAATCAAAGCAAATTGGTAGTGTTCAAACAGCAGATGACAAGAGTGAACATCAACATTTTAGGAATCAGTCAACTAAAATGAATGGGGATGGGTGATTTTAACTCAAATGACCACTATATCTCTTACTGTGTGTAATAATCCCTTAGAAGAAGTGGGATAGCCATCATAGTCAACAAGAGTCCAAAATGCTGTACTTGGATGCAATCTCAAAAACGACAGAATGGTCTCTGTTTCTTTCCAAGGCAAACCATTCCCTATTACAGTAATCCAAGTCTATGCCCTGATCCTTATCCATCAGAGGGCCAACAAAATGAAGACCACAACCACAGAAAACTAATCAAACTGAAGAAACTGAAGTTGAATGGTTCTATGAAGAACAAGAAGACCTTCTAAAACTAACAAACAAAAAATATTTCCTTTTCATCATAGGGGACTGGAATGCAAAAGTAGGAAGTCAAGATATACCTGGAGTAACTGGTAAATATGGCCTTGGAGTATGAAATGAAGCAGGGCAAAAGCTAACAGAGTTTTGCTGAGAGAACACACTGGTCATAGCAAACACCAACTTCCAACAACACGTGAGATGACTCTATACATGGAGATCACCAGATGGTTAACACCTAAATCAGATTAATTATATTCTTTGCAGGCACAGATGGAGAAATGCTATTATACAGACACAGTCAGACTGTATAGCATCAAGTTCATAGTCATGAGCAACAGTCAGATCATGAACTCCTTATTGGTATACTCAAACTGAAATTGAAGAAAGTTGGGAAAACCACTAGACCATTCAGGTATGACCTAAATAAATTCCCTTATGATTTTATAGTGGAAGTGACAAATAGATTCAAGAGATTAGATCTGATAGACAGAGTGCTTGAATAACTATGGAAAGAAGTTTGTGACATTGTACAGGAGGCAGGGATCAAGACCATCCCCAAGAAAAACAAATGCAAAAAGACAAAATGCTTGTCTGAGGAGGCCTTACAAATAGCTGGGAAAAGAAAAGAAGTGAAAGGCAAATGAGAAAAGGAAAGACATACCCATTTAAATGCAGAGTTCCAAAGATGGCACAGAGAGATATGAAAGCCTTCCTCAGTGATCAATGCAAAGAAAAAGAGGAAAAAAATAGAATGGAAAAGATTAGAGACCTCTTAGAAAAAAATTAGTTATACCCAAGGGAATATTTCATGCAAAGATGGGCACAATAAAAGACAGAAATGGTATGGACCTAGCAGAAGAAGAAGATATTAAGAAGAGGTGGCAAGAATACACAGAAGAACTATATAGAAAAGATCTTCATGACCCTGATAACCACAATGGTGTGATGACTCACCTAGAGCCAGACATCCTGGACTGTGAAGTCAAGTGGGCCTTGGAAGCATCACTGTGAACAAAGCTAGTGGAGGGGATGGAATTCCAGTTGGACTCTTTCAAATTCTAAAAGATGATGTTGTGAATGTGCTGCACTCATTAGCCAGCAAATTTGGAAAACTCACAGTGGCCATAGGACTGGAAAAAAGTCAATATTCATTCTAATCCCAAAGAAAGGCAATGCCAAAGAATGTTCGAACTACTGCACAATCACACTCATCTTACATGCTTGCAAATCAATGCTCACAATTCTTCAAGCGAGGCTTCAGAATTATGTGAATCATGAACTTCCAGATCTTTAATCTGGATTTAGAAAAAGCAGAGGAACCAGAGATAAATTGCCAACGTCAGTTGGATCATCGAAAAAGTAAGAGAGTTCCAGAAAAACATCTATTTCTCCTTTATTAACTATGTCAAAGCCCTTGACTTTGTGGATCACAACAAATGATGGAAAATTCTTCAAGAGATGGGAATACTAGACCACTTGACCTTCCACCTGAGAAATGTGTATGCAGGTCAAGAAGCAACAGTTAAAACTAGAAATGGAACAACAGACTCATTTCAAATAGGGAAAGAAATACATCAAGGCTGTATATTGTTACCCTGCTTTTTAAACTTATATCTAGAGTATATCATGCAAAATGCCAAACTGGATGAAGTGCAAGCTGTAATCAAGATTGCTGGAGGAATATCAATAACCTCAGATATGCAAAAGTAACCACCCTTATGGCAGAAAGTGAAGAACTAAAGAGACTCTTGATGAAAGTGAAAGAGGAGAGTGAAAACGTTGCCTTAAACTCAACATTCAGAAAACCAAGATCATGGCATCTGGTCCCATCACTTCATGGCAAATAGATTGGGAAATAATGGAAATAGTGTCAGACTTTATTTTGGGGGACTCCAAAATCACAGCAGATGGTTAATGCAGCCATGAAATTTAAAGACACTTACCCCTTGGAAAAAAATTTATGACCAACCTAGACAGCATATCAAAAAGCAGAGACATTACCTTGCCAACAAAAGTTCATCTAGTAAAAGCTATTGTTTTTCCAGTAGTCATGTATGGATGTGAGAGTTGGAATAAAAAGAAAGCTCAGCTGAGGAGTTGATGCTTTTGAACTGTGGTGTTGGAGAAGACAGTTGAGAGTCCTTTGGACTGCAGGGAGGTCCAACTCGTCCATCCTAAAGGAAATCAGTCCTGAATATTCGTTGGATGGATTGATGTAAGCTGAAACTCCAATATGTTGGCCACCTGATGCAAATAACTGACTAACTTTAAAAAGCCTGACGCTGGGAAACATAGAATGTGGGAAGAGAAGGGGATGGCTGCTGAGGTCCAGCCCCGGTAGATCCAGAGTATTCGAAGTGGGGACGGAGTCAGCGAGGAAAAACTTATTTATTTAGAAATATAAAGGAGATTAGGAAAGAATAGTGTAGTAAGAAAATTAGTGGAGAAAAGATGCTAAATAACTTGGTTTACATGGAAAACCAATAAAGTTCCAAGACAAGGAACTTGCACCATCTACGTAGGCCACTGGCACCCACTTGAATAGCAGAGGGTGCCCTGCCTTGGGCTCCCTCTCATGTGGGTCTTAGAAGCCAGGGCAAATAAGTACACGTGGTGAGCCTCCACGCTCCTGATGAGAATTCAGAAAGAAAAGGGAGAAAAGAACGACATGGGGNTGGCACCCACTTGAATAGCAGAGAGTGCCCTGCCTTGGGCTCCCTCTCATGTGGGTCTTAGAAGCCAGGGCAAATAAGTACACGTGGTGAGCCTCCACGCTCCTGATGAGAATTCAGAAAGAAAAGGGAGAAAAGAACGACATGGGGGAGCCAAGCATCGGTGCCCGATCCACAACTTTGTTTTCAAAAGCAGCTTATATACCCCAAGTTTTACATAAAGAAATAAAGGAATATGCAGAGTTATGCATGGGCAGAAGTTCTGACCCTTATTGAAACCGGGCTTTCTTTTTGCATACCTTCCCATATACAAAAGGTCTCAGGTGGTTTACATTATCTTCTGGCCAAGAGGCCTGTTAACATTTTAATGGCTCTCTTCCTAGACAAATGTCTGATCAACCAGAAAACTCCTTTTCCCTTGAAGTGTTTTTTCTTTAGTCTGCATCACCCTCAAAGTACTAAATAAAGTTACATTCCTGTAGAACAAAGGTGCAGTGGGTTATAACAAAGAAAGTACTTAACTCAAAGATCTAATGTTGCTAATACCAGGTCTACTACCTGTTTTTTTCTATATACCAACTATATCTACAAATAAAATATATTAAAACTTGGCAGCAAGTATTGGCTCAACAAATGAAACCCTTAATCAGTCTTATTCTAATGATTTTGACTCCTCAGAAGCCCCTACATTCCTAGGATTTTTTAAGCTTCCTGTGCCTCTCGCGGTCAGGAGACCACAAACAATCACGTGCACAGCTGTAAGAGTCCGGCAGGCAGGCTAGAAAGCCATCAGAGGGGTTTTTGGATTGAAACACTCTTATTATGCTCAGGAGACTTATTATCTAAAAGCTCTAAATTAACTTTTTCCAGAAAAAGGTGGTGGGGGGACAGCCCCCTGTTAATGTCAGAAGAGTAGGTGGAAAGTGTAACACAGTAAAGCAGGCAGACTCTGGTTTTGGAGGTAGATGCTTGAGAATTTCCAGGGGGACCCCTGAGGCTCGATCCCACCTTTGTGTATGTTGAGCCTCCTTCTTCGTGACCTTTGCCACAGGCGGCTTTCCTCATGCTGGCTCCTGGCAGATGGCAGAGGATGAGATGATTGTATGGCATCACCAACTCAGTGGACATGAGTTTGAGTAAGCTCTGGGGTTTGGTGTTGGATAGAGAAGACTGGTGTGCTGTAGTCCATAGGGGCACAAAGAATTGGACATGACTGAGTGACTGAACTGAATTGATGGATATAGATATTGTTCTATATGTGAATGTGTGTGCAGTCAGTTTGTGAATGTGTGTGCAATCAGTTGCATAAGAGAACTTGCATGTGTTTGTTTATGAATTTGTGTGTAGTCTATTACATAAAAATATTATGAAAAAAATTAATCCGGATTCTGATGGCAAGTGTTATTTAAGGTTAGATTGACTGGTTTGGAAAAGTTACTCTAAGACTGAAATGAAAATATAAATGAATGCAGTCAAGGAATGAACCCTGTAGCTATCTGGGTGAAGTGCTCATAGACACACAAAAAAATGCATGCAAAGGAATATGTGAAGCTGACCATTGTGGCTGGAGATTGTGAGAATAAATATGGAAAATAGGAGAATTGAAGGAGAAATAAATAAACATTGCATGTTAGGCCATAATGCACATTTTAGATTTCATTTTGAATGCAGTATTTTAAAAATGTACACCTGTGGTGGATTCATGTTGATGTATGGCAAAACCAATACAATATTGTAAAGTAAAATAATAATAATAATAAATAAACAAATAAAAATTTGTAATTCTGACTCTTGTGAGAGATGATATCAGAAAATAACAGCTGGGACAGTCTTACTAGTTAAGTTGTGACTGTAGGAGCTGGAACCAGAAATTGTACATGAGAGCAGATTAGTGAAGGGATGTACTCAGATTGGGATATATTTAGAAAGTAAAGCCAATAGGGCTACACAATAGGTAGATGTGGGCTTTAGAAAAATAAAGCTGTCAAGAACAACTTTCATTATTTGTAACTGAATGAATCAGATTTTTCTACATCCAGTGTATCATAGAAAAATCAAGAGAATTCCAGAAAAAAAATCTACTTCTGCTTCATTGACTATGATAAAGCCTTTGACTGTGTGGATCACAACAAACAGTGGAAAATTATTAAAGAGATGGGAATTCCAGACGACTTGACCTGCCTTGTGCAAAACCTGTATGCAGGTCAAAAAGCAACAGTTAGAACTGGACATGTGAAAAGCAACTGCTTCAAAAGTGGGAAAGGATTATATCAAGGTTGTATATTTTCACCGTGTTTATTTATCTTATATGCAGAGTACATCATGCAAAACGCTAGAATGGATGAAGCACAGCTGAAATCAAGATTGCCAGGAAAAATATCAATAACCTCACATATGCAGATGACACCACCCATGAGGCAGAAAGTGAAAAGGAACTAAAGAGCCTCTTGAAGAAGGTGAAAGAAGACAGTGAAAGGGAATCAATGGTGCTTCCAAGCAGAAATGAATATATAGCTATCTGAATCTGACATTAAATCAATACAAAATGCTGTTAGAGTCACAAAACTTGTTGAAATCACCAAGGGAATGAATGTATAGGCTTCCCTAGTGGCTCAGACTATAAATGATATGCCTACAATTGAGACATTTGGGTTTGATCCCTGGGTTGGGAAGATCCCCTGGAGAAGGAAATGGCGACTCCCTCCAGTATTCTTACCTGGTGAATTCCATGGACAGAGGAGCCTGGAGGGCTACAGTTCATGCGGTCACAAAGAGTCAGACACAATATAGGGACTAACATTTTCACTTTCGTTTAGGAAATGTATGCAACTGAAGAAAGGGAGAGGTCTAAAATTATAAATATTCATATAGTCAAGTCATGGATTTAGTACTATATAAACTAAATATTGTTTGCATACAACATGAAAACATGTCACTGAATAGAATACTCTTTAAAAGTTACTGTTTCACAAATTTTTCAGAAATTACACTGTCAGGTTTAGTTGAAACTGGTAGATAGATCACATGATCAAATCTACATCTACTATTCTAGAAAAAGGAATATTTGATAAATATATAAAATCTATCAATATGTGTATATACATAGTATACATAGTATATACATACATATATATCTCCACACACAGAAAGATGTAGATATATACACTATAAAACTACACATACATAGAGTCATTTTACATGTATATGCTTATATGAACACTTTGTTAAAAAAAGAAGTGTTCTAAAGATTTGACATGATTTTGTCAAGTTGAAATTGACAAATACCTTGCAAAATTTATATGGAAAGCGAAGGGCCTAGAGTAATCAAAACAATTTTAGAAAAAAAGAACCAAGTTGGAAAATTCATATTATCTGATTTTGAGATTTATTAAAGATATATTTAATCAAAATAACACAGTATGGGCTTAAGAAAAGACATATAGAGAAATGAAACAGAATAGAATATCAACTTTCAACAAATGATCTAAAGTAAGTTAATTGAGAAGACTCTTGAGAGTCCCTTGGACTGCAGGGTGATCAAACCAGTCAATCCTAAAGAAAATCAGTCCTGAATATTCATTGGAAGGACTGATGCTGAAGCTGAAACTTCAATACTTTGGCCACCTGATGCAAAAAACTGACTCAGTGGAAAAGACTGGGAAAGATTGAAGGCAGAAGGGGATGACAGAGCATGAGATGACTGGATGGCATCATCGACTGGATGGACAGGAGTTGGGCAAGTTCCAGGAGTTGGTGATGGACAGGGAAGCCTGGTGTGTTGCAGTCCATGGGGTTGCAAAGAGTCGGACACAACTGAGTGACTGAATTGGACTGGAGTCAGTAGAGAAAAGATTCTATCTATATCACTAAGTGGTGGAGCACTGGATATTTTTATGCAAATAAGTATACATTGCTTAACATAAAAAATAAAGTTGAAATATGAATGAATAAAAATCAAAATTATAAAACTTCTAATGGAACCAATGAGAAATAAATTGATTATTTGTTATTCACAAACATTTACATGTAGGATATAAAAGCATGAACCATAAGGAAAAAAATAATAAATTAGTCTTCATCAATAAACATAAAACTTCTGCTCCTCAAAAGACAATTCTAAAAAAATTAATAAATTCATAAGACACTATCTTGGGGAAATCATTAGCAAAACATGCATAAGATAAAGATTTTAATTCTAAACTATATAAAGAACTTGGATAAAAATATAAAGAAGCAAAAGAAGAGATACAGATAGTAAATAAGCATATGGCAAATATGCTCAAAGTCATTTGTCATTGTGAAAATAAGAATTAAAATCCCATTGAGATACTACCACACAGTACTCGAATAGCATAAATTAAAGACTAGAGCAAAACACACCACGTACTGCTAAGGATGAGAAGAAGCTGGAGTTCTCACATAATGCTGATGGGCATGCACTGCTGCTTTCACACGGCAATGGCAGTAGTTGAGAGAGATGACAAAGCCTAAAATATTTGCTTTCTGGCCCTTTACAGGACAGTCAGTTCCTGCACCACTGTTAAAGTCACCATAAGAATACCTATGACACTAAAGATATATTCAATTTCATCTAAGAGGAGGAACAATAATTTTTTTTTCCAGAAATGTACTACTTCTTTGCATTCTGTTCATTATATAAATAAAATTAATTAAAACCAATAAAACACATTTTAAATTAAAAAATATATATACATATATATAAAGAAATATATAAAGAACTAAAATATATAAAATTATATTTTATATAAATATAATATATATATATATATATATATATATATACTTCTGATTTTTGTTTTGGTTTTTGTTTTTGATTCATTTAAGTTGGGCTTTACTTCTAACAGTACTGGACTAAGATGGAGAGTTTTCTTCACCTCCTGGATTGAAAGATTTGGGAGATGACAATAATGTGCTTTTGTAGAAACATCTCCAAAGATAACCGTGCATTATTTGAAGAAAATACTTTCTGAGTATTTTGTACTTCATTTTAAGATTATTGTTGGAATAATTTTTTTTTCTAATGTTTTAAACATGAACTTTTGGTTGACGCATTATTTTTTTTAAACATGAACTCTTTATTCACACAACTTTTTTTTTAAACATCTTTATACCTTCACTATAGAGTAGCTTGAAGCTGGGGGTGAATTTGCCTCAGTAGGGAAATAGGGCAATATCTGTAGATACTTTGGGAAGGTGCATTCCTGGTTGTGGAGGGGGCGGTCACATTACTACCTTAGGAGCCATGGAAACTGCGAAACATATTACAGTGAACTGGGCATTCCACACAACAAAGATTCACTCCACCAAAATGTCAATCATGTTGACACTGAGAAATTCTCTTATAAGGTTATGGTAGGAAACAAAAGTAATTACCGTTGGAGGTTAAAAAAAAAAAA
>SJYV01050381.1:0-24814 GCA_006410875.1 Neotragus pygmaeus
TGAGTCTGAGTGAACTCCGGGAGTTGGTGATGGACAGGGAGGCCTGGTGTGCTGCGATTCATGAGGTCATAAAGAGTTGGACATGACTGAGCGACTGAACTGAACTGAAAACCTTATTACACAAAAGCTCTGAGCAATCAACCCTCATTTCTGGTCCCAGATTGAATTCTTCTCCTCCGGAGGCCAAGAATCTCAGTGTCTTTTCGTGGTTCAGCAACAACCTTTCAATATTATGAATGACATTTTCCTCCAATTTTGGATTGCTTGTTATCTCTATGTAAAATTCACTTGAGATTTTATATATTGACTTGTATTTTGCAAATATGCTAATCTCATTTATATGTCCCCTAGAGAAGGAAATGGCAACCCACTCCAATATTCTTGCCTGGAGAATTCCAAAAACAGAGAAGCCAGGTAGGCTTTAGTCCATGAGGTCAAAAAGCATTGGACACGACTAAGTGACTACTACACACACGTATATGTACTAGTGGTGTTTTTGTAGATTCCTTGGGCTTTTCTCTGTATATTATAATTTATTCTGAAAAGTTTACTCTGAGTTTTTCCCTTCCAACTGTAGTTTGTTTTCATTATTTCTTGCCTTATTGCACTTGTGAGAGCTTCCAGTCCAATGTTGAAGAGAAGTGGAAAGAGTAGGCACCTTTCCCTTATCCTTGATCTTAGGAGAAACAATTCAGTCTTTGTTCATTAAATGCAGTGTCAGCTGAAGTCTTTGCTATTTTTGATGCCAGTTGTTAGATTGAATCCATGTTCTTCTATTACTATTGTACTCAAAAATATAATGGATGTTTAATTTTTAAACGTTTTTTCCTGCATGTTTTGATATATAGTTATACCTCTTCCTTTCCAGTCTGTGTTTCTTTTTTATTCTTTTGTTTTACTGGTCTTAAAATGCCAGTAAAATGTTTCCAAGAAGTCATGTAAATGGGCGTCTTTGCCTTCTGCTCAATTTCAGGAGAAAAGCATTCAATCTTTCNATATATAGTTATACCTCTTCCTTTCCAGTCTGTGTTTCTTTTTTATTCTTTTGTTTTACTGGTCTTAAAATGCCAGTAAAATGTTTCCAAGAAGTCATGTAAATGGGCGTCTTTGCCTTCTGCTCAATTTCAGGAGAAAAGCATTCAATCTTTCCCCATTAAGTATTGTCAGTTTTAGATGGTTTTGTAGGTGTAACTCATAATGTTACAAAACATACTTTTCACTTAGTTTATTGATGTGTTTTATTATGAATGTTTTTATTTTGAAAACTTATTTTTAATTGGAGGATAATTGCTTTACAATATTTGTTGGTTTCTGCCATAATCAACATGAATCATCCACAGGTGTACACATGTCCCCTCCCTCCTGAACCTCCTTCCTACCTCCCCCCGCCCCAGGTGAATGTTTTGATTTTTGACATATATTTTTTGCATCTTTATGAGGATCATATGACTTTCCCCCATTATTCTGTTAATATGGTGAATTTACATTGATTGACTTTGAATGTTAAACCAAACTTGCAGTCCCAGGAAAAACCTCACTTGTGTTTATGTGCCAATTCTTTTCTGTGTGTCCAGATTTTATTTGCTAATGTCATGTTAATTTTTTTGTGGGTATATGTTTATGAATGGTATTAGGTCATCATTTTCTGGTAATTTTTTTCCTGAAAATATATGAGAAAATTCTGGCCTCAAGAGATGAGTTGGGAAGGTTCATTTGTCCTCTGTTTTCCTCAAGCATTTATATAGGATTTATATTATTTCTTCTTTACATATTTGATAAAATTCACCTCTATGTCTATGGGCCTGGAATTTTCTATGTGTGATGGTTTAATTAAAGTTTATCTTTCCTAACAGATATAGAGCTATTCAGGTATTCTCTTTTGTATTGATTCACTTTGTGTAATTTTTGTCTTCAAGAAAGGTGTATGCTTCATCTAAGCTATCCAACTAATTGGCATAATTAGTTCTNTTTTTTTTCTTTAAGACCTCATTCACTTAATGTGAGGACAGGATGGGGAGAGATTATAAATGTTTTATAAGGCATTCTATAGACTCTGAAAGAGGGCAGCCAAGATGATTATAGTCATTATAAAGATCATAACAATGGCCATTGGGTAATACTTCTATATGCCAGCCCTGAGCCCTTATATCATTTAATTCTCAAACAACACTGCAAGGTAGACACTACCATAATCTCCTGTATACAGTTGGGGAAATTGAAGTACATGGGAGATAAGTAACTTTCCCGAATTCACCAGTGGGTAAGTGCAGGGGTCAAGCTTTAAGCCTGGCAAGTCTAGCTGCAGGTCCCTGATCTTCATCACAACTTATGGTAATAATTGCCTCACTGTGCTGGATTTGGTTACAACACATTTTTATTCTGATCTATATGGAAATGCTATGAATTGGACATTATTNAAGCTTTAAGCCTGGCAAGTCTAGCTGCAGGTCCCTGATCTTCATCACAACTTATGGTAATAATTGCCTCACTGTGCTGGATTTGGTTACAACACATTTTTATTCTGATCTATATGGAAATGCTATGAATTGGACATTATTGTCCCCAATTTTGAAATGGGCCAGCTGTAGCTGAGAGGTATGAAGTGATATGTTCAAGGTCACAAGGATGAGAAATGTGAGTGGATTAACCCACTTTTTACCACAGCCTGATCCTTCATTGTGATCTGGGCTATGCTTTCTCAGTGGGCTCTATCCCAGAGTGCCAATAACAAATCAATCAATAACAATAAGATTATTATTAACAGTTACCATTTACTGAGCACTTGCATTTTGAGAACCTCTCCCTTAGACATATGTTTAATCCTCAGAAACCCCTGTAACTCAGGCTTTTCTTCATTTTCCCTATGAATCAGAAAGGAAAACTGAGGCTCAGAGAAATGAAGTGACTTGACTAAGGTCAACGGCACTTAAGTGTAAGCCGAAGTTCTGGTTCCTAAGTACAAGTGCTTATTGATTGTCCTTTTCTCTTAAAGCAAAAAGAAAAAAAAAAAAAGACAAAAAGGAAAAGGGGAAAAGAAAGGAAAAGCAAAGAAAGTGATATGTTAATATCTGAAATCTTTTCAGTGCCCTAGAAAAAGTCACATGTAACAACATCTTTGCCATACATCTGTATAACATCAAGTCCATGTGAATAGGGATTTTTGGCTTTTTCATCCTCTTCTGTATTCCCAGCACCTAGAACAATCTTGGTAGATACTTGTTGAATGAATGAACAGCTGAATTTACTTTAGGTTGTGAATGAAACACATTAGGAAGCTTCAGTAGTTTGCAGGAGGAGAGATTTATGACACTTCTAAGAACAAATTCTATAGTAGGCAACAACTGATCGAAAGTAATAAGAAGTAGCTTTTCCAATCATAAGTACCACAGACGTGTCCATCTGACCTAAATGTTTATTTTCAAGAACAGAACTCAATGGGCTACCATCTTTCCAGTTGCTCAAACCAAAACCTGAAACCCTATTCCCACACCTTAACCAAGCTACCATCACCTCTTCCCTGAAACAATACTAGTTCTTCCCATCTAAACTCCTTGCTTCTAATTTTGGCATTTATAACACATCCTTCATCCAACAATGAGGGCATGCCTCCTGAACTAGAAATCAAATCATGCCATATGCCCTACTGGAAAAACTTCCCTGGCTCTCCATTGAAATTTGAGTGAAATACAAACTTCTCACTTTGGCCTCTTCTTTCCACTACCACCATTTTAAGCCACTTCCCTACTTCTTAGCATCTAACAAACTATGTCCTCCCCTGCCTAGGACCTTGTACCTACAATTTTCCCTGGCTGGGTTCTCCTCCCCCAACTCCTCTCATTCCTGGTTCCATCTTCCTTTTTCTGGCCTCAACTTCCTGACCAAGGTTTTTTCCTCTGATCTTTCCATCAATTTCTCCATTTTCCATTGCTCACTCTCTCTCATAGAATTCTATTACTTCCATAGCTCTTACCAAGCACAATTCAAAATTATGTATTTCCTTTTTTATTTATTCTCTATCTTCCCCCACAAGTTTGTAAGCTTGCGAAAATAAAAAACCTCCTCTGTTTTATGTGTGTGTGTTGGGGAAGCAGGAGGAGATCACCACTGACTATTGGCACCTAACTTTGTCCTTAGCTCTGCATCTGGTCTATAGTAGACATACAAAGTATTTTCTGTCTGTGAATGAGAAAAGATGATTGGAACTGGAAAAAGAGTACAGAGACCCATAAACTGTAAGTATATTGACAACTAGTTCTATATGTTGGTCAGTTGTATATTCCCACCAACTTGCCCAGAGGTAGGTGTTTAATGAATGCTTGTTGAATGACAAAACGAAACGGACAGGGAAATGAACAATTATTAAGCAACTGCTATGTGTTCTATGCCATTGACATACATCATTTCATGGAATCTTTCTGATAACAATGTGTAGTAGAAACTATTATCTCTATTTTATGAATGAAAAATCAAGATTCAAAAAGTTTAAGTATCAAAGGTCACCTAATGATACACTTCCTATTTATCATGCTGAGTGAGTCACCTCATTCAACCTGCTACTTCTATAACTAAAAAACTGAAACCAATAAAAACACTCAAGAAACCAGGCATATAAAGCAACTATCTCAACAAACTAAAGGCCACAAACGAAGAGCCCACAGCTAACATTATAGTCAATGGGGAAAGACTCTAGACGGGTGCAGTAGCAGTGAAAAAAAATATGGCGGTTAGTCAAACACTCAACCCAGAGTTATACAATCCAGCAATTTCACTTCTTGATATAAACCCAAAAGACCTGAAGGCAGGGACTCAAACAGATACTTGTATACCTATGTTCATAGCAGCATTATTTCAATAGTTAAAAGGTGGAAACAACCCAAATGTCCATCAGCAGATGAATGGATAAACAATATGTAGAATATCTACAATGGAAGGTTATTCAGACTTCAAATGCAATGGAATTCTGACACATACTACAATATGGATGAAACCTGAAGACAGTATACTAAATGAAATACCCCAGACACAAAAGATAAATCTCGTATGATTTTACTTATATGAGGTACCTAGAATAGTCAAATTCATAAAGAAAGAAAGCATAATGCTATTGTCAGGGCCTGAGGGGAGAGGAGAATGGGAAGGATGCAGGGGTTTAGTTTGGGATGATGAAAAAGTTGTGGAGATGGGTAATGGTGATGGTGGCACAATACAGGGAATATATTTAGGGTCGCTGAAATTTACACTTTAAAACGTGGCCCAGTTTTACGTCATATATATTTTACCACATAGAAAAATATGAAACCAAGATGAGAAGACTTGCCAGGATCATAGATCATACAGGGAGCACAGAATACACTAGAATTCCCAGTTTCCCAAAGCCCAAGCTGCTCTATTCTTTTCCCTTGGCTGCACATGGGCTTTCTCTAGTTGAGGCCAGTGGGGGCTACTCCCTGGCTGCAGTGGGAAGGCTCCTCATTGCAGTGGCTTCTCTTACTGAAGAGCATGGGCTCTCAGCGTGTGGGCCTAGGAGTTGTGGCTTTCAGGTTCCAGAGTCGGGGCTCACAGCTGTGGCGCAAGGGTTTAGTGACCCCATTGTATGTGGATGTCTGGACCAGGGATCAAACCCAGGTCCCCTGCATTAGCAGGTGGATTCTTGACCACTGGACCCCCAGGGGAGTCCTGTGCTATTCTTATCTTTGCTTTAAACAAAAATAGGACTTACAATCACAGAGCATTTGCAAACACAGCTAAACATCAAATAACTTGAACAAAATGAACCAAACCCCTCACATATTGTTTTCCTCAGATTCTCCAAATAAAAGATGAAACTGAGAACCAGAACATGTGATTGGTGGGGATGGTGATTCAAACAAATCCTCCATGCCCTGAGGCCTGGGCCAATGTGCATTTAACTCCAACTCCCTGAATGCTATACTCTATGAAAACATTCCAAGACCCTTCCTCAACAAACTTGGGCTTTATTTTTACCTTAGTAAGAAAGGCCAATGGGTTGGGAAGATCCCTAGGTTGGGAAGATCCCCTGGAGAAGGAAATGGCAACCCACTCCAATACTATTGCCTGGAAGGCTACAGTCCATGGGGTTGCAAAGAGTCGAACATGACTTAGCGACTTCATTTTCACTTTCAAGAAAGGCCAGTACAGAAACTCAATGAATCAGAAACTCACCAATCTCCCAGTTAACCGTGTTTTTACTCTTAAGGTCTCTTTATGAAAATGTATAACACAGGGAGATCAAAAAACTACCTGAAAACATTTAAAACTTCTGAGCTGAAGCTGCCTCCTTTTTCTTCTGTTCCTTTTTTTCTTCCTACTGTCAGGCTGACTCTTGTTAGGCAACTGAAGAAACTATTGATGTCACACTAGAATCTGTCCTTCCAAGGCCAATAAGACTCTTCTGGATGTCATTTGTCACAGTTCTTTGACCACTCAGCCAGGACTTACTTCGCTTACTCAAGAGTTAGGAAAGAAAAAAGAGCAAGAAAAATGCTAAGGTTTGTTGAGTAGGATGACAGCAAAAATTATATCACTAATTCCAATCAGATAATTTTAAAAGAACATATATTCTTTTGCCCTATGCCATCAAGTAGTGCTTTTAGCAAAACCCTTGCTGTTACAATGGATTTGTCTCCATAGTAATGTTCAGAGTTAACAGAAATCCCAGCTCTGACAGACATACTTTCAATAAATTTATATACTCAATTCCCAACTATATTTCCCTTTCAACCTAAAACAACAATGAAGAACTCAGACATAGCCTCATGAGTAAAGGGAACTTTAATTATGCCATTTTCTCACAACAACTTGAATGTGGTTATTGATTTTTCTTCAACTGGGCTTAAGTGTTTCAAGTGACAGAATTGTTCCTCCACTCCCCTTCCCACTTAGTCTTTTAATCCATTTTGTCCATTAAGAACCCATGTTAACTATGAAAAACATTTATGGTATCGAAGTTCAAATTTTTTTACAAACAACCTTGATTTTTTTAACTTCAAGGCTTTTTGATTGGAACTGAAAAGAAAAAGAAACTTCTATATATCATACAGTTCCAATCAGCTATTAATCACCTTCATCCTAGAGATCTGTGCTCTTCTGCCCTTTTAAAACATTGAAGTTCAAGGACTTAAAAATTCCTCCTTTGACCTACAGATAATTATACTAAGTATGAAGTAAGTTAGATAAAGATGGATATCTTCTGCTATCATTCATATAAGGAATCTAATTTTTTAAAAATGATGCAAATGAACATAATTACAAAACAGAAACAGACTTACAGATATTGAAAACAAACTTATGACTACCAAAAGGAAACATCAGAGGCAGGGGGAGATAAATCAGGATCTTGGGATTAACATATATACACTACTTTATATAAGATAGATAACCAACAGGACCTACTGTATAACATAAGGAATTCTACTCAATACTCTGTAATAACCTGTATGAGAAAAGAATCTGAAAAAGAATGAAAATATCTTGATAAAGGTGAAAGAGGAGCATGAAAAACCTGGCTTAAAATTTAACATTCAAAAAATGAAGATCATGGCATCTGACCCCATCGCTTCAAGGCAAATAGATGGGGAAACAATGGAAACAGTGACGGACTTTATTTTCTTGGGTTCCAAAATCACTGCAGATGGTGACTACAGCCATGAAATTAAACCACACTTGCCACTTGGAGGAAATCTATGACCAACGTAGACAGCATATTAAAAAGCAGAGACATTACTTGCCCAACAAAGGTCTGTCTAGTCAAAGCTATGGTTTTTCCAGTAGTCATGTAAGGATGTGAGAGTTGCACCAGAAAGAAGGCTGAGTGGAGAAGAATTGATGCCTTTGAACTGTGATGTTGGAGAAGACTCTTGAGAGTCCCTTGGACTGCAAGGAGATCCAACTAGTCCATCCTAAAGAAAATCAGTCCTGAATATTCACTGAAGAACTGATGCTGAAGTTGAAGCTCCAATAATTTGGCCACCTGATGCAAAGAATGGATTCATTGGAAAAGACCCTGATTCTGGGAAAGATTGAAGGCAGGAGGAGAAGAGCATGACAGAGGATGAAATGGCTGGATGGTGTCACCATCCAACATGAGTTTGAGTGAATTCCAGGAGATTGTGAAGGACAGGGAAGACTGATGTGCTGCAGNACTGGAAAAACCATAGCCTTGACTAGACGGACCTTTGTTGGCAAAGTAATGTCTCTGTTTTTCAATATGATACCTAGGTTGGTCATAACTTTTCTTCCAAGCAGTAAACATCTTTTAATTTCATGGCTGCAGTCACCATCTGAAGTGATTTCTTACTGCTTTTCAAATAAGTAATAGAGATTTATCAATTTTTTTGCTTTTTTCAAAGATCATGATTTGGATGGTTATTGATATTCCTTTTATTTTTTATTTTTTATTTTTTTGGTTGGGCTGTGTTTTTATCACTGCATGTGGGCTTTCTCCAGTTTCAGCAAGTGGGAGCTGTCTACTTGTACAGGATGGACCCTAGGATATGGGGACTTCAGTAGATACAGCATGTGGGCTCAAGGGCACGTGGGTCTCAGTATTTGCAGCTCCCATGCTCTACAGCACAGACTCAGTAGTTGTGGCTTACACGTTTAGTTGTCCTGCAGCATGTGGGATATTCCCAAACTAAGGATCAAACTCATGTCCTCTGCGTTGGCAGGTGAATTCCCAACTGACAGGACCAACAGGGAAGTCTGATATTCTAGTGTATCTGTTGTCTACTTTGATATCATCAAACTTTCTTTTTGTACTGCATCGGTTAACAAATATAGCAAATGTTTAGTACAAACAGTCATTCAAGCATCATTACCTTGTTTCTCATTTTAAATGGACTACTCATAACATTTAACAATCAAATATGATATTTGTTGAGGTTTTTTCATAAATGTACTTTATCATGATTATGAAGAACTCTTTCTTCCCATTTTGTTTTTTTCTAAATCACAAATAACTTCTTAGTATCATAAACTTTTCTTCTTCATCAGTTAAGATAATCACCCAGTTTTTCACTTCAGTCTCTGTATGTTACTGATCTTGGCCTGTGTCAGCCTGCCCATGCATAGTAAAGCTGATCTATTGACATCAGGTTGTGGTGAAGGAAAATGTGGTGTTCATTGCCAAGCAAGGAGTCCAGGCAGCTAGTACTTCAGGGGTCTGAACTCCCCCAAGGATTTCAGAGAAAAGCTTTTAAAGGCAGGCTGGGTTGAGGGGGTAGGGAGTTGTGGGATATGTGATCAGCTGGTGGAGTTTCTTGTGATTGGTTGGTGATCAGAGAATTGGGAGTCAACATCATCAACCTTTTGATTCCAAAAGAACTGGAGTCTACATCCTTGTGGGAAACATACAGTTAACTTCTTCCACCTCATGGGGGTTTCAGTGTCTTCAAAAAACCTGCAAGGATATGGTTCAGAATATTATGTATGGCCCTTTACGAGTATCTGAAGTTCCATGGCATTCTTTAATGACTCAACTATTTATTATGTTTTCTTGCCAGACTGGTTTTCTTTCTGCATTTTCTCAGGTATCTGATCCAATGTACTCTTTGGAACTTGGGAAAGGCCTAGAAGACAAAAGTCTTTCTACAGAAAAGGCATGTGGAGGACATAGTTAGGGGGTGGTCTGTTTGGGAAGACCTCTCGGGGTCCCGCTCAGTTGTATTTATGCAGTTTATTATATATATTTGTAATGTTAAGCTATGTTTGCATTCTTAGAGTAAAATAAACTTTTAAAAACAAAATATATATTTTTATTCTTTGTTGGTAATATATTCGCCTTGCTCATACTTTGTTATTATCTGCATGTACCTGCCGCTGCTGCTGCTAAGTCGCTTCAGTCGTGTCCGACTCTGTGCAACCCCATAGACGGCAGCCCACCAGGCTCCCCCATCCCTGGGATTCTCCAGGCAAGAACACTGGAGTGGGTTGCTATTTCCTTCTCCAATGCATGAAAGTGAGAAGTGAAAGTGAAGTTGCTCAGTCGTGCCCAACTCTTAGCGATCCCATGGACTGCAGCCCACCAGGCTCCTTTGTCCATGAGATTTTCCAGGCAAGAGTACTGGAATGGGTTGCCTAAATTGTTCCAAATTGTTAAGAAAAACAAGAAAGCTCTTGTTCCCATGACTGGACACAGAAAACAATGATCTACCTTATTGATCTACCTTTTCCCTCTTTAGAGTGATATCACCTAGAGCTGCCCCTCCTTCTAGACTCCAGTCTGGAATGACTTTCCAAACCCAGTGCAGTGGTTGTCCCAGAATTTCACTTCAGTTCATCTTGGGAGTTCAGACGTCTTCCTCTTTCTCAGTTTTTCTCTTGTGTTAGTGAGGTACATCCTCTTGTACATTCCTGATAGAAGATGTAAGGAAGGAATTATTTGATTGTTACATATTTGGATTGATACCTTCATCAGGATGGAATTCTAAATTTGCTTTAGAAATTTGAAGACACTCCTCTGTTTTGTTCTAGCTTACAGTGGTGCCATTGAAAGTGCACATTTTGAATGCAAGCAATTTGGAACCATGAAGTACAACACCAGAGTCCCAGATCTTAACCATTCCANTCTAAATTTGCTTTAGAAATTTGAAGACACTCCTCTGTTTTGTTCTAGCTTACAGTGGTGCCATTGAAAGTGCACATTTTGAATGCAAGCAATTTGGAACCATGAAGTACAACACCAGAGTCCCAGATCTTAACCATTCCATCACACTGGCCCTCCAGCTTCATTCTCGGAGGATGTTTACCTGAATACATGTGTTCTCTGCATGAAAGAGGTGGGGATTAAGGTTAGGGATTTCAGTGATTCCACATAGATATCATTTACCTCTTTTTATCAGTTGCCTCTTTTCAGTTCTGTGGCTGTATTTAAACTTACCCACTGCAGTACTCATGTCTCTGAAGCCCAGAGCTGTTTGAGATGAAAGGTTTTTGTTGAATTACGCCGCTGGGATTCTTGGCCCCCAGAAGAGAATTCAATCCGGGGCCAGAGACGAGGCTTGATCTCTCAGAGCTTTTGGGTAACAAAGTTTTATTAAAGTATAAAGGAGATAGAGAAAGCTTCTGACATAGGCATCAGAAGGGGGCAGAAAGAGTACCCCCCTGCTAGTCTTTAGCTGGATGTAATATAGTCACCAGCAGTCTGTTAATGAAAGAAAGGAATGTCTCAAAACTTAGAATGGCACCAGGCCCCTCACCCATAAGATGTATTTTGGGATAATCTTGGCTCCAAATGGTTTATCTTGGATAAACCATAAAAGGATTAACTTGAATCTTGAAGAGGAGCAGTTCAGTTCAGTTCAGTCGCTCAGTCGTGTCCGACTCTGCAAGCCCATGAGTTGTAGCACGCCAGGCCTCCCTGTTCATTACCATCTCTCGGAGTTCACTCAGACTCACGTCCATCGAGTCCGTGATGCCATCCAGCCATCTCATCCTCGGTCANTTATTAAAAGCAGAGTATTGAAGTCTCCCACTATTTTAGTCAAATTTTCTATTTTTCTTTTCAATTCTGTCAGTTTTTGCTTTACATATATTGACAGCCTTTTTAAGTCCCTACACATTTATTACTGTTATTATATTCTTGATGTATTGACTCTGATTTGTCCATATCAACACACTTTAGATGCTAGAGGGTCTCTAGGCTCTTGACTCAACTACTTACTTTTACATATACATTGTCTCTAGGTGGAATACCCAGTTTTGTGACTTTAAATAACATCTATGTGGGTGTTCTTTGGAAGGAAAAATGCTAAAGCTGAGACTCCAGTACTTTGGCCACCTCATGAGAAGAGTTGACTCATTGGAAAAGACTCTGATGCTGGGAGGGATTGAGGGCAGGAGGAGAAGGGGACGACTGAGGATGAGAGGGCTGGATGGCATCACTGACTCAGTGGACATGAGTTTGAGTGAACTCCGGGAGCTGGTGATGGACAGGGAGGCCTGGCGTGCTGCGATTCATGGGGTCGCAAAGAGTCAGAGACGACTGAGTGACTGAACTGAACTGATGTGGTGATAACATTCAGATATCTATCCAGTCCCAGTCTCCCCACAGAATCCACCCTCTTTCATTAAGCTGTGCATTTTTCATTTTATAAAGATCCCACACACAGCAGGCTCAGAATAGAATTTATGACTCACTCACTACCAAAGCTACTTCTAACCTCTATTCTTTCCCATCACAGAAAATGTTCAGTTCAGTCGCTCAGTCATGTCCGACTCTTTGCGACCCCATGAATCGCTGCACGCCAGGCCTCCCTGTTCATCACCATCTCTTGGAGTTCACTCAGACTCACGTCCATCGAGTCCGTGATGCCATCCAGCCATCTCATCCTCAGTCGTCCCCTTCTCCTCCTGCCCCCAATCCCTCACAGCATCAGACTCTTTTCCAATGAGTCAGCTCTTCTCATGAGGGGGCCAAAGTACTGGACTTTCAGCTTTAGCATCATTCTTTTCAGAGAAATCCCAGGGTTGGTCTCCTTCAGAATGGACTGGTTGGCTCTCCTTGCAGTCCAAGAGACTCTCAAGAGTCTTCTCCAACANGCTCTTCTCATGAGGGGGCCAAAGTACTGGACTTTCAGCTTTAGCATCATTCTTTTCAGAGAAATCCCAGGGTTGGTCTCCTTCAGAATGGACTGGTTGGCTCTCCTTGCAGTCCAAGAGACTCTCAAGAGTCTTCTCCAACAACACAGTTCAAAAGCATCAGTTCTTCGGTGCCCAGCCTTCTTCACAGTCCAACTCTCACATCCATACATGACCACAGGAAAAACCATAGCCTTGACTAGACGGACCTTAGTCAGCAAAGTAATGTCTCTGCTTTTGAATATACTATCTAGGTTGGTCATAACTTTTCTTCCAAGGACTAAGCGTNTTCTTCACAGTCCAACCCTCACATCCATACATGACCACAGGAAAAACCATAGCCTTGACTAGACGGACCTTAGTCGGCAAAGTAATGTCTCTGCTTTTGAATATACTATCTAGGTTGGTCATAACTTTTCTTCCAAGGACTAAGCGTCTTCTAATTTCATGGCTGCAGTCACCATCTGCAGTGATTTTGGAGCCCCAAAATATAAAGTCTGACACCGTTTCCACTGTTTCCCCATCTATTTCCCATGAAGTGATGGGAAAAGGGGCAGAGCACCATACAAATAGTGTCATTTACATAGATCAGAGGAAGATATCAGAGTATAACATACTGGTTTATCAAGTAGGTTCTGAGGCCAAAAGGTGGAACCGACTTGAAGACAGAGTTTGGGGTAAATGCACAGTACCTTAGCATAGCTTAAGACAAACATTTCCATAAGAAAAAGGCAATGGTTAACTTCAGGTGAAACCAGGTGTCATGGCAACACAGAGTTTTAAGAGAAACCTCCTTTTAAATTTGTATAGAGAAGGAAAAAATATCGCTAGTTTGTTTCCTCCTGCCGCTTAAGAGAGATAATATGTCTGACACTTGCAGGCTATTTCCTCCATTTGGAGACCCCTGGCCTTCCTGCCTGTTACCCTCTCAGAATTAAGTAGGAAAAACTGGCTCTGTCTTATTTGTTAGATATAGTTTCTCTGCCCATAGTCACCCCATCTTTCTGTGCTTTCTCTTTTCTGAATATCTGTTCTATTTCATCATCAGCTGATAATCCCATATTGTTCATTTTGTCCTTATGGGGTCATAGTTTAAAATTCCATTACTATTTCTTCATGGCATATTGAAGAGAGGAGAACGAGTCAATTATTTTTCACTTTTTATTTTCCACTCCAAAACAATCAGACATCTCAGAAGTAGAATGTTTTGTAATCCTGTGTTGCAACCACATAACTGTGCACCATATCGCCCCATTGTGTGAAGTCTCCCAGAACTTGGATCATCAACCTGAATCCTGCCTTCACTTATTTTTCTGGTCTCTTCTCAGGGTCTTTCTCTCTCTCCTTCTTTTTGAAGTTTTTAAAAATACTTAAAAATTAAACTTTTTAAATTGGAGGATAATTGCTCTACAATGTTGTCGATGCAGTGGTTAACAGTATGCCTTCCAATGAAGAGGATGTGGGGTCTTGTGGCAGATGTAGGATCTTTCCTTGCATCCTGCAGGCTTTGCTCTAGCTGTGGCAAAAGTCCTTGACATCCCATAGCAAGTGGTATCTAGGCTCCTTGATCAGGGGTCACACCAGCATCCTCAGCATTGGAAGACAGGTTCTTAACCACTGGGTCACCAGGAAAGTCACATCAGGGTCTCTTTTGGTTTGGGCCTTCTTAAGTTATCTTGGACTTTGCTCTAATTTTTTTCTCTGAGACACTAGACCAAAATCATTTAGGTATTCCTGTGACTTATTATTCTTTCCATGCCTGTCCTGAGGGACTGTAGAATGGGCTAACCCCTCGTAGATTGAGCATGGAGGATGCTCCTGAGACTGGGCCAGCCCTGTGAGTTTGCTCAGAGCTGCTTCTGTGATAGAACTGGTAATGATGTGAAGCTGGGCTTGTCCAGCTATCATCTCCAGGGCCTCTTCACCTGGCTATTTGTGTTGACCATGCTGGTTTCTGTGCCCTGAATGCCCAGATACACAGGCCTGTGCAGCTCTGCAGGCTTTACAAGTGGGGCTTATTTGTCTATTAAGTAGTGAGTTTGTGGTTACCTCAGTAATCTGGAAACAGACAAGATGAATCCATGTATGTGGGGTTTTTTTTCTTTTCATTATTATTTTTTAAAATCTTTTTTAAATTTTACTTTATTTTATNACCAACCTCTGTTTCCAGCCTGTGAGGTATTGTGAAGAACATTCTATTAAATAGGAAGATTTTGGAATGTCTTTTTCCCCTCTGTCACTTTGTCCACTTATCCACTCTTATACCACCTTGTCCTGCACTAAGCAAAACCCTAAATACTATTCTTACTTGGCGCATACAAATGGGTCAAAGAAGGATGTTGAACAGATGGATAATGGGACAAGTTATAGAGGGGGGATGTGTGTGGAGGTGTAGGGATGGGTACCCAAAAGAAAATATCTCTTCATAGACTTGTTACCTTTGTCGTTCTAAATATAAGGCAGAGTTTTGACTTAACCTGTAAAAAATGGCATCAGCTGGTATCTGTCATTAATTAGGCCTGGTCAGGTAGACTTTTCTTGAATAATAACTTATAAGGCAGCATCAGAGAACCCCCACAAAATACTGAGTATCTTTACATTTGCAATTGAATTATTATAAAACATCAAATGGGCACAGCTGTGAAGCTAATGGTTACTCTGTGTTGACAGGTTGACTAGTCTTGTGCCACCTAATCAGATGAGGCGCTATGTACTATGACACTCGAAGATGTTAAAGTTATAGGTTCCTGAGGCTACAGTTGAGTCCAGACACTAAAATGGAAAAATCTAATAAAGTTGTAGTATGTTGTTTATATTTCATGCTTAATGTTTCATAGCTTAGGACAGTTAGTATTTCTACTTGATTCACTTTGGTCAGTGTTGCTGTTTGCTGATTTTCTCCCTGGTTGCTTTCAGAGATGCCTTAAAGATATTCTTTTCTAACACTTATCCCTCAACTTATAATAAAATCCTCCATTGGAGTATCTTCTAAATGCTAGCTAGAGAAAAGCAGACTTCCTCTGAAAAAATGGGACATGAAATAGCATGTCTTTACTTTGAGCACTCAGTAACTTAAATGGGTTTAGAGTTTGAAAGTTACCAATAAGTTAGTAATCTTAATGCAGCAATTATATGTTACTTGTGCCTCTGGGTTGGACCAGTGATCATTGTGCACAGATGAGTTAAAGATGCAGGTTACCTGTGGACACTGGAGGGCATTTGAGGATGAGAAATAGGCTTCTGGCAGGTGCTAGGTTCTCATCTCTAGAGATGAGGCAACAGTGAGTATCTGTGTGGACTCCCTCTAACTGGGCTTCCCCAGTGATGTCATTTAGCAAAGTGTGCTTCCGGAACTGTGATGTCAGTGCAGGAAATGCTGCCGATCATCCAAGATACATGTTACATCCTATTGGACGATTTGAAAGTCCCTCTGGGGAGGGGAGAGGGGAGCAAGTGAGGTAGAGAAATAGAAATGGTTTGTGCCATGGCATTTCTGTATTGTAAGCTTTTCTTATATGTAGCATTTCTCCCAAACTTGGCCCTATTAATGACCTTGGGAAGTAATAATGAATATTTTGAGTTCAAAAAGAAAACTAAGCATTGTTTTCTTTGTTCTAAAGATGTCATTTTCTCATTTCAGGCAAAAGCCATTTGAAGTAACCAGCTGTTTTTATTGCTCTAAATGTTCCCCATGCCTGGGCACATGGACACAGCTGGGACTGCACTTTGATAAGGGATTGTCTGGTTTCACCAGGCATGAAATGAGTCTTCTTACTGTGCACATTTTTCCAGGCCTCTAAAGTCAGTAGGTTTATCCGTAATATTTTAATAAGCACTGACATTCACACATTGACGATGGACTGTGTCATTCCTGTCATCAACATGTGTCTGCAAAAACCAATTTATGAGACATAAAATATGAACACTCATTTTCTAATTTTGTGAAATGTTTTGTGGAGCAACAAGGAACTGAAGATTCAAATATTGAAGTAAAATCTTGCAGATCTTAAGATGCTCCCATCTTCATATAACCTTGATCTTCATATAATCTTTAAAAGCTTACATACAAGACAACTTTTTTTTTTTTTAGGTTTTCCTATTTTGTTCTTGCTTTTTTAAAGTTACTTTCTCCTATTTCTGAAAATTGCTTTTAGCATCATCTGTATTGCTGAAGTGTTTACAATTCCCTGTGCCTGATATTTCAATACACAGTTCACATTACCCCTTCTGTCCTTACTTCTCGTTTATGTCCTTATTTTTGCATCTGCTCCATTGCTTGACTACATAGGATTTTCACATTGTCCAGAGAGCATGATTTGGGTTCCTCTGGATCAGCTGAGTGTGAAGATGCTCTTAATTATTAATCAAGCACCTTGGAGTGTGCCAAGTTATTAATAGTTTCTAATCTTGAAAGGCTCTTGCTTTGAAACTAATATCTGAAATACCAGTGATCTGAAGATAGTGTTGTAAGGAGGACATATCATAGAGAAGTGAGTGGTGATTGAAGTTGTACCTTGCAGATAGATGTGTGGTAAATGAAAAAAAAGTACCAAGCATTTAGTAGGTGCTTTACACATTAAAAATCACCATTCCTGCTTTGCAGTGTACCCAACATTTTTACATACGGTTTTAGTCCTTAATGAATGAGGGAGGGCCAGGCAGGATTGATGCCCTTACTCAGCCTTGAAGCAATTTCAGAAGACTGACCTTCACCCCTCTGCTTTCCATTAGAATATGGGAGTAAAATCTGAGGAGGGAATGAAACTGGAGGGAAGGGGCATTCCCCTTTAAATACCCATTAAAAGAATGACAGCCATCAGTTCAGTTCATTTCATCCGCTCAGTTGTGTCCGACTCTTTGCGACCCCATGAATCACAGCACACCAGACCTCCCTGTCCATCACCAACTCCCGGAGNTTCTTCTGAGGGATTCCTGCCCGCAGTAGTAGATATAATGGTCATCTGAGTTAAATTCACCCATTCCATATATATCATCATCTATGGTCTCAAATTCTGGTTTTATGATAAAATAACTTTTCTACTTCAGTTCCTTCTCCTATAAAGGGGATAATGGTGATAATTTTAATACCCTGCTGAACTAATTATTCATTTAGAAAGTATATGTCCAGCATAGAGCAAGGGTATATAAGTGTTAAGTCTCATTTTATTAATAAACTTAATATTTATGGTAAGTCAGAATTTATTAGTTTTAATGAATTTCTCCTCTTAAATGGAGATGACATTCAAAAGGATTGCTTAAAAGAAGAACCCAAAGCTTTGGCATGTCCTCATCCCAAACCATACACCAGGCACAGCTGCACTTTCTGTCCTGACCCAGGAGCATCCCCTTCCCCACACTGGTAGATTACAGGATATGTAGCTGGTGTCTCCACTGGCCTCTATTACTCCCTACTCAATTGTCTCTTTGTCTAACCTTGGTTCTCTCAAAGCCAAAGTCTTTGTCTTGATACTAAAATCGCTGTACCAAAAAAGGCCACTGGAAGGAACATTTGGAAACAGTAGACAATAGAGAGTATCCATAAATGCAGGTAGCCAGATGGACAGAGCACACATAGCACTGGGGTGCCAGTGATGCCAAAAAGGGTTCCTCTTCTCTCACCAGGGAAGAATACACTTTAATTGGGGGCACCGTAGGATTGCCTGGCAAACAGCAGCCCAGCTGATGCAAGGACTATGTCCTGGTGGTGCCCACCTGTGTCTCCATTAACGCAACAGGAATATGGGCAGAATTTGAGCAGCACATAATGACCTGACTAGTCAACAATGATGCCCAGGAAGTGGGGGAATCTGGAAGCTAAGTGAACAATCAATCAGAATATAGACCCTAGTCATAGTAGAGCAAGGACCTGACAGCCCACAACTGTTCCGTCAGCAGCCTTTAGTTACCATCTCATGAGGATGACTAAAGAGGCCAGAGGAGGAACTAGAGTGGCTCTGGGCTGGGTTCTAGAGTTCTCCCATCCTTTAATATATCCAAGTCCATTTTGAATTTCCAACAGGGTTGCCATGCTATGTGCTGTTTTCAATGTATTTGACCACAGAACTTTTTTAAAGAGCATCTTCAGGAAATTCACTTTGTTAAACACTAATATAATGAAAAATTACAGATATTGTAGGTACTGGGGCCGTGAGTTCATTCCCAGGTCCATCTGTTTGACCTTGGACACATTACTTAACCTCTCTAACCCTGATTTTCATGCAAAAGGGAAATAAGATCTATTATAGCACAAAACCTGGAGAGAAAAGAAACTTTCAGAGACTGTGGCAGAGGAAGGCTTGCCATTCTCTATTTGGCTCACGTTCCCTCCTGGGGCTATACATCCTAGGCTTTCTTGCACTGTGTGAAGCCACATCCCTAGTTCTGGGTAATGGAACTGGGGGCCAGTGACAAACTCCACTTTCAAGTTTTGCCCATAAAAATCCTCCTATGAACAACACAGTGTCCCTTCTCTCTGTCTTTCTCTGTTTCTGTCTCTCTCTCTCTTCACCTACTGACTCAGTGGAGTAAATTTTAAAAGCAAAAGGTAGAAAGAAGAAGGAGCTTGCTTGGTCCCTGATTCACTTACTGAAATGGAACCCCTAAGGAAAGCCTCCTAGGCAACGCATGAGCAAGAAACAAACAAACATTGAGTTGAGTTACTGATGGTTTGAGAGGCTTTGTGATGTTTCTGTAGTATTGATGATATTCCTATTCAGTTCAGTTCAGTTGCTCAGTCGTGTCCGACTCTTTGCGACCCCATGAATCGCAGCACGCCAGGCCTCCTTGTCCATCACCAACTCCCGGGGTTCACTCAAACTCATGTCCATCGAGTCGGTGATTCCATCCAGCCATCTCATCCTCTGTCATCCCCTTCTCCTCCTGCCCCCAATCTCTCCCAGCATTAGGGTCTTTTCCAATGAGTCAACTCTTCTCATGAGGCGGCCAAAGTACTGGAGTTTCAGCTTTAGCATCATTTCTTCCAAAGAACACCCAGGGCTGATCTCCTTTAGAATGCCAGAGCACACTGTCTCATAATGTGTACTAGCTGGTAGATGCCGGGGTTGTTGTTATAAAATGATGATGAGGATGGTGACGATGGTGCTGTGGTGGCAGTAGTGATGTCATAGTGGTGATGGTGGTGGTGATGAGAAGGAGGAGGAGGATGGTGATGATGGTAACAGTGATGATGGTGATGGTGCCAATGATGTTGAAGAGGAGGAAGATGATAGTGATGGTGATGGTGATGATGATGATGATGGTGATATCCATGATGATGGTGGTGATGAAAATGATGATTAATGTTGCAGAAATATACTCAGAAAGAAACCATTCTTATGATTCCACTAAAATATCAATGAAGTTAAATTCCAGGTTCCTTGATGTCTCAAAGTGTTTTTTTTTCTGTGGTGTGTGACTAGAAAGTGTTGCTTCACAGTCTCAGTTTGCTAGAGCTACCATAGCAAAGTACCACAGGCTGGATGTCTTAAACAACAGAAATTTATATCTCACAGTTCTGGAGACTTGAAGTCCAAGACCAAAGTGCCAGCAGAGTTGGTTCCTCCAGTGACCTCCCTTCTTGGCTTGTAGACAGTGTGGCTTCACATGTTCTTTTCCTTTGTATATATCTGGGTCTAAATCTCTTCCTATACAGGCAACAGCCATATTTGATTAAGGCTCACCCTAATGATTTCGTTTTAACTTTATTACCTCTTGGAAGACTCTCTGCATACAGTCACATGATGAGGTCCCGGGGGTTAGAACTTCAACACAGAAACGTTGCAGTGGGGACAGGTCAGAACACAGCCCATAACAATTACCAACCTGTGCTCTGAGCTCCAAAGAGCTTAGGTAAAGAAAACTTGTCCAGATAATAGCTGTATACTCTTTCTGGAGTGTTGATCAAAACCAATCTTGGTTTAAACTTATTATACACATATCAATTTTACTCTCCTTTACCTGGAGATAGTGCTTTATTGTAGGACAGTGGGAAAAGACAGTTATAGCAAATATAATTGGCTTTTCTCCCTGTTATTCAACTAAAATGCATGTGAGATATCATTTGAACATAAAAGAAAGTGAATTTCAGACAGAATTCCTACTGAGCAGAAAGTAAAGCTAACTCCCAATTGCAAATGAGATATCCTTTAATTGTTGATACATCACATGTGGATGTACGGTAAGCACTTATTCAAAGAAGCAAAGTATCTCTTGGCTTCACACAGCCTTTTAGAAGCACATCTGGGAAGGGATTTTTAAAATATATTTTTCAGGTCCAAAAATATTGGAAAGTCAGAAAACAGAATTGAAAGAATAATGGCATTTTGCACTGCTTTTAGAAATTGTTGTATTGTAGAAAAATCATCAAGGAGATTTTTATATTAATAGAATTTATTTTGACGGCATCAGGAGGAATCTTCACAGAATGTAAAGTTAGTGCACATATTGTTATAGCAAACACTCTCATCATGATACAGTTTAATCATAGACATCTTTATGTATCCAACCAGAGTGTAGTGAACTCACAGCAAAGTAGTCTTGAACTCATTCCTACCCGACCCCTCGAAAACTCCCACTTGGAAGAAAGACACATATAGGAAGTGTTGCCTGAGGGTCTTGTGATCTTTTTGTTTCTCTCGTCTAGATATCCTCAAAGTAACCCTTGGTTTAAAACCAACAAACAAAACCCCTTCTCACATGGTTCAGTCCTTTCTCCCTCACCCTTTAAAATCCAAGAGATGTTCAGGCCTCACTGAAGCATCCAGGCAGGCCTGGAACACCCTGGGGAGAAGTTCTAGAGTTTCAACCAACAGCAATGCTACCCAACATTTATTAAGAGTATATTATTTGCTGAACACAGTTTTGACTTCATAGAATACAGGATTATAAAAACTCAAGAGGGCAGTTTCTGTGTGTCTTTTTCACTGCTGTTTCTCCAGTACATTTCACAAGAACTCAATAAATATCTCATTCACTCTTCAGAACAATTATTTGAGGTTATTGAAGATCCCCTGGAGAAGGCAAAGGCAACCCACTCCAGTACTCTTGCCTGGAGAATCCCATGGAGGGAGGAGCCTGGTAGGCTACAGTCCATGGGGTCGCGAAGAGTCGGACACGACTGAGCGACTTTACTTACCTTCTTCTTAGAGAAGAAGAAAACAAGCCCCAGAGGTTGAGACTAGCCTGGGTTTCAGGTCTAATAGGAGGCAGACGGGACCAAAGCCAGGTACAACATTGCCCTTAGTCAAAAGGAAGAAAGTGGGGCTCCTCCCCANTACTTACCTTCTTCTTAGAGAAGAAGAAAACAAGCCCCAGAGGTTGAGACTAGCCTGGGTTTCAGGTCTAATAGGAGGCAGACGGGACCAAAGCCAGGTACAACATTGCCCTTAGTCAAAAGGAAGAAAGTGGGGCTCCTCCCCAGACCTCACTCCACAGGGACCCCACACTTTATAGTGCTACCTTCCTCAAGAGTTTCTAAGTTCCTTCTGGTTTCTGGGACTGGCTGGGGTGGGCAGAGCCATCTGGGGATAACTCTAGGCTTGATTTGGACCTGCATGGGCTCTGATCCCATCTCTCTTTGGGAGAGATGTGCCTGACATACAGCTCCCCAACATGGGGTCAACCAGATGTCACAGATCTCCAAAACCTTGTTCAAGTCAATCACAAACACCCAATGTGGTAAAGCCGTGCCCTCCTACCTGAGTCAAAAGTTGTGCAGGATGGGGGACAGAGGCTCCTTGCATAAATGGGACTTCTCTTCTTACTCTGCCCACAGGCCCCTCATCTCTGCTCCCTGTAACAGGCAGGTTTGTGGAAGGCACCAAGAAAGACATTTCATCCTAGTTACATAGTCATTACAGCCCAAAGACTTCAAAGAAGAGCTCATTTTCAACTAAGCACAGTTAACAACTGTAGAGAAGGTTACTAGGAACTGATATTCCCAGGCAGTCCAATGACCAGCATCAGGAGCAATGATGTCACTAGCATTCAGTAAATGGCCTGAGATGCTACAGTGGTGAGATCTACATTTCTTGTTGTTTAGCCACGAAGTCATGTCTGACTCTTTTGCAACCCCATGGACTGCAGCCCACCAGGGTTCTCTGTCTGTGGGATTTCCTAGGCAAGAATACTGGAGTGGGTTGCCATTTCTTTCTCCAGGGGATCTTCCCCAGGGATCAAATCCTTGTCTCCTTCTTGGCATGCAGATTCTTTACCAACGAGTCACCTGAGAAGCCTGAGATCAATATTAATTCATTATAAAATCATTTCCCCAAAACCATAGTATTGTGAGTAATGGTGGGAGATACAGAATTATGCAGAAATAGTATGTATGGACCCCAAGAAGGTGAAGTGGAGCCTAGATATGCTACAGAATCTTCATGTGCACCAACTTGGCAATAAACAAACATAGACATACTTCTTTCCCATCTATTATTCAAAACCTTGATTCTTAATTTAAAAAATCATGATAACATACACAGACCCATGGATTTTTGTAATGAATTTTGATCGTCATATTTTTATTGAAACTTGATTTTGAAAGCTCAAGAGGTTATGCAAAAGTGGGGAGGGATGAAAATTTCTAGGGTGAGGAGAACACTGTATATTAACAGAGTTTTCATACAAATGTGGGATTCTTATACATGTGATATTACAATATGCTTTAAACAAATATACTTTATTTGTATTTTACATTGGAATATAGTTGATTTATAATGTTGTGTTAGTTTCAGGTGAACAGCTAAGTGATTCAGTTATACATATACATATATACATTCTCCAAAGACTATACCTTATTTTTTAAAGAAGTTTTGGGTTCAGAGCAAAATGAACAGAATATAGAGTTCCCCAAAACCCTCTCCCTGCACACACAGTCTCACCTCCATCAACATTCTATACCAGTGTGATATATTTATTGCAATCAGTGAACCAACTCTGATACATCAATATCAACCCAGGCAAGTAGGGTACATTCTTTGTGTTGTATATTCTATAGGTTTTGGCAAATACATATAAAAGGACATACATCCATCATTACAGTATCATACAGAATAGTATCACTGCATTGACAATGTGATGTTTTTTTAAATAAACTTCTACTGGAAATAATTTTATGTTTATAGAGGAGTTAAAGATATTCTTCATCCCATTTCCCCTAATGTTAACATCTTACATGGCCATGGCATATTCATCAAAACTTAGAAATTAGTATTGATATAATACTGTTAACTAATCTGCTTACTTTATTTGAATTTCCCCAGTTTTCCCACTACGGTTTTTTCCGCCTGCTCATAGTCCTACCCAGGGTCCCCCAGTGCATTTTGTTCTCATAGCTCCTCAGTTGTTTCCTATCAGTTTCTCAGTCTTTACTAGTTTTGAAGGCCTTGGCACTTTGAGGAGGACTGTTAAGGTACTTTGCAGAATGTTCCTCCATTGTGGTTGGCTTGATGTTTTCTAATGATAGACTGGAATGCAATACTTTTTTATATCAAATTACTTATACATTTAAGTGAACAACAACAACAAAAATTTGCCCAGAGCCCTGCACAAACTAGGCATTGTCCTTCTCAAGATGATCGCCTTCCAAAGCCCATGATCTGGACCACACACCTTTCCGTGTAGCTTTCCAACCTGATTCCACCTACCCCAGTTCTATATAGACTTTGGACTTTAATCATAATGAGATGTCCTTTTCCACAACTGATTTCATATACACTGTCTTTCCCACCTGCAGTGCTTGTCTTCCTTCTATCCATTGAGTCCATGAAACATCCAGGCTTGAACATAGTTTGATGCCTCACCTTTTAGGAAACTTCCCCTGAATCTTCATCCAGCCCACCTTCACTTTGTATCTGGCTTGTCATGCTCTTTTAGTCTTAAGAATCTTTGGTGCTTTCACCCATTATTACTTATTGTTTTATTTTCCCAGTCAGATTACAAACGACTTGTGGACAGGAATGTTTTATTTTTATCCATCATCCACATCACTTAACTCCATAATGTCTAACAAGAATTCCATGAATAGCTGGAAAACAACTATTGAAAGAAGTAAGAGGTCTCATTTGGTGGGGAGGGGGCAGGGGGATTGAAAAACCTTTATTAGGAAAATCTTATTAGCAAAATTTTTATTAGTTAGCCCTATAGAATAATAATGGAGAAGACAATGGCACCCCACTCCAGTACTCTTGCCTGGAAAATCCCATGGATGGAGGAACCTGGT
>SJYV01050385.1:0-10580 GCA_006410875.1 Neotragus pygmaeus
GCTCTAGGCATGCAGGCTTCATAAATATGGCATGTGGGCTCAGTAGTTGTTGTTCCCAGGCTCTAGAGCAAAGGTTCAGAAGTTGAAGCACAGTCTTAGATGCTCTGAGGCATGTGGAATCTTCCCAGACCAAGGACTGAACCCATATCTCTTGCATTGGCAGGCAGATTCTTTACCACTGAGCCACCAGGGAAGCCTGGGGTCATGTTTTTGCTATTTTTTGTTTGCTTACTAATGGTTTAACTTATATCCTAATTAATACAAATACACAGGTGTACACTGTGTTAAATATTATGCAGACTAGAACATAGAGCTTCAGGGCAGACAGCAGGTGGCAGCTACTTAAGATTAAGTGGTTGGTGATAGCTAATCAGAGAAAATATGTTTAAATTGACATTTGAAGAATAGGAGTCATACTGAGATGAGGAATGGGGTAAGTGGGTGGATGTGCAGAGTTCATGAAGTGGAAAGAACTAGAGGAACTTTAGGAATCCCTGCAAGTCCAATATATTTAAAGCATAGAAATTAAGTGCTAGGTTAGTAAGAACCAAGTTTGGAGAGAGACCATGCACACATTTGATAAGGCATTTACGTTTATTCTAAGAGACAATGGCAAGAAGAGGAATCTCATGGATCTTGTTGCTACTTTATAACATTAAGATATCTTAATATAAAGAGATCTCTGACTTTTGAATGATAGAATACGCTTTCATTGGAAACAAAAAGGAAGCAAGAGACTCGTTAGAGGAGTTTTTCAATCTAGGTCAGAAATTTTGGTGACTTAAAAAAAATCTGTATACCAACTTATGTGTGAAAAATCCATATTTGGAAGGCTTGAGTCTTAAAAATGCTAGGAAATATATCTTGGGACTTCTTAAAATCCATTGATTTTGCTTTCTTTTGATCCTTTATAAATGCTACATCCACCTCCAGTTGCTGCTACATGACTTCCCCTAGGTTACTTATCTAACTTTACCAACATTTTAACTTTGCCATTCCAATTTACATTAAATTTCTGGTTTTCCTTATTGTTATTATTTTTCTAAGTCCAGTAGCTCTTTGAGGCCTAAAACTACCATGTACTGAAAATATCCAGGAATATAAGTCCTCTAGTCTCTTTCTGACCTGGGTTTGATTTCTGAGTCAGGAAGATCCCATGGAGAAGGAAGTGTCAACCCACTCCAGTATTCTCGCCTGGAGAATCCCATTGACAGAAGTGCCTGGCAGGCTACAGTCCCTGGTATCGCAAGAGTCGGACACGACTTAGCGACTAAACCACCACCACAGTCTCTTTCTTATTTTAGACAATTTAACAGCCATTAATATCAAAAGGGGGAAATAGCTCATGTATTTTATAATTACGTTATAGCTTTCTCTTATGTTTTTCTCCCGATCTAAACCACAGAGTAGAAAGCATTCTAATAAAATATGTCCAAAGTCTTTGCACTAAGTGTTCCAATGACATTACATTCCATTTTGAGGTCTTCTTAGGCATAGTATCTAGATCCCTGAAAAACTCTGTGGGTGATAATATTTAATTCTGTAATCTATTCAGTTTTACATTAACTATTTTGACTCTGAAGACGACTCATCTTCCCTAATAGCAGATTGATTGTCTGGAAGTTCCAAATTCTCATATTCAGAGTATCACATTAAAACTAAGAATATTTTCTCTAGTTTGCCAATCTAATTAACATGATCAGTCAGCTGAACAAACCATCACGCTAGCAAGTCAATTGTTAGGGTCATTTCAGGTATTTTTAGATTAATGTCTTTAATAACACAGAAACAGTGATCCTGATCTTTAGAGAAAGGTAATAAAGAACCGTAACTGAAGAAGAATAGTCCTGTCAGTTCCCCCTCTGCAGTCTATATATGATACGTTTAATCTGGAGTGTCAGCAAATAATTAATGGAATTATTGGCTTCTCAATACCTAAACTAAGCAGAATTTTCTCCCAATTTTCTCAGAGAATTATATTACTAGCATGATGAAACTATTTTTGTAAATATTCTTTTAATGTTTAATTCTGTTGTATGTGAGACAAATGTAAATGGATACTGAACAGTACTAAATGCACAAAGATTGATCTAGAAGTTTAACTGGGTATAAATCTGAAGTATTATTTTATCATTTCCTATTATTAGTTTGATGATGAATTTGTACATGATTATTATTTTCATACCAACTAGAGTGGATTAGGTGAGTGAGAATTAAGATAACTAGAATGTAAGTTTCAAGATATGCTAAGCAGAGTGAGCCTGAATGTGCATAAATTGCTAAAACTCAGGGTATAAAGAATCTCAATTGATCATTGTTAAAATTTGAACTTTTCCACCTCTGTTCTTCAAGCAAATCTATCAAGGTCCCTATTTCCTAAAGCCTCTCTACATATATCTTGTAGCTTATTTATTTTATACATAGTAGTTTGTATCTCTAATCCTTAATCCTGTTTTGCCCATTCCACTTTCCTTCTCCCCACTGGAAACCACTAATATCTTCCCTTCACTTGTGAGTCTGTTTCTTTTCTCTTGTATTCTCTAATTTGTTTTTATTTTTAAATTTCATAATAAGTTAAAATACAGTAGTTGTCTTTCAATTTTATCTCTTATCCTTGTGCTTTGTATAATGTATATTTATGTTAATATAGTGATATCTGCATATAGTTANTCTGTTTCTTTTCTCTTGTATTCTCTAATTTGTTTTTATTTTTAAATTTCATAATAAGTTAAAATACAGTAGTTGTCTTTCAATTTTATCTCTTATCCTTGTGCTTTGTATAATGTATATTTATGTTAATATAGTGATATCTGCATATAGTTACTAAAAAGTATAGTGTTTATGCTTTTTTTTAGTATAGTAAATAGAGGATATATATCTGATATATATATATATTAAATATACTATAAATGTATAGTATAAATAGAGGATAATTTGCTTATTTTTAAAATAAATGAATGAACTAAAATATCATAAGTTCAGGGTGTGAAGAAGAAGAAATAATATCATCGGGGAGAAAAATAGTAGCTTAAATTAATTAAGAATCACTATCTTCTCTGAAATCCTCTAATGATTTTGGACTGTTTCCCTCATTTAGGATTTTGTGGATGTCGTAAGAGTCAGACACTACTTAGTGACTAAATAACAACAGATGTATTTCCTAATATTTTTCTTTACTTTTTATGTTTGTGATCTTATATTTTTAATAGCTTCCATACCTTTTGAAAGCAAGATATGTATTCTTTTCTTCTGTTTAAGGGCTAAACATTTGGATGCTGGCAGTACCACTTAATAACTGAGTATAAGTTATACTGCAGGACAAATGACCCAAAAATTATAGTGGCTCACAACAAGAAGCTTATTTCTAGCTTGCACTGTATGTTCATTGTGGGTGATCTATGAATTTGTTTTAGGTAGATTTTGAAAAATAGGGAAGGTATATATGGGAAATCTTTTGCATGCTCTTAAACATTTTGTTCATAGCTGAAAATTGTTACTTACCTCACATTTCCTTAATCAAGACATATGGTCAAATGTGGTGTCAGTTTGATTAGGAAGTACTGTCCACTCTTAGACACTTAAAGGAGGAAAATAAGAATTGTGAGAAAAAGCCAATACAAAATACCATAAGCCATATGAACTGAAATCAATGACTTAAGTCCTGCAATTTGCAGAGTAGTTGTAAGATGTAAATGAAATGACAAACATGAAAACATCCACCACAATACCTGGTATAATGTGGATATCAGTAAACATATTATCTCTTCAAAACATGCTAGTCCAAGTAATTTTCCTACTTAAGCACCGGAAGTCTGCCACTGTTTCCACTGTTTCTCCACCTATTTGCCATGCAGTGTGGGACAAATGCCATGATCTTTGTTTTCTGAATGTTGAGCTTTAAGCCAAATTTTTCTCTTCTTTCACTTTCATCAAGAGGCTCTTCAGTTCTTCTTCACTTTTTGCCATAAGGGTGATATCATCTGCATATCTGAGGTTATTGATGTTTCGCCCTGCAATCTTGATTCCAGTATGTGCTTCATCCAGCCCAGCATTTCTCATGATGTACTCTGCATGAGGTGAAGTGAGGTGAGGTGAAGTCGCTCAGTCGTGTCCGACTCTTTGCGACCCCATAGATTATAGCCTACCAGACTCCTCCATCAATGGGATTTTCCAGGCAAGAGTACTGGAGTGGGTTGCCATTTCCTTCTCCAGAGAATCTTTCCAACCCAGGGATCGAACCTGGGTCTCCCACTTTGTAGGCAGACGCTTTACCATCTGAGCCACCAGGGAAGCCTAAGTACTCTGCATAGAAGTTAAATAAGCAGGGTGACAATATACAGCCTTGACGTACTCCTTTTCCTATTTGGAACCAGTCTGTTGTTCCATGCCCAGTCCTAATTGTTGCTTCCTGACCTGCATACAAGTTTCTCAAGAGGCAGGTTAGGTGGTCTGGTATTCCCATCTCTTTCAGAATTTTCCACAGTTTACTGTGATCCACATAGTCAAAAGCTTTGGCATAGTCAATAAAGCAGAAATAGATGTTTTACTGGAACTCTCACTTTTTTGATGATCCATTAGATGTTGGCAATTTGATCTTTGGTTCCTCTACCTTTTCTAAAACCAGCTTGAACAACTGGTATTTCACAGTTCACATTTTGCTGAAGCTTGGTTTGGAAAATTTTAAGCATTATTTTACTAGTGTGTGAGATGAGTGCAATTGTTCAGTAGTTCTAGCATTCTTTGGCATTGCCTTTTTTTGGGATTGGAATGAAAACTGATCTTTTCNAGATCATAATTTTCTGTGAGATACTTAGACTACCTTATCTCCTATTATTATTACAATATTCTGTGAATCAGTAATTCAACTCTTCTTTATGTACTGGAGGAAGCTGAAGTGTATTAAAAATAAAATGAACACAAAAACTAGAACACTGATTATCTTAACCAGTTTATTACTCCTTGGGGAATCATTTATTGCACTGCAACCTTAACTTACTAGTATGTTTTCTTCTTTCATGAGAGTCATTACAACTTCTCCCAAATGGAGGAATTCTTCCAAAATAGGATTTGTTTTTCTTCTAAATATATTGTGATTCCTGGTAGGTATCCAAGCTTAGACCCCAAAGAGCTCAATATAAAGATTAAAAAGGCATAATTAGATAACTGTGGGTAACTATTTCAAAATCTACCTAAGAAAGAAACAAATATAGACCTGACTGTTAAAGTCATGTTAAGTCATAATTATCCAAGATAATTTTTGTTTCTTATTCTTGTTTGTTTCTCATTTAATCCATGAATTACTGCTTTTAGTTTTAATCCCTCTATGACAGACTTCATGTTTAGGCATATAGAAAGTTGTTGAATGCTGACCTGGAAAAGTTTCTGATGCTGGGAAAGATTGAGGGCAGAAGAAGAGGACATCACAGGATGAGATGGCTGGATGGCATCATTGATGCAATGGACATGAACTTGAGGAAACTTTGGGAGATGATGAGGGACAGGGTGGCATGGTGGGCTTCAGTGCATGGATCACAAAGAGTCTGACACAACTTGGTGACTGAACAACAGCAACAAACTTTTTAGAGCTAAGTGAAATTTGGTTTTCCATGAAAAAGTTAAAATAATCTTTTTGACTTCTCTAATATTTTAATCCATTTGATCACTTTTGGTATAGTGAAAAGAAATTATCTTCAAATAACTTTAAACTCTGTGCACTAGGATCTATAAATAATTCTAATGCTTATGAACTATGAGGCATAGGACCCATTATTCAATCTGTCTGGGTGCATTCTCCTCATGTGTAAAATAAGTGATCAATCTAATGATCACTGTAATTTCTCAGCGACCCAAATTTCTGATTTCATGAAACAAATAGTTATGTCTTTAATCTGCCCAATCTTGGTTCAAATGTATACTTCAGTTAGTTTTTTCAGAATTCTTGAAGTACAAATTCTTTTTTCTTGAATACTACTGTTTGGTATATAAAGATTAAAAGTAAAATTCCAGTAGATTTTAAAGTAGATATTTCAAGATTTACACCACATTATTTGTATTAGTAAGCTAGCTAGGTGGACACAATTATAATTTTAGCCTAAAGACAAATATTTGTGATTTAAAGTTTCATGTGTGAGCACTATTTTACCTTGTAATTAAAAACCAAAATAATAGTAACTTATTTTAAAAAATAAGGTTTATTTTCTAGGTAAAGTTAAGTCCACAAGGAGATAGTCCAAGAATGTTATTGATATTCATGATTTATCAGAAACCCATGCTCTTTTTAGCTCATAATTACACATTACAGAATATGCTAGAAAGCCATCTATTATATCCATGTCCAGGCTGTGGAATGGATATAGAACTGAGGCCAAAGTAAATATGTGTGTCAAAAAAGTCTTTCTTCTTTCAGTACTATCTGAGAGTAATTCATAAAATCCTCTTTTATATCTTATAGCTTTGAATTCTTTCAGGTAGACATACTAATTATAAAGTAGGCTGAGAATGCATATTTTTAGTATAATTTGTATTAGTAAAAAATGAAGATGAAATATTCATAGGAAAATATTTATTGTACCATCTGATTCATTTACTTTAAATTTCCTGAAATAAAAACACACTTATATTGGTTTGTGTTTTAACTTGCCTAGGATACAGATTGCAGTTATTCAATCCAGGTGTTATTATAAAGATATTTTGTAGATATGATTAAAATTCACAGTCAGTTTTCTTTAAGTAAAGGATATTATTCCTGGTAATCACAGATGGATATGACCAGAGTCAATTGAAAGGCCTTAGAAGCAGAACTGAAGCTTTCCAGAAGAAAAAAATTCTGCCTGTGGATTGTAGCTTCAGCTGATGCCATAGAGTTCCAATGTATCCTTCCTGGGTTACAACCACTCATCTGTTAGAGTTGAGGAGGATTATGTATAAAAGAGAACATGAGCAAATGTTTTCAACTGTGGTGGTACACACAGGACACTGAATTCCCCAAACCCACAGAACTGTATATCACAAAAATTGAAATGTAAATTTTAAAAAGGAAATAACAAGGGCGAGAGGAGAATAAAAACTAGAATACAAATTGTAAGAAAGCAATCTATTTCTCATGACTAATACAACTGCATTGAAAAGGAGGGGGGAAGAGAAGAACTAATATAAGTGAATTTGAACAATGTTTTGCTACATATCATAAAGCAAACAACAAAATAACTATATATAATTACTGCATTCTAGTTAGCATTATTTTTTTTTTACTCATAGTCATATAAATTAGCAATTCTGAAACTAAATAAACATGGTTGAAGAAATAAGTAAGCATATTGTAAGTGATGACAGCAGTGATCCTCAATGTCAGATAAGGAGAGTTGAGAAGCCAGTATGAACCACATTTCAAAATAAATATATACAGTCAGATACAGAAATAAATATAAATGTGTATGCATGGATCAGTATATATACATCCATTTTCTAGCTGCATCTTCTGAAAGGGTCAAAAGCAGAAATATCCCTTTTCATGCAACTCCAGTCATATTTCCACCTTCCAGTCACTTGAAATATCCTCTTTCTACCACCCAGGAATCTTTGAACATATTATTATTTTTACCTGGAGTGTTCTTTGTTCTTTTTGTGTGTCCTAAGTCACTTCAGTTGTGTCCAACTCTTTGCCACCCCGTAGACTGTAGCTCTCCAGACTACTCTATCCATGAGATTCTCCAAGCAAGAATACTAGAGTGGGTTGCCATGTCCTCCTCCAGGGGATCTTCTTGACCCAGGAACTGACTCTGCATCTCTTAAGTCTCCTGCGTTGGCATTCGGGTTCTTTATCACCTGGAAATTGATTGGTCATTCTTCAAATTTATTCACTTACAAATGGAAATCTTTCTTAACCTCCTCGACTTGCTAAACACCATGCATGTTTCTGTTAATATAATTAAAGCAATGCTAAGTTCATAATCTTTTGTCTGATAATTTGAATAATGTTCACTTTCTTTAATAATTTATGGGATCTGGAAGTACTGGAGCCATACCAGCTTTTTCTCAGCCACTAGTACAATGCCTTGCATATCATAAGTCATCAGTTCATATAAGCTGAATGAATGATTTCATTGAGGAGCAAGTACTCAGACCTCTTTCCAGGCCACCTTCTCCATGTACATTTCTGGTTCACGCACCATAAGAGGAAGTAGGTTTAGGTGAATTTGTCAATTGCTAACATGATATCCTACTACTGAGAATAGTCTTGAAGCAATCCATTTCATAAGCATAAGGATCCCTTGGAAAAGGAAATAGCAACCCACTCCAGTATTCTGGCCTAGAAAATTCCATGGACAGAAGAGCCTGGTGGGCAATAGTCCAGGGGATCGCAAAGAGTCAGACACGACTGAACACACACATACCACTGCAAACTTACTTAGCTTACCAAATCCTGCCTCTGGCTACTAGGGCATTCTCCAGTACATTCTGTTGTAGGCAGGACAGTATATTTCATGTGTTAGACCATTATACTTTATGCAGACCTTTTACTTATAATCACTTCTCTCAGAGGTGAAAGCATGTCAGAGTTGGAAATTCATCTCTCATCTTTTATTTTTGAAATATGAGTTTTGACCTTGACACCATAATAAGCCTACTGTAATGTCTTAGAAGGTCATGACACTTCTCTGGGGTTTCATAGTTTCATCTGTTAGAAGAGGTGATTGATTCACACAGTTTGTAGATCTTCATTACAGTATCCTGTGCCAGATGCTAATGAGCTGTAAAGAATTGTTGGTAACTTATTTTTCCCTCAAAACATTGTAATTAAAATGCTATATCATTGACTGTAAAACACTTGGGGTTTTATGAAGAAGTATTCCAGTAATGCAAAGTAGCTCTGTGTTTGTAAAATTTTTATCATTATAAAAATGAAAGTACTAGATTACAGAGTATTGGTAAATATTCTAATTTTAAAAGAAAGATGAATTTTGAAGTAAAAGTATTTCTATGATATAAAAATTTACTATATTGTTTACTTAATGTGATATCAAATATCTCTCATATGCCCATGATTATAGCAATTTCCTGTAACCACAAAGGTAGAGCCTATATTTTGCCAGGTCTTATGACAGATAGTGGGAATTCAAAAATAAATGAGATTTCCCTCCCTGCACTCAAAGCTAACTATAAGCTAATAAACATAAATATATTATATATGCAGATTCAGGTAAGCATAGAGTCTTATTAAAGCATGAAAGAGCAGGAAATAGTACAGCCTTAGGGGAAATTAAGTTTAAGTTCAAGAAATGCTTTTTGCAAGAAGTTATATCGAATAGAATCATAAATAACAAGCCAGATTCTGATCCACAGTTTTTCTGTTTCTCAGATCAACTTGTTTACCCTGATCTACTTTGGGAGAAACTATGTATATAGGAGAGAATTTCCTATCTGTTTGACATTAATTATTATAAAAAGAATACTAGAGTGTAGTCTATATTCTCATTGAAGTCTAAATATTGAGGAGGGATGAAAAGTAAAACAAAGGAAAGTAGGATATTGCAGTCATGAAAGATAGTTCAGTTCAGTTGCTCAGATGTGTCCGACTCTTTGCAACCCCATGAAGCGCAGCACGCCAGGCCTCCCTGTCCATCACCAAATCCCAGAGTTCATTCAAACTCATGTCCATAGAGTCGGTGATGCCATCCAGCCATCTCATCCTTTGTCATCCCCTTCTCCTCCTGCCCCCAGTCTCTCCCAGCATCAGGGTCTTTTACAGTGAGTTAACTCTTCACCATGAGTTGGCCAAAGTATTGGAGTTTCAGCTTCAACATCAGTCCTTCCAGTGAAGACCCATTTCCCTTAGGATGGACTGGTTGGATCTCCTTGCAGTTCAAGGGACTCTCAAGAGTCTCCCCCAGCACCACAGTTCAAAAGCATCAATTCTTCAGCGCTCGGCTTTCTTCACAGTCCAACTCTCACATCCATACATGACCACTGGAAAAACTATAGCTTTGACTAGAGGAAGCTTTGTTGGCAAAGTAATATCTCTGCTTTTGAATATACTATCGAGGTTGGTCATAACTTTCCTTCCGAGGAGTAAGTATCTTTTAATTTCATGGCTGCAATCACCATCTGCAGTGATTTTAGAGGTCCTTCCCCAAAAAATTCTGACACTGTTTTCACTGTTTCCCCATCTATTTCCCATGACGTGACAGGACCAGATCCCATGAACTTCGTTTTCTGAATATTGAGCTTTAAGCCAACTTTTTCACTCTCCTCTTTCACTTTCATCAAGACGCTTTTTAGTTCCTCTTCACTTTCTGCTATAAGGGTGGCATCATCCACATATCTGAGGTGATTGATATTTCTCCTGGCAAACTTGATTCCAGCTTATGCTTCTTCCAGCCCAGCGTTTCTCATGATGTACTCTGCATAGAATTTAAATAAGCAGGGTGACAATATACAGCTTTGACATACTCCTTTTCCTATTTGGAACCAGTCTGTTGTTCCATGTCCAGTTCTAACTGTTGCTTCCTGACCTACATATAGATTTCTCAAGAGGCAGGTCGGATGGTCTGGTATTCCCATCTCTTTCAGAATTTTCCACA
>SJYV01050385.1:12908-45813 GCA_006410875.1 Neotragus pygmaeus
GACATGACTGAATGACTTTCACTTTCATAAAGAATGCACATTTTTTTTTTAAATTAAATTTATTTATTTATTTATTTTTAAATTTAACTTTACAATACTCTATTGGGTTTGCCATACATCGACATGAATCCACCACAGGTGCACACAAGCTCCCAATCCCGAATGCACACTTTTAAAAAGAAATTACTCAGGAAAACAAAATAATCACTCTGATTTAGCCATTGATGACTTACTTGGACATATTTTAATTTTTTAAATTATTTCATTAATTAAGTTAATAATTGTTAACTCCCCTATATAAAAACTGGTTTGAAAACTATGAGAACAAATCAGAAGCAAAAAGAAGAAATGGTCATAATAATAATGAAACAATGTCTTGTGATTCATTCCTTACTCCACCCCACCTCCTGGGTTTAGGAAGAGAAACACCACCTGATTCAAGGGTCTCCTGGGATTGCTGATTAATCATGGCACTACTTATTGAACCCTAATATAGTCTCAATACTTTTCAATGTAACAGTTTACCATGAGTTGATAAAACTGGTACAAAAGATCAAATTAATTTGCTATTGTTGGTCAAGTTGAAGTTAAAAGGTATGTGCTAGAGAAGAAAATTTCCCCTTGCATAGAAAATTCCACAAATGACTCCAATTAATTACCATAAAATAAATTCTTCAAAGGGTCTTGTAATAATTTTGATTAGATTTAACTCTGGTTTTACAGAACACCCAAAACTTATAGCAAAGGAGATAATTCTCAGGGAGTAATGACAAATAACTGGTACAATGTGTGATACAGATTACCAAAAGTAGATTTAGAGTGGTGGGTTGAGCTAAATTGATCGAGAGATGCATCAACAAACTAGAAGTATGTCTGGGAAGGCATTTAAATCTGAGAAATTTGTGAACAAAGCTTTATTTGTTAAAACAAAGCTGTATTTCCAAAATGAAAGGCAACCCTGAGAAATGCTTTCATTAAAGAAGTGGCAAAAACTGGTCTTTGGAAGCTTTCCAAGATTGTTACTTAAGACTAAAATTTCAGTCACCTTTGTAGAACCATAATAGAGACTGATTTAGAAGTGTAAATCAAATGCAAGATTCATATCTTTTAAACAGTGATTTCCATCGAGGCTGTACTAAATGTTTTACAAAAATGTTAATTTTCTATTTTTGTGAAAAATATTCCACATTTTCTAAAAAAGAGTATTTGGAAGAATCTCAAGATCAAATATACAAAACAGATTGCTTATTGCTAAGGGAATTTATGCAATGACCTCATATTAGAGAATATGGTGAATGTTAGTTTTTGTCTTTGTTAAAGGGAAAAAAGGAAACTGCTCAAATAACAAACAATACATAGAACTTATTATTCAGAATCTCTAAAAGGCAGGTGAAGAATAAAAAGAAAGGAAAAAACCTACTCTGTGCCTGACATCTTGTCTGATGTTTAAAATGTATTATCTTATTTAATTATAAGCTCTAGATATATTTTATAGTAAGCAAGTTCTAGATATATTTTATAGTAAGCAAGATTCAGATTCCACAATGCTCTTAATTATGTAAAATCCACTCTTTTAATGTTTTTGGATCATAGATAAGATAGTTACAATTTTTAATTTAGGATCTCCCTGAATTTTAAACAAGATGTGACTCATGGGCAAAGCACCACATCAGCCACTAGCAAAGGATAATTACTAACTTGGTTGCCAGTGCCAGCATATAGGTACTACTTGACAGAAAGAAGCTACAAAGAGAAGTCAGAGGAGAAGTCATAAACAGGCAGCAGCTTAGGAAATGGGTGAAGTTTGATTATCATGCATAAGTTGGAAGTTTATATAATATTTCTGAAAACTAGTATTCTTTGGTGCTAACTTTGCCATATACTAGTTGTTTTCACTGGATGAATTAATTAACCTCTCTGAATCTTAATGTCCTTATTCATAAAATTCATGAAGTATATAGCCTCAGAGAGTTAGGGTAAGAATTAAAGGAGATAATTTTTAAGAAGCTACTACTAGAGGGTTTGCCTTGTAAGTAATTGTCACTTTAGATATCCCACTTTTTCTTCACATAGTATAATGAAAGTTAAAGTAGTATAATAGGAATATCATTATTTTTTTTTAAGATTGGATACCTGAATTCTTGCCTCTGATCAATCACTAATTTCCTGTGTATACAGTTTCATCCATAAAGTAGGAAGACTAGCATTCCCCTTCTATATCCCAAAGGAACATTGTAGGGATTAACAATTTTAAACATCTAGTTTTTGTTGTTCAGTTGCAAAGTCATTGAAAAATAGATCATTGATCTGTATTCAAAAATATACAAGCAACTTATGCAGCTCAACTCCAGAAAAATAAACCACCCAATCAAAAAATGAGCCAAAGAACTAAATAGACATTTCTCCAAAGAAGACCTATGGATGGCTAACAAACACATGAAAAGATGCTCAACATCACTCATTATCAGAGAAACGCTAATCAAAACCACAATGAGGTACCATTTCACACCTGTCAGAATAGCTGTGATCCAAAAGTCTGCAAGCAATAAATGCTGGAGAGGGTGTGGAGAAAAGGGAACCCTCTTACACTGTTGGTGGGTATGCAAATTAATATAGCCACTATGGAGAACAGTGTGCAGATTCCTTAAAAAATTGCAAATAGAACTGCCTTATGATCCAGCAATACCACTGCTGGGCATGCACGCCGAGGAAACCAGAAGAGAAAGAGACACATGTATCCCTATGTTCATTGCAGCACTGTTTACAATAGCCAGGACATGGAAGCAACCTAGATGTCCATCAGCAGAGAAATGGATAAGAAAGTTGTGGTACATATACACAATGGTACATATACTCAGCCATTAAAAAGAATACATTTGAATCAGTTCTAATGAGATGGATGAAACTGGAGCCTATTATACGGAGTGAAGTAAGCCAGAAAGAAAAACACCACTACAGTATACTGACACATATATATGGAATTTAGAAAGATGGCAATGACAATCCTGTATGTGAGACAGCAAAAGAGACACAGATGTATAGAATGAACTTTTGAACTCTGAGGGAGAGGGAGAGGGTGGGATGATGTGGGAGAATGGTATTGAAACATGTATACTATCATGTAAGAAATGAAGCGCCAGCCTGTGTTCGATACAGGATAGAGGATGCTTGGGGCTGGTGCATGTGGATGATCCAGAGAGATGATATGGGGTGGGAGGTGGGAGGGGGGTTCAGGATTGGGAGCTCGTATACACCCATGGCGGATTCATGTCAAAGTACGGCAAAACCAATACAGTATTGTAAAGTAAAATAAAGTAAAAATAAAAATAATAAAAAGAAAAATAGATCAGACTTGTGTTTACCAGAGATGGAGGGTGGGGGAAGGGAGAACTGAATGAAGAAAATGAAAATGTAAAAACTTTCAGCTGTAAGATATATAAATACTAGGGATGTGTAATGTATGACAGTGACAAATATAATTAACACTCAAACAGGAAGAAAAAACATTTTAGTAGAGAAGTGCTTTAAAAGTATACAGGCCTACACTGATATACTGAGTTAAAGGAATATTTGATTTTATATTTTTACTTTAATTTTCTGCCACACTTATTTAATCAAATATAAAACAAGCTGATCTTCATGCACACTTTCTATTTCTTAATTCCCAGGAGCAATTCCAAATTACATAGTTGATTCAATTCTATAGCCAGGGCAAAACTTCCAAATAAAAAATGTGAAAAAGAAATACTTTGTTTCAAAAGCATTGGAATTTCTCATCATTTGTTAGCAATAAAAACCGTGTCCCCCAGATTACTAAAGTATAGTTCTGTCTGGCAAATATAATCCAGCAAAGTAATTTGTAGCAGTAATGTGTCACATTAACTGTCTCCTCCTTTCACCCATGGTAGACACAACTTGTTGATCTTAAAACTCTAGCAGAGTATGAATGAAGTCTCAGAAAACCTCTTATGATGCCCTATTGTTATTGAAACAAACTTTGATCTGCTTACCTAATGAGCAGCAAAGCCAATCTACTGACATTGGTTTGGAGTGAAGTATTTGTGTATATTGCAAGGTACACATCATGAGGCTAAGCATGGAGACTAGGCAACTTATGCTCAAAAAAGCTGACATTTTCCACCGGTTTTTCAAGAGGGATTTTTAAAGTCAGGGTGAGGGAGAGGTTTACAGAGTGTGTGGTCAGCTTGGGCACAATTCTCTGGTTGGTTGATGGTGAGGTAACAGAGTGATGATTAGAGAATCTTAATCATCAACATTCTGGTTCCAACCAGTCAGTGATCTCTATGTTTGTGGCCAGTGTGCAGTTAACATTTTCTACATAGTGGGTGTTTTAGTATTTGCAAAACTACTCAAAGATCTGGCTCAGGATATTATCTGTAGTCTTTGAGTAGGAACTAAAGGTGCTTAGAGATACCAAGGGAACATTTCATGCAAAGATGGGCTCGATAAAGGACAGAAATGGTATAGACCTAACAGAAGCAGAAGATATTAAGAAGAGGTGGCAAGAATACATGGAAAAACTGTACAAAAAAGATCTTCATGACCCAGATAATCATGATGGTGTGATCACTANTTTTTTTTTTTTTTTTTTGCACTTTACCCTTCTAGTTCCTTAATGGTGACCAGCAAGTACAGAAAGCTGAATGTATTTTAAATGGACTTTTGCACAACCAACACTTTGTTGAAAGGGAAAATATTGGGCATACAAGTCATAAAGCAAAAGCAAAAGCGAAAGCGAAGTCACTCAGTCGTGTCCGACTCTTTGCGACCCCATGGACTGTAGCCTACCAGGCTCCTCTGTCCATGGAATTTTCCAGGCGATAGTACTGGAGTGGATTGCCATTTCCTTCTCCAGGGAATCTTCCCGACCCAGGGATTGAACCCAGGTCTCCCTCATTGTAGACAGACGCTTAACTGCCTGAGTCACCAGGGAAGTCACACAAGTCATAGGTCTCTACTAAATGCAGAGACCTTCAAAAAATATATCAAATGCAGTGAGTCTTATCCAAGTATGAACAAGATACCTAGGCAGGCTTTGCCACAATAAATGGGGAAGCAGGAGAACTGGGTCCAGACAGAGGGAAACAATGAAACTTAGGGATTAGAACTTGGAAAGGACCTAGAGTGTGACATGAGTGTTGAATTGGCAAAAAAATATATATATATTACCCAGTTTGATACTTTGCTCATGGTTAGAATTGCCTGAATTATAATATTTCTAAAGGACTTTTTGTTGAACATATATGATAGTTAGAAAACATTAATAATCACATCACAAATTTTGATCAGAACTAAAGAAATTATACAAGGAACTTTGCATCTGCTACAGATTGTTTTTTATATATTTACCAAAAAGTGATATTACATATAGTCTAGTTTTATTCTTCTTTCTATAAATAACCACTGATAATGTTAAATAAACACATGTTTCTAGGATGAATCTCTGTCATTAAAATAAAAGTAGTCAATAAGTCTTCCTAGGTGGTGCTAGTGGTAAAGAACCCTCCTGTCAGTGTAGGAGACATAAGAGATGTGGGCTCAATCCCTGGGTCAAGAAGATCTCCTGGAAATGGGAATGGCAACCCACGCCAGTATTCTTGCCTGGAGCATCCCTTGGACAGAAGAGCCTGGAAGGCTCCAGTCCACAATGTCACAAAGAATTGGACACAACTGAAGTGACTGAGAACACAGTCAGTCAGCAATATAATATCGTAGATTTAATTTGCTATGAAGCTAATTAAATTGTGAATATTTTTGAATTTAGAAACACTTTCCTGATAATTAAAGAGCCTGGAAAATATGTCAGGAAGTCCAGTGTGTATGTGTGTGGGGGCAGAGGTTGTGGGGTGGGGGCAGGTGATATTTATGTCTTTTCACATGTAAGCAGTTAAAAGATGACTTCATTATGATACATCTGTTATCTCTGAGTTACAGAGCGAGAAAAAGATCTGGTTTCTTTTCATAAATGTAAGGACATAACTAGGCAGAAAAATATTCAAAGGGAAAAAAACTCAATAAATGTTCTAAGAAAGGATTAGACAAAAAATGCCATATAGAAGAAATAAACAGAAGAAATAAACATGCCTCAGACAGCAAGACCATTTACAATCTCAGGTTTAGAATGAAAAACTATGTAACAAAATTATTAATAAGGCAGAATAAATTTAAGCTCTTTTACATTTTTTTCTAATACTTTACTCATGGGGAACAAGACTACACATCCTCTTTTAAGACAAACTGTATTGTTGACTTTGCATAGTTGATGTGACTTACAGCTAGTTCTAACACACTGATTGATAGAACTGAAGTTTTAAACTTTACTCCATAAGTCTATCTTTTCACATCTACTTGTTTGGAAACTAAATATTGAGAAGGCAATGAATACATTTAAATTTATTTATAGTAATGTACCCCATCTTCTATCTTTCTGCATCACAAAACTGAGGGGTGGGGGAGAAAAGATCATAATATCTTAAAACAATTGTCCCAGCTTGATATCATATCCTTCTTGGTAAAAAGAATATCTTTTGCTGTAGAATTTGTATAGCCACAGATAAATCTGCCATGCCTCTTAGCCTCTTCTCCTCNAGGGGCGGGGGAGAAAAGATCATAATATCTTAAAACAATTGTCCCAGCTTGATATCATATCCTTCTTGGTAAAAAGAATATCTTTTGCTGTAGAATTTGTATAGCCACAGATAAATCTGCCATGCCTCTTAGCCTCTTCTCCTCTATATAAATATTTAGAAGTGCAAGGGCAACTTAACATTAGAAAATATAATAATATAGTTGAGTATATTTGTAGATTAATGTGAAGAATTATGTGATTATCAAAATAAATGCACAAAAAATGTATAAAATTCAGTATCCAGCTCATTTACTATATGCCAGTCACTCTTCCAAGCACTGGATATGTACTAATGAACAAGTAGATAAACACACTTTCTTGACAAAAATAAAAAAATAAACATAAATCAAACTTATAGCAATTTATGAAAAGGGAGAAATGTCTCTAAACTGCCTAAGTGTTACTTACAAAAAACTGCTAAAATTAAAATAATTAAGCATGAATGCTGCAAGCAATTGTCTTTAAATTCAGGAAAAAGGTGGTGATGCTCGCTAATAGCATTCTATTCTGTAACGTACAGAACAGTCTAGACAGTCTAAAAAAGCTGAAAAGAAGCAAAGTTATTGAAAATAGAAAACAATTTTTAAAACTCTCATTATCATAGACATATCATAGATTACATAGTATGTATGTAGAAAATTAAGAAAAAAAATCAGAAGAAACTATAGATAAATAACTAAAACTAACAGTCTGATCGGTACAGAAGCAATATACAAAACTCAGTTACATTTTTATATATCAACAACAAGCATTTAAAAGATGAAATTTCAAAGATACAATTTAAATTACATCAAAAATGCAAAGTAACTAGAAATAATTCTAACTAAATACTTTCAAGTTCTTATTGACACTATCATAATTTTTCTTAAAATATACAAGAGAAAATATATGTTGATGAAGATACATGTCATGTTCAAGTAATCAAAAGAACATTCTTTAAATATTTCCATTGCTCCTAAACTATCCTATATTTTCAATGCTATTTAAATAGAATCTTAATTTATGCTTTCTGGTGGATATGTGAGCATACTTGACAAGATGATTCTAAAGTTTATATGGAAAAGAGAGCCAAAAGAGGCAAAATTTCCCTAAAGACACAGGACCAGACGGAAATATTTGTCTAACTTAATGCTAATTGTTATTATAAACTACGGTCATTAATTTTGTATATGGAATATGAATAGATAAATAGATCAATGTAACCAAAAGGAGCCCACTGAAGGACTCATATATGTATGCACAGTTGTACTTGATAGGCTTGCTATTGTAGATCTATGGAGAAAGAATAGACATGAGAAGTTGGTTATATACAGGCATGTATATATATATATTATAGATGCATAAATATATATTTTTATGAAAACTAAAATCCATGTAAAATTTGGAAATCATATCTATTTTCATGCCGTAGATGAAAGTCAGAAGGACTTCTTAATAAGACATTGATTATGAAGCATAGTAAAAGATATCAAATGAAGTGAAATAAAAGAAAATGAGGATGAAAAGGTAAGTCATGAATTGGGGACCTTAGATCCAAATGTATCATTGACTATTAATTAGTACCAAGAAAATGTAAAGAATTCTGATGAATTTATAAGAAAAAAATTGTAGAAAATGGGCAAAAGAATTAAGCAGGAATACCATAATTTGACAAAGATGCTAAGCACCTGAAATTTCTACCCAATCTAGGTATTCAAATAATAAACATTAATAAAAAGTAAAGATATTTTCAAACTTTAACCCATTAAGAAAACACTGAAGTATCTAGTGACATTCATTGTATGTCTAAAGTGTTTTAACACTCCCTTTTCTATTAAAATGCTCCAGAGAAATTCCTGAGTATACATATTAGGAGACTTGCTCAAAAGATTCAAAATATTTTCATATAAACAATAAATGAAAATAAGCCAAATGGATAAATGCAAGGAATACATAAGTTCTGACACACTCAAACAAGGAATATTATACAGCATTGGTAATGAATAGGCTAAAGCTACATATATGGACTTGGATAAGTCTTGGATAAGATTTAGTGTGGATTAAAAAAATAACAAAAAAGCACTGAATGCTCCATTAATTTTAATTTCAAAGCAAGCAATTATGCATTGTTTAGTGATACATCAGGTGGATTTACAAAGCAGAACTAAAGCAGGACAGATGTTAAGAACACTTTAGCTAGTGGTATCAGAAGACAATCTCTTTAGTCTCTCTTGTTTTTGAATGTCTTTTGAGCAGAACATTGACAAGTTTTTATTCTGGAATGTTTTCAAGGATTTCTGTATAGTAGTCAGTTTTGAAAGATAGAGATTGTATCTGCCTCTGGGACAGAGAACAGATTTACTTGCTCCCAAGAGTAATAAAGATAATCTCTCCTAGTAAAGCAAAGATTGGGCAGGTTTTCCATAAATCACCTCAAAATATTGTAGTTTCCTGAGCTCAAAGTTATTCATTAAAAAGGAAAATGGCACATGCAACTTCTTTTCAAGATCTACATAACTTCTTTGGGACCTGGGAAGCAAGATGCGATAATGGGGATAATAAGCTCATGTTGCCAACTATGTCGTAAGAAGTCCCTTTTTCTTTCCTAATAATCTTCTGTCTTCTTCAAGGGTGGATTCATGTTGATGTATGGCAAACCCAATAGAGTATTGTAAAGTCAAATTAAAAAATAATAATAATAAAATAAAATAAAAAAAGAAAAAAAAATCCACAAAACTGTAGCAGGCTAATATGTTATTTTGAAAGCAGGGGAATATCTTTGACCATTTACAGTTCTTGAAATGTGGTAACATCTGATAGGGAAAAGAAAAATGCAACTTTCTGTCTCATATATAGAGCTTCTGGTTTCCGTGAATATTCTATCTTCAAATATACTGTGTTTTGCATTATAATTCTTAACAACTGTACATTGCTATATCATAAGGATTTATGTAATTCATTTATTTGACTAATCTCCTATTTTGGACACATCCTATTTTTGCTTTCATATTATATTTAGAGCTTCCAATTCATCCACTAAAGTCTGCACTAATCTAGCCTATTACATGAGCAGCTGTAGAAGTTCATGCCAGTCAATAGGCTGTATTAACATGTAACATAAATATAGTTTAGTGGTGACTCATATTTCAATAATAAAGGTCAGAGAAGATTGGATACCAGAAAAGTTAAAATTAGCTGCCACAAAAACAATCATCATTGCAAACACAGTTTATTTGGAAAGAAATTCCTGACATAATGAATATATATCATTTTACTCCTGAGAGGATGATGATAGATGCTTATGGCAAATATGATGTCTATACACATTATTCATATTTGTATCTATCACTTCTTTTGGCACATGGGATAACCATGTGCTCCAAAAAAGCAAGAGCAAGACAAATTATCAGAGAGAAGTGGAATGCATTTTCACCTTTTTTCAGTAAGCAATACCCTTTGGACTATCTGTTGACATGTAAGAGAGAGGAGTGACAGTTCTATTTTATAGAAAGATTGACAAGCTTCTTAGAGATGTGCAAGATGCTATTGAATATGGAAAAGCATATACTAATTGTGTCAGGAAGTTGTATGAATATAGATAATTTTAGACAATTTTAATAAAATTACAGAAGTAGAATTGAGATAATATGAACAAGGGAAGTGTTTTCAAAGTAGATGAACTTTAAGGGCATGAAACAGAAGACATACATATAAACAGAGAAGTAAGCCCTTGAATTTCTCATTTTAATGACACTGGATATTCATCTCACTTAATCTTCTAAATTTTCTTGAAGTAATCGCTAGTCTTGCCATTCTATTGTTTTCCTACATTTCTTTGCATTGATCACTGAGGAAGGCTTTCTTATCACTCCTTGCTATTCTTTGGAACTCTGCATTCAAATGGGTATATCTTTCCTTTTCTCCTTTAGGTTTCACTTCTCTTCTTTTCTCAGCAATTTTAAGGCCTCCTTAGACAACCATGTTGCCTTTTTACATTTCTTTTTCTTGGGGATGGTCTTGATCACTGCCTCCTGTACAATGTCATGAACCTCCTTTCATAGTTCCTTAGGCACTCTATCAGATCTAAACCCTTGAATTTATTTGTCACTTCCATTGTATAATTGCAAGGTGTTTTATTTAGGTCATACCTAGGTGGTCTAGTGGTTTTCCCTACTTTCTTCAATTAAAGTCTGAATTTGACAATAGAGAGTTCATTATTTGAACCACAGTCAGCTCCCTGTCTTGTTTGTGCTGACTGTATAGAGCTTCTCCATATTTGGCTGTAAAGAACATAATCAATCTGACTTTGCTGTTGACCATCTGGTGATGTCCATGTGTACAGTCTTATCTTGTGTTGTTGAAAGAAGGTGTTTGCTATGACCAGTGCATTTTCTTGGTAAAACTCTGTTAGTCTTTGCCCTGCTTCGTTTTGTACTCTAAGGCCAAATTTTCCTGTTACTCCAGGTATCTCTTGACATTCGACTTTTCCATTCCAGCCCCCTAATACCAGATCACCTGAGCTGCCTCTTGAGAAATCTGCATGCAGGTCCAGAAGCAGCAGTTAGAACTGGACATAGAACAACAGACTGGTTCCAAATCAAGAAAGGAGTACATCAAGACTGTATATTGTCACCCTGCTTATTTCACTTATATTCAGAGTACATCATGAGAAATGCTGGGCCGGATGAAGCACAAGCTGGAATCAAGATTGCTGGGAGAAATATCAATAACCTCAGATATGCAGATGGCATCACCTTTATGACAGAAAGTGAAGAAGAANCTTGAAACTAAGGTCCCACATGCCACAGTGCACCATCAAAATTTTTTGAAAAAAAGAGAAAAAAGGGGAAGGCTTGGAGGAACTTTCGGGGGTGATAGAAATGTTCTATATCTTATTGGGGAAAAGGCTACATGAGTGTATATATTGATCAAAATTCATTAAACTGTAAACTTAAAGTGGTTGTGTTTTATCATATACAAAGTGTACCTCAATGAAGCTCACTTTAAAGACTAATATAAAACATAAAATAAAATAAAGACTAATATAACAAACTCCCATATAACCACTTTCCAATACAGGAAACAAAACATCAGAAAAAAAGTTGCACCCTTGTGAACTCCTCCCCAATCTGCTCTTTTCTTTCTTCCTCCTCAGTATGATGTGTTTCATGAATATCTTTATATTTTCACTATGTGGAAACATGTTTCCGAATGTTGTATCTTTCTTTCCCATGTGACTTTATACTTTAACTGCATGGGGTATACTCCTAAACTGGTATATTCCAAAATCAATTTAAAGGGTCACAGCTAGCATTTCAATAGTAAGGATAGGATAGGATTAAAAAATAATCAGAGCATATGACACTTATTAAGGTAAGTATGTCTTATGAAATTTTTGTAAAAGTTTACATCTGTATATATGTGTACTGGGTTGAGACATAATGTATCTTTCTTACAGCACACGGAGAAGGCAACGGTGACCCACTCCAGTACTCATGCCTGGAAAATCCCATGGACCGAGGCGCCTCGTAGGCTGCAGTCCATGCGGTCACTACGAGTCAGACATGACTGAGTGACTCCACTTTCACTTTTCATTTTCATGCATTGGACAAGGAAATGGCAACCCACTCCAGTGTTCTTGCCTGGAGACTCCCAGGGACGGGGGAGCCTGGTGGGCTGCCGTCTATGGCGTCGCACAGAGTCGGACACGACTGAAGCGACTTAGCAGCAGCAACAGCTTACAGCACACTGTGGCCTCCAAAAGTTTGAAAAACACTGTTCTAATATATAACATAATATTATACTTTTTCTCATTTTAACTTTTATGTAAATAGTATGCTACAGTTCTAATCCTTCCCCAACTGGCATTTGTTTGCTTGACATTAGCTTCCATATGTATTCGTATTAATACATGTAGCTTCAGTTCAGTTCAATTCAGTCACTCAGTCGTGTCCGACTCTTTGTGACCCCATGAATTGCAGCACGCCAGGCCTCCCTGTCCATCACCAACTTCCGGAGTTCACTCAAACTCACTTCCATCGAGTCAGTGATGCCATCCAGCCATCTCATCCTCGGTCGTCCCCTTCTCCTCCTGCCCCTAATCCCTCCCAGAATCAGAGTCTTTTCCAATGAGTCAACTCTTTGCATGAGGTGGCCAAAGTACTGGAGTTTCAGCTTTAGCATCATTCCTTCCAAAGAAATCCCAGGGTTGATCTCCTTCAGAATGGACTGGTTGGATCTCCCTGCAGTCCAAGGGACTCTCGAGAGTCTTCTCCAACACCACAGTTCACAAGCATCAATTCTTTGGCACTCAGCCTTCTTCACAGTCCAACTCTCACATCCATATATGACCACTGGAAAAACCGTAGCCATGTAGCTTAGTTTCCTTCATTTCCATCACTGCACAAACATGCCACAGGTTATTTTTCCATTCTCCCATTACTGGATTTTTTTCTTTTGCCAAATGGAGCATTACCAAAAAATGCTGTCACTATCATCACCATTTCACTGTAGGAAGGACATTGTAATATAAATAAAATTGGAAAGTCCTACTCTCAGAGTCAAAGATGGTGTTTTTAATGGAATAAATCTGGCTTTATAAAAATGTGCTTGAAGCACTTCCCTAGTGACGCAGTGGTGAGGATGTGGAGTTTCAGTACTGAGGACCACAAGCCACACACAGCCAAAAAAAAAAAAAGCATTCCATTTGCCCTCTGAGGGGATGAGGTTGTTGCTATTTCCTCGTTGATTGTTAGTTTGTTCAGGAAATTGATAAAAACACAATCACCTATACAACAAGCTCTGCTGAGGAGAGGTGGAGGAAGCAAGTAGAATGGAGAAAGGGTTCAAACGGAGTCTCAACTCTAATACTTTATTTCTTTTGTTACCTAAAAAAAAAAAGTCCAAGTCACTCCTACTTTCGTTTCTCTTTGAAACGAATCTTTTGCTTTTATTACTATAACACTGGGACTTGCCTAGGGAGGGATAGGCAAGTGTTGCTTCAGTTTTTTGAGGCCTTGTGAGATAAAAAATCACACGCTAGTAAAGTAATGCTCAAAATTCTCCAAGCCAGGCTTCGTAATATGTGAACTGTGAATTTCCAGACGTTCAAGCTGGTTTTAGAAAAGGCAGAGGAACCAGAGATCAAATTGCCATCCGCTGGATCATGGAAAAAGCAAGAGAGTTCCAGAAAAACATCTATTTCTGCTTTATTGACTATGCCAAAGCCTTTGACTGTGTGGATCACAATAAACTGTGGAAAATTCTGAGAGAGATGGGAATACCAGACCACCTGACCTGCCTCTTGAGAAACCTATATGCAAGTCAGGAAGCAACAGTTAGAACTGGACATGGAACAACAGACTGGTTCCAAATAGGAAAAGGAGTACGTCAANTGGAAAATTCTGAGAGAGATGGGAATACCAGACCACCTGACCTGCCTCTTGAGAAACCTATATGCAAGTGAGGAAGCAACAGTCAGAACTGGACATGGGACAACAGACTGGTTCCAAATAGGAAAAGGAGGGCATAAAAGCTGTATATTGTTACCCTGCTTGTTTAACTTCTATGAAGAGTACATCATGAGAAACGCTGGGCTGGAAGAAGCACAAACTGAAATCAAGACTGCCAGGAGAAATATCAATAATCTCAGATATGCAGATGATACCACCCTTATGGCAGAAAGTAAAGAGGAACTAAAAAGCCTCTTGATGAAGGTGAAAGAGGAGAAAGAAAAAGTTGGAGGAGAATGAAAAAGTTGGCTTAAAGCTCAACATTCAGAAAACGAAGATCATGGCATCTGGTCCCATCACTTTATGGGAAATAGATGGAGAAACAGTGGGAACAGTGGCTGACTTTATCTTTGGGAGCTCCAAAATCACTGCAGATGGTGACTGCAGCCATGAAATTAAAAGATGCTTACTCGTTGGAAGAAAAGTTATGATCAACCTAGATAGCATATTCAAAAGCAGAGACATTGCTTTGCCAACAAAGGTCTGTTTAGTCAAGGCTATGGTTTTTCCAGTGTTCATGTATGGATGTGAGTTGGATCATGAAGAAAGCTGAGTGGCAAAGAATTGATGTTTTTGAACTGTGGTTTTGGAGAAGACTCTTGAGAGTCCATTGGATTGCAAGGAGATCCAAACAGTCCATTCTAAAGGAGATCAGTCCTGGGTGTTCATTGGAAGGACTGATGCTGAAGCTGAAACTCCAATACTTTGGCCACCTCATGCGAAGAGCTGACTCTGGGAAAAGACCCTGATGCTGGGAGGTGTTGTGGGCAGGAGGAGAAGGGGATGCCAGAGGATGAGATGGCTGGATGGCATCACCAACTCGATGGACATGAGTTTGAGTGAACTCCAGGAGTTGGTGATGGACAGGTAAACCTGGCGTGCTGCAATTATGGGGTCGCAAAGAGTCGGACATGACTGAGTGACTGAAGTGAACTGAACTGAGTGTGTACATGTAGTTAAATTTTAAGAGGTACTGATGTAAGCTGTCAGCCAGCATAATTTTTTGGGTTCCACTAGTGTGAAACTACGTAAGATTGTGAGTTTTAAAATATAAAATGAAGCATTATTCAATCATAACATTCTAAACGAAAGTATTTGTTGCATAATTTTGCAATGTCTTGACCTCCAAATCATAATTACCTTAAAGTGAAAAAAAAAAGGTGAAGTCACTCAATCGTGTCCAACTCTTTGTGACCCCATGGACTGTAGAGAACCAGGCTCTTTCATCCATGGGAGTTTGCAGGCAAGAGTACTGGAGTAGGTTGCCATTTCCTTATCCAGTGGATCTTCCTGACTCAGGTATTGAATCCAGGTCTCCTGTATTGTAGGTAGATGCTTTACCATCTGAGCCACCAGGAAAATCCAATGGTTAATTAATTTAACCAGTCAAATAATTTTATCTGTAGCTCTTTTTGGATCACACTTCCTATTTTGCATTTTTCTATGTACAAACCTCATTTGCTGAACAGTGTTTTGAAATACCTGAATATAGGTATTATTTAATACTTCATAAGAGCTGGAAAACAGTAGGCTATCCAACATTCAAAATTTATAATTAATGTTGTAAGTCTCTGGTGCATTGGAAAGATAAATATTACTAATAGTTTATTAGTTATCTTGAAATGTTTGTTTTAGATATTAAATAGCATGTTATAATATGTTTTATAATGTATACATACTATGTGAAGTACTCATAAATACTTGTTAAATATATATTATCAATATCATTTATAGTTTTAGTAATTTCATTTATGCATGTATTCAAAAATAATTATTTATTGTCTACTCTTTATTGCCAGATTCTATGTGCTTAGGGAATAGCAATGAACAAAACAGCCAAAAGTTTCTTGTGTGAAAAACAGAAAAACATGTAAAAAACTATATAGTAAATTGCTCTGAAGGAAAAATAAAACCACAGGAGTGATAAGGGGATGAGAAAATGTGGGACAGGGTAAGGGGTAGCGTTGCCCCATTGAGCCTGACAAGCAGCAGAATCAAAGAGTGAGGATTAACCTTACATGTGTAAGGTTTTTAAGGCAGTGGATCTACTTTGAGATAAAGACATAAAATAATTAATCCTGATGATCTCAATGCAGATGATGGTGGCAAACCTGAGTATTAGAGGGTTGAGAAAGAGAATAGGTTCCTTCTATGATAACACAGAGTTCTAGCACCCTGTTTTCACTTTGGCAGTGGTGACAGGGAGTACACAGAGTACAAAGATTTGTTAGGTCCCAACTTGAATCATATTCCTGAAAGCACTTTCTTTTCTATATATTATGTGAACCTCACTTTAAAACGTGATTCAGACATTATCTTTAATTCATATTGAGGCTGGAGAAGGAAATGGCAACCCGCTCCAGTATTCTTGCCTGGAGAATCCCAGGAACAGCAGGGCCTGGTGGGCTGCCATCTATGGGCTCGCACAGAGTCGGACACAACTGAAGCAACTTAGCAGCAGCATACTGAGAAAACCAATGACAGTTTAATTCACTTATCTTTAGTTAGTGACTGATGCTTACTAACATAGAGGCAAGCTGCAGACTACAGTGTCTACACTGAAATAAATGTGTGTCACCTACCTAGAATGTGGCCCAAAATTTACCTTTAATTCATATGGTTAAGTAAACACAATGTAAGAAAGAGAGGCATCCTTTCTGGTGCCATGAATTAAAATCTTCTGGTCCTTGAATCAAAATCTTTCCAGGATTTCTCTCAAGATATTGCAAGTCCCTTGGTTACAAAACCATAGTGATTCATTCATTTCCACTCTCAGAAGTCTTTTTGGATTTGTGGAAATGAAATCCATCTTATTAGGTAGGACTATAAGACAAAAAAGCAGTGGTGAATTACAACAGAAATACATTGCCAGGGGGGAAGTTATCTAGAGTATCCAAAACAGCATGCAACATATGCATATGCACACTTACACTGTAAGCAAGTCATGACTTCTTCCCACTTATTTACCTTTAAAGCAGTCAGGCCAAGTGAGATGCTAAGCAGGAGGGACAGGAAGGTTAACAATGTCACAAAGGAGGCATCTGGCCTCAACATTTCTAAGTAGAGCACTCATATTATCTTTTCTACATGAGGCAGAAGAAATCTCTGCCTCCTTGTTCCTCTGCTTACATATCAAACATTTAAAATAGCCTCTAGTGACGTGAGAGCCCTGGAAAATTCTTGATACAGAGCATAAGTTAGATGGTAAATCTTGGCTTAACACATTCTCCAGGTAAAGTGTTTTGCCTTTGCTCTCTTTCATACTGCACCTTGAGGAATATTCTCAATTTTCTTATGTAACAAGAATATTCTCAGTTTTCTTGTGTAACAGTTGATATATAAGGGACAAGCAGTGCCTACCTTGTCTACAAATAGTTTACCTGCACAAATGTCAAAGATAATGAGAATTGTCAGTCCTGGACATTGCCGAACAGCAACTGACTATGGGACTTCCTAGTTGCCAGTTCTATTGAAATTACCCCCAGTCGGGGAGTCATGCAATTACTAGTCCCCTAATACTTCTAACATTATTCTATGACTGCCATGCAAGTTCCAGGTGAAATTAAAATGATAGTTTAACTCCCTTAATAAATCCCAGTGTTTTCATTTATAGTCTAATCCATCATAATCACTTATACCCCACCTTTTTTATTCATTGGAAGATACTTGGAGACTAAATTGGAAAAATCAAAGATCTGTGTAAATTGCATTTTATTAGATGTATAGTTAGCAGGAAAAAAAAAAAAAGACACAAGAAATAGTTACTTTTATTTCTGCCAGGCCTTAAGAGCAAGATAATCTATGTATCTATGTATCTATCTACTATCTCTATCATCTGTCTCCATATTTGTCATCATATAGCTATATAATGAGATTGATAAAGAAAGAAAAATAATTAAAATTAATAAGGAAATGTTAAATGGTAGACATCTGTACATGACTACTGGAAAAAAACCATAGCTTTGACTGTATGGCTTTTGTCAGCCAAATGATGTTTTGCTTTTAAATACACTGTCTAGGTTTGTCATTGCTATCCTTCCAAAGAGCAAGTATCTTTTAATTTCATGCTTGCAATCACCATGATTTTGTAGTCCAAGAAAATAAAATTTTTCACTGTTTCCACTCTTTCCCCTTCTATTTGCCATGAATGGTGGGATCTGATGCCATGTTCTAAGTTTTTTTAATGTTGAGCATTAAGCCAACTCTTTTACTCTCCTCTTTCATTTTAATCAAGAGGATCTTTAGTTCCTCTTCACTTTCTGCCTTTAGAGTGGTATCACCTGCATATGTGAGGTTATTGATATTTCTCCCAGCAATCTTGACAGCTTTCAATTCATCCAGTCTGACATTTGACATGATGTACTTTGCATAGAAGTGAAATAAGCAGGGTGACATAAATTGCCTTGACATACTCCTTTCGTGATTTGAAACCAGTCCATTGTTCTATGTCTGATTCTAACTGTTGCTTCTTGACTCCCATTCAAGTTTCTAAGGAGGCAGGTAAGTGGTCTGGTATTCCCATCTCTTTAAGGATTTTCCACAGTTTGCTGCGATCCACACAGTCAAAGACTTCCATGTAGTCAATGAAGCAGAAGTAGATTTTTTTTTCTGATACTCCCTTGCTTTCTCCATGATCCAACAAATGTTGGCAATTTGATCTCTGATTCCTCTGCTTCTTCAAAACCAGCTTGTACATCTGGAAGTTATTGGCTCACATGCTGCTGAAGCCTAGCTTGAATGACTTTGAGTATAACCTTCATAGTATATGAAATGAGAGCAATTGTATGGTAGTTTGCACATTTTTTGGCATTGTCTTTCTTTGCGATTGGAATTAAAATTGACTTATTTACCATTTCACACCAGTCAGAATGGCTGCGATCCAAACGTCTACCAGCAATAAATGCTGGAGACGGTGTGGAGAAAAGGGAACACTCTTACACTGTTGGTGCGAATGCAAACTAGTACAGCCACTATGGAGAACAGTGTGGAGATTCCTTCAAAAACTGGAAATAGAACTGCCTTATGACCCAGCAATCCCACTGCTGGGCATACACACCAAGGAGACCAGAATTGAAAGAGACACGTGTACCCCAATGTTCATCACAGCACTGTTTATAATAGCCAGGACATGGAAGCAACCTAGATTCTATCAACAGACGAATGGATAAGCAAGCTGTGATACATATACACAATGGAATATTACTCAGCCATTAAAAAGAATACATTTGAATCGGTTCTAATGAGGTGGATGAAACTGGAACCTATTATACAGAGTGAAGTAAGCCAGAAAGAAAAATACCAATGCAGTATACTAACACACGTATATGGAATTTAGAAAGATAGTAACAATAATCCTGTATGCGAGACAGCAAAAGAGACACAGACGCATAGAACAGTCTTTTGGACTGTGTGGGAGAGGGTGAGGGTGGGATGATTTGGGAGAATGGCATTGAAACATGTATATTATCATATGTGAAATGAATCGCCAGTCCAGGTTCAATGCATGATACAGGATACTCGGGGCTGGTGCACTGGGATGACCCAGAGGGATGGTGTGGGGAAGGAGATGTGAGAGGGGGGTTCAAGATGGGGAATACGTGTACATTCTTGGCAGATTCATGTCAATGTATGGCAAAATCAATATAATATTGTAAAGTAGCTAACTTCCAATTAAATAAATTTATACTAAAAATTTTAAAAATAAAAATAAAATTGACCTCTTTCAGTCCTGTGGCCACTGCTGGGTTTTCCAAATTGGCTGACATATTAAATACAGCACTTTAACAGCATCATTTTTTTTTCCAGATTTTAAATACCTCAGTTGGAATTCTGCTACCTCCACTAGCTTTGTTGACTGTAGTCCTTTCCAAGGCCCACTTTACTTCATACTCCAGGATGCTGGGCTCTAGGAGAGTGGACATAGTCGTGGTTATCCAGGTTGTTAAGATCTTTTTAAAAATAGTTCTGTGTATTCTTGCCACCTCTTCTTATCTCTTCTGCCTCTGTTAGGTCTTTACCATTTCTGTCCTTTATTGGGTACATCCTTGCATGAAATGTTCCCTTGATATGTTTAATTTTCTTGAAGAGATCTCTAGTCTTTCCCATTCTATTGCTTTCCTCTGTTTCTTTGCATTGTTCATTTAAGAAGCCCTTCTTATCTCACTTTGCTGTTCTCTGGAAGTCTGAATTCAGTTGGGTGTATCTTACCCGTTCTCCCTTGGCATTCTTTTGCTTTTCTTCTTTCCTCAGCTATTTATAATTTATGCTCATTATTGGTACCCTATGTCTTTCCTCTAGGTTTTTGAGACCATTTTGTTTTCTATGATTATTACAGAGCATAAGGAAGACCATATTGTGTGCTCACACGTCTTCTGCATAGTTGCATAATAGATATAAGGATTAATTTATTTTGTTTCAGTTATTTACAGATAGATTTCACTTTTGTGATTTACAAGCTGATGGAATCATAAACCTGAAAATAAATTAGCAGTGTCTTCAGAATCAGATCTTGGATTTTCTTTGTCTTTTTTCTTCTTTATCATGGTATGGCTGACAAAAAATTGTATAAATTTAGGTTGTACAGCATGGCTTTTTTAATGATGTAGAATGTGATGATTTAATATGTATTTGTTTATATTGTGAAATGATTACCACAGTCAAAAATTACACATCCTTCCCCTCACATAATTACCAATGTTTCTTTGTGTGTGGTGAGAACATTTATCATTTACTCTTAGGAAATTTCAAGTATACAATATAGTATAGGCAAATCTCAGCGATATCATGAATTTGGATATAGATAACTGCAAAAAATCTAGTCACACAAATTTTTGGTTTCCAATGCAAAGAAAAATTATGTTTCCACTATACCAAAATTTATCAAGTGTGTAATAGCATTATGTCTAAAAAAGACAAATCATATACTTTAATTAAAAATAATTTATTCCTAAAAATCTAATCATCATGTGAGCCTTCAGCAAATCATAATCTTTTTATTGATGGATTGTTCTGACTCCATGTTGATGTTTACAGACTGATCAGGGTGATGGTTGCTAAAGATGGGTGGCTGTGCTAATTTCTTAAAATAAAACAACAATTTGCCATGTGAAATTTGCCATATCAACTGACTCTTCCTTTTACTTGAACTCTTAGAGGTCATTGTAAGATTATTAAATGGTCTAATTTCAATATGGTTGTGTCCCAGGAAATACGGAGGCCCAAAGAGTCAGACACGATGGAGTGAATAACACACAGGCACCCACACAAAGAGAGGGAAAGAAACTGGGGAAAGCCCAGTTGGTAGGGCAGTCAAAACTTACACAATATTTAGCTACTGTTGTTTTATTTGGGCAGTTTGTGGCACCCCAAAACAACTACAATAGTAACATAATAAATCACTGATCACAGATCACCACAACAAATATAACAATAATGTAAATGTTTGAAATGTCACATAAACTATCAAAATGTAGTACAGAAACACAAAGTGAGCAAATGCTATTGGAAAAATGACAGCAATAGACTTGCACAATTCAGCATTACCACACACCTTCATTTTGTAAAAAACCACAATATCTGCAATGCACAATAAAGCAAAGCACAATGAAATGTGACTTCTTAATTACATTAACAATTATTATCATTGTTATATATCTGGTTAATTATAATCACCTGTATTGCTAATTATACTCACCAGGATATACAGTAGATCCCCAGAATTTATTCATCTTATAAATGAAAAATTTGTACCCTTTGACCAATATCTCCCTCATTTCCCCCAGTCACAAGCCACTGACATCATCATTCTTTCAATTCTTCTTATTCATTTCTAGTATCACAATCGATACCACAACATTTTCTTTTCAGAGTTAAGAGTTTGAAGATCAGTGCTGCTTTATTCCACAAAGCTTAAAATGAAATAAATGAACAAATTGTGCTTTTTAATTATATTTACTATAAATAAAATGTTAAAAATATAGTTTGAGGGATTCTTTTCTTTCCTTTAAAATTAAAATAATTGTCACGACAAAATCATGACTAAAATCCATGGCAATTTATCTATAAATACATTTTATTAAAAGGCTGAAAAATACATGACTCTTTCTTTCTCCTATTATGTCAGATTTTTCCTCACTATTTTTATCATACTATACTGATTTATCAAGTTTCAAATAAACAATGTGATCATTTTCCCATGATTAGGTCTAGTATTATTTTTCATGTCCCCATTTCAATAAGAAACACTCTTTAAGAAAAGGAATACAAGTTCAACTCAGGAAAGAAACTTAAAAATGCACAAAGATAAGAAATTCTCTAGCCACATAGCTCACACATTATGGCTTTGAAAATATTTGTACACATTTGTGTGTGTATACATGTACCTTTCTTAAAAAAAAAAAGTCAAAGCATTATGTATAAAATCTGCTTTCTTCAATTAGGACTTTATAGTGATTATTTTCCACATCTAAAACTATTCCTTTATATTTTTTAAGGTGTACTTTATAAAGTGTTACATTAAAGTGCAGTAATTTATTGTAGCAATTTTCTGTTGTTGGACATTTATATAGCTTCTGACTTACACTATTATAGATAATGATTGTTAAAATTGCATTCATATGTGTAAGGCTCACAGTAAATTACAATGAATATGTAGTAGGCTAAAGGGTATACCTCACTTTTATCTTCAATAATTTTCTAAAATCTGAAGACCATCCCCATGGAAAAGAAAAGCAAAAATGCAAAATGCCTCTCTGAGGTGGACTTACAAATAGCTGTGAAAAGAAAAGAAGTGAAAAGCAAAGGAAAAAAGGAAAGATATAAGCATCTGAATGCAGAGTTCCAAAGAATAGCATGGAGAGTAAGGAAGCCTTTTTCAGAGGTCAATGCAAAGAATTAGAGGAAAACAACAGAATGGGAAACACTAGAGATCTCTTCATGTAAATTAGAGATACCAAAGGAACATTTCATTGAAAGATGGACTCAATAAAGGACAGAAATGGTATAGATCTAACAGAAGCAGAAGATATTAAGAAGAGGTGGCAAGAATACACAAAACTGTACAAAAAAGAGCTTCACGACCAATATAAACATAATGGTGTGATCACTCACCTAGAGCAAGGCATCCTGGAATGTGAAGTCAGTGGGCCTTAGAAAGCATCACTACAAACAAAGCTAGTGGAGGTGATGGCATTCAGTAGAGCTATTTCAAATCCTGAAAGATGATGCTGTGAAAGTGCTGCACTCAATATGCCAGCAAAGTTGGAAAACTCAGCAGTGGTCACAGGACTGGAAAAGGTCAGTTTTCATTCCAATCCCAAAGAAAGGCAATGGCAAAGAATGCTCAAACTACCGCACAATTGCACTCATCTCACACACTAGTAAAGTAACGCTCAAAATTCTCCAAGCCAGCCTTCAGCAATGTGTACCACAAATTTCCAGATGTTCAAGCTGATTTTAGAAAAGGCAGAGGAACCAGAGATCAAATTGTCAACATCCATTGGATCATGGAAAAAGCAAGAGAATTCCAGAAAAACATCTATTTCTGCTTTATTGACTATGCCAAAGCCTTTGACTGTGTGGATCACAATAAACTGTGGAAAATTCTGAAAGAGACCCCCTGACCTGCTTCTTGAAAAACCTATATGTAGGTCAGGAAGCAACAGTTAGAACTGGACATGGAACAACAGACTGGTTCCAAACATGAAAAAGAGTACGTCAAGGCTGTATATTGTCACCCTGCTTATTTAACTTCTATGGAGAGTACATCATGAGAAACTCTGGGCTGGATGAAGCACACACTGGAATCAAGTTTGCTGGGAGAAATATCAATAACCTCAGATATGCAGATGACACCACCTTTATGGCAGAAAGTGATGAGGAACTAAAAAGGTGCTTGATGAAAGTGAAAGAGGAGAGTGAAAAAGTTGGCTTAAGGCTCAACATTCAGAAAACGAAGATCATGGCATCTGGTCCCATCACTTCATGGGAAATAGATGGGGAAACAGTGGAAACAGTGTCAGACTTTATTTTTCTGGGCTCCAAAATCACTGCAGATGGTGACTGCAGCCATGAAATTAAAAGACGCTTACTCCTTGGAAGGAAAGTTATGACCAACCTAGATAGCATATTCAAAAGCAGAGACATTACTTTGCCAACAAAGGTCCGCCTAGTCAAGGCTATGGTCTTTCCTGTGGTCATGTATGGATGTGAGAGCTGGACTGTGAAGAAGGCTGAGCGCCGAAGAATTGATGCTTTTGAACTGTGGTGTTGGAGAAGACTCTTGAGAGTCCCTTGGACTGCAAGAAGATCCAACCAGTCCATTCTGAAGGAGATCAGCCCTGGGATTTCTTTGGAAGGAATGATGCTAAAGCTGAAACTCCAGTACTTTGGCCATCTCATGCAAAGAGTTGACTCATTGGAAAAGACTTCGATGCTGGGAGGGACTGGGGGCCAGAAAAGAAGGGGATGACCAAGGATGAGATGGCTGGATGGCATCACTGACTCGATGGACACGAGTCTGAGTGAACTCTGGGAGTTGGTAATGTACAGGGAGGCCTGGCGTGCTGTGATTCATGGGGTCGCAAAGAGTGGAACACGACTGAGTGACTGAAGTGAACTGAACTGAACTGAGGACTATAACCAATAGTTTATAATAACTATAAAATGAAGTACAACCTTTCAAAATTGTGATGCTCTTGAACAGGCCTTAGGTTTTCCTGTGGCAGAGGTGGAAACAGTGGGAAGAGCAGGGTGGAGAGTATAGGAAAATTGGGTGAGTGCAGAGCAGACATTTTCAAGGCTATAATAAGAGTCACAGTTTGGTCAAATGGAATGATGGTGTGGCAAGCAGGATGGAGCTGAGAGGTGATGAAATAAAGGATTTCTGGAGAGACTTTTACATCTGGCAGAGGATTTAACTCCTGGATAGTTTCTGGAAGAAGAAGGTAAATGTCTAGCCTAACAGGTAAATGTCTAGCCTAACATTGAAGGATATTGTTTTAGCACCAATTATGGTGACTTTGGGGGACCTTTTCAAGTTCTATTTTCATTTTAAAGTTGATAATAAAAAGGCACAACAGATTAATTAGTTAAGAGTTTCTACTTGGGGTGATGAAAATATTCTGGAAGCGAATGGTGGTGATGGTTGCACAAGATTGTGGATAGACTTCATGCCACAGAATTATACACTGAAAAATAGTTAGAATGGTAAAATTTATGTTATATATATTTTGCCACACAAGAAAACAGTATTTAGCAAAGGTTGTGAATTAGCATCCCATTGGCTAAACCTGCACCCAGACATGTTTGGTTTGGCTTCAAACTGTTCTGGACATCGTTGTGGGTGAAAAAAAAAGAAGAGAAAAGAAATTGATATCTGACATTTAGCAATCTGGTATTTTGTATAAGATTCCTACTTGGGTCGGACCAGCTAGAGCCCAGGGAGACTTGCTCCCCTCACATCCAGCCTCAGTTTCCCCCACTGTCTTCCTTTTACCACTGAGGCCTCGGTCCTCCAACCAGTCAGCCTGTTACTTGCCCTGTTGGTTCTCTTTACAGAATTCATTGGATGGTGAATTGCAAAGACGGGAAAATGAAAGGTAGACTGAGCAGGGCCTTGTGTTTCAAGAAAAATAAGAGAAAACATTTCTGGGTGGACGTGAAGCTGCGTGTTTAATGTGTAAACAGAGTACATCCCGAGAATACAATCGGGTCAACTTCGGTTATTTTTAATTACCTACCCAACTCCTGAGGGTGGCTGTGGTTACCTCTCCGATTTATAGAGACTGTTTATAACTTTAAGGTTTAAATAATTCATGTAAAGCTAAAAAACCTAACAGAATTCGAATGCCATAGAAAATCTTGAATTTTCATCAGTTTTTGGCTAATAAAAGTATTCCCTGCCTTGGGGAAACAATCCTTGGGATATTAATTCATGAACTCATGGATTAATCTATTATTCTCAGCATCTGTTCATAAGAAAAATAATGATATGTTGTTTTCTGTTTCATATGTATGTGTGTACATGTTAGTGAGAGAGAGAAGTCAAGTACATCTGTCTTATTCATTGGCATATAAATGCATTGTTTGTGCCAAACCAATCAGGAGAAATGGGAACATTAAATCGTGTGTCAATATTGCTGTAAAAAAAGGCTCTAGTACACAAAATGGGCATGTACTGTCACCAGAAAAAGTGCACTGACTTCCTTTTGAAAGTAAAAAATATAGTAAACATCAGATATTTTAGCACTATGATTGACTCTGATCTAAAATATCCCTACACTTCTAAATTTACAGAGAGGATATTTTGTCTTTCTCTTCCTACTGGATGAATTTTACCTTTGGAGATCTTTACTTGGGAATGAAGTGCTCTGAATTATTGTCGTATCACTGGATAAGAGTTGAAAATGACACTGAATAAGAACAAAAAGCTCCAGTTTCTACTTAGAAGCGGAGAATTGTCCCAGTATCTGTCGACTTCTGTTGGTGCTCTGTGACACTGGGAAACAGACCCATGGCCCTGGCTAAGTCATATAAGCATTGAGGGCATAATTAGTTTCCTAGGGCCATATTTGTTCTGAAACAAAATATCAGAGTTAGCGTAGCCTTAAACAAAAGTAGTATACAATCATGGTGTGCCACAATCCAAGCAAAGGGACATTCTCTCAATAGTTCTGGATGCTAGAAGCCTGATACCTGGGTGTCAGCAGGGCCATGCTCTCTCTGAAGGCAATCCTTTTCATCCCTTGGCTTATAAACACATCACTTCAGTTTCTGCTTTCGTTGCTACATGGCGTTTTCCCTCTGTGTCTTTATCTGTGTCTCTCCTCCTCTTCTTATAACTCATATTGGCTTAGGGGCCACCCAATCTTGACTACAATCTTCAAAGACCCTTTTCTAAAGAAGGTCCCATTCACAGGAAATTAGGAGTTAGAGTTCCAGTATGTCTTTTGGGAGGACACAATTCAACTCACAATAGAGGGAGAGAGCAATGGCCGTATCACGACCATTGACTTGGCTCCTCAGTTGGATGCTGGCCCAGCCATTTCTCATCTCCGCCATGGCAGCCTTGTTTTCTTCCCCACTTTCCTCATAGCCTTCTCCTCCTTTATCCCTCTACCATGACCAACTAGTCAATGTCAGGGAAATCATCAATTTACACGGGTGCCTGTTGTGACTTTCCCTCTTCGCATGCTCTCTCCTTACCTCAAACCTTAGAAATAGAATCGGACCCTAGGATGCCATTCCCACGAATTGCTTCTGTCCATTATTTTCCCGTGATCCTAAATTCTTCCCTGTTTGATTTCTGTTGTCATCACTTCAGCCACCTTGCAACTCTCTTGCCCTGTCATCCTTTCTTTCTACCACTTGTTGAAACCCAATCTCGAAAAAGCCCAACTATTTGGTCTCTGGGCTCACACCTGGGCAGCTGAGCACTGAGAGGAAATCACACAGCTGTTTTCCTCCTCAGCTTTCTCTGCAGAGGCATTTCATTCTAGCCATAAGTTCCTTAAGCCTTTGACATCACTGATTCCTCCTCATTCACACCTTTCTCTTCTCTTCAACTCTTAGTTCACAGAGAAAATCCACAGGTGTCTTCCTAACTTCATGCCACCAAATCTACAATTTAGTCCTGATCTATACCCATCACTTTTCTCCTTCCCACTTGCAACAAAGGAAACAGAGTTCATGTAACATCTTAGTCCCCCTGACTCTGAGCTCAGTCCCCTTTCTGTCTTTAGAGATCTCCTGCCTTTTTATCATTTCTCCCGTACTTTCAGTCTCTCTGTGCCCTCTGAAGGCCCTTTCTTATCAAGATTTTAAATCTCTTCCATTTTCTATAAGATGTGTATAAGAGACAGACATCAGATTGTGAAAAGAATAAAGTTTGAGGAGGAAGAAAAAGNCTGCCTTTTTATCATTTCTCCCGTACTTTCAGTCTCTCTGTGCCCTCTGAAGGCCCTTTCTTATCAAGATTTTAAATCTCTTCCATTTTCTATAAACAAACAAGCCTTCTTGTAACCAAAAACTCTTCCCTTAACCTGACAGTCACCTTCAGTTTTTTAAACCATTACAGTATGCTTTATTTTACAGTATGTTGCAGGTACTAAGCCTTCAATCTCCATTTTCTCCAGTTCCTCCCATTCTCAGTTAACTTCTTGAGTTATCTATATTTGCTGTCTATAATGACTCACACATATGCATCCTTAGGTGCAATAGAATCTCTTCACCAGTGACTCCAAGATCACTAAAGGCTTGCTTGTTGCTGAATTTAATAATATTGTTTTGTCTTTTATTATTCTCGATTTTTCAGCAGCAAGTAATACATTTTTATTCTCTGCTTCTTACGTTTCTCTTCTTGGCTTCTAGACACCCACTCTTCTGGTTTTCCTTGTAACTCCCTGATGCATCACGTCTTATTCTTCTTTGCAGATGTCTTCTCCTTTCCTTGTTCCTTACATTCAGGCGATCTTTGGTTCCTGCCCTTGCCCATCATTGTTCCTCCCACCATATAGTTTCCCATGGGATTTCATGAATTTCCATGTTGACAGTTTCCAAATCTTTAACCGTATATCAAATTGCTCTCCTCTTTCACTTTCATGAGTGAAAAAGTTGGCTTAAAACTCAACATACAGAAAACTAAGATCATGGCATCTGGTCCCATCACTTTATGGCAAATAGATGGGGAAACAATGGAAACAGTGAGAGACTTTATTTTTTTGGGCTCCAAAATCACTGCAGATGGTGACTGCAGTCATGAAATTAAAAGATGGTTGCTCCTTGGAAGAAAAGCTATGACCAACCTAGCTGCTGCTGCTAAGTCACTTAAGTCTTGTCCGACTCTGTGCGACCCCATAGATAGCAGCCCACAAGGCTCCCCCATCCCTGGGATTCTCCAGGCAAGAACACTGGAATGAGTTGCCATTTCCTTCTCCAATGCATAAAAGTGAAAAGTCAGTGAAGTCGCTCAGTTGTGTCTGACTCTTAGCGACCCCATGGACTGCAGCCTACCAGGCTCCTCTGTCCATGGGATTTTCCAGGCAAGAGTACTGGAGTGGGGTGCCATTGCCTTCTCCACAACATATTAAAAAGCAGAGACATTACTTTGCCAACAAAGGTCTAGTCAAAGGTATGGTTTTTCCTATAGTCATGTATGGATGTGAGAGTTGGACTATAAAGAAGGCTGAGTGCTGAAGAATGGATGCTTTTGAACTGTGGTGTCGTAAAAGACTCTTGAGAGTCCCTTGGACTGCAAGGAGATCCAACCAGTCTATTCTAAAGGAAATCATTCCTGAATATTCATTGGAAGGACTGATGCTGAAGTTGAAACTTCAATACTTTGGCCATCTGATGTGAAGAATCAACTCATTGGAAAAGATCCTGATGCTGGGAAAGATCGAAGGCAGGAGGAGAAGGGGACAACAGAGGATGAGATGGTTGGATGGTATCACCAACCCTTGGACATAAGTTTGAGTAAACTGCAGGAGGTGGTGAGGGACAGGGAAGCCTGGTGTGCTGCAGCCCANCTGGGAAAGATCGAAGGCAGGAGGAGAAGGGGACAACAGAGGATGAGATGGTTGGATGGTATCACCAACCCTTGGACATAAGTTTGAGTAAACTCCAGGAGGTGGTGATGGACAGGGAAGCCTGGTGTGCTGCAGCCCATGGGGTCACAAAAAGCTGGACACCACTGAGCTACTGAACTGAACAGATTGCTCTCCAAAGACTCATATTTGCATACCCAACAACTTATGATGTCTCCTGAGCACCTCAAATGAATTATACCAAACATCAAAGTCATAACCTCTACTCCCCAGGCCCCTTCTGTCTTGCTTCAATCCTTGGGGTCCTCATCTCCTTATCCCACTGAACCACACCAGAAACTGAATGTTACCTGTAGTAAATATTCTTTGGGTCTCACCATTCCATGTGCTCCTGCCCATTTCCTAAAATCTGAAACTATGTCTTTTTTGCCTGAGGGTCTTTAAAGAAATCTGCCCTGCCTGTGCAGAACAGGCTGGAGACGCTGAAGAATTAAACCCAGCTGCCAGTGACTCATGGCAAGTGGCTTATAAATTCCCCATCTTCTCAACCTCTTGGATGAGAGAACTCTGAGACATTTGCTCGATACCATTTCCCAGGATTTCTCCATGACATTAATTGCATAGTTGGCATGATAAAGCACTCTTTCTTGGCTACATTTCCTCCTTGTTATCACTTCCTCATTTTCCCACCCTTATTCCCTATTCTCCAATGAACTGCTTGTACTTGAACCTTTTCCTGGAGATCTGTTTCTGGGGAAAACCAAAGTAGGATCTCATCCTTCTTTCCAATCCTTTCCTTTCTTCTTCTGGTTAATTACCAAGTTCTAATAATTCCAGTGTATCCTCATCATCTTGAGAATCTAGCCACTTCCCTCCAGCCATTTCCCTGGTACCCAGTATCATCCTCTCTGCCAGGGTCACCGTGGCAGTCTCCGACTGGCCTGTGGTGTTGTGCCCCTTCTGTCTTTTCTCTTCCCAATGGGCAGTGATCTTTCAAATATGCAACTTTGACAGTATCACCTCCACTGTAAACTTTGAAGGTCTCAATTCAGATTTGAAAAGCTTTTCTTGATCTTTCATTTCTAGGGACCTATTAAAAAGAGCATTTTAATAGAGCATTTAATGTCATTTCCCTTTTAAAGCACTTCTTATGCTGTACACGAACTGCCTATTCACTCAGCTATATTCCTCACTAGACTGTAACTTCAAGGACAGAACATTGTTTTTTTCTTTCTTTTCCTTTTCTTTCCTGTTTTTTCCTTTTCCTTTTTTTTTTTTTTTTTGGACTCCTAGATTGTAACTCAATATAAGGGTACCAAGTAGAAACTCTGGGAATACTTGCCAAATAAATGAATGCTTAGTCAATCACTTCTGCCTTGCCCATCTTGGCCTGTTTTCGAAGGGCCAGAATCAGAAAGCTAAGGGATACATTTGTAGTTTGTACCTGTGTTTACTCTTGTGTTCTATTTTAAGAAATTTTTCTTTTTATAAGTAGTGACTAGTGATCTCATTAGGGAGTGCGTTCATCTGATGATGGTGAGTCAGACATAGGATTGATTTTGTTTAAACCTTAATAGGTGACCATTCCTGTTATTTGGTATAAAAATTGGTATGGATAAGATGGTAGCTTGGAACTTCCAAATTCTTTCATTTAAGGACTTTCTTTGTGAAAGTGAAAGTATAAGTTGCTCAGTCGAGTCTGACTCTTTGCGACCCCATAGACTGTAGTCCAGCAGGCTCTTTTGTCATGGAGTTTTCCAGGCAAGAATACTGGAGTTGGTAGTCATTCTCTTCTCCAAGAAATATTCCCAAACCAGGGATCAAACCCAAGTCTCCTGCATTGAAGGTTCTTTATCGTCTGAGCCACTTTCCTTAATTCTTTACATTTATCCTTTGATAAGAATTTATTTCCTAAGAATGCATCTCAAATGTATGCTTTAAAAGAATAGATTATTTCATGTTAATAAATTCATGCCAATTCATTAATGATGATTATTTTTGAATTTCCACTAAGATTGACTTGTTTGTATTTAAAAAGAAAAAAAGCTATCATTATAATTCCTACCCAGTTCTATAAAATTAAAACTTCAAAACTTTTGCTTCTTATCCATGCCTCTAATTTAGAGCTTGCTTCTCTCCTTGAAAAGTATTCTAATATTGCATTATTTATTCTGATTACATTGATGAAAATAGGTGGCCTGGACTCTAAATCATATTATTTATAATATGGAATTTCAGCTACAGGACATCAACCATTTTCTTTTCTTTTCTCCTTTTTTTGTTAGTATAAGGTACCTATCAAAAGAGCAAGTTTTCAGATGCAGTGGGCAGGCTAGAGTCTTCATTCTGCCTATTATTATTAAGCTATGTGAGCAGAGGTAGTTTTTACTTCATGTTCCCAGGCTTCAGTTTCCTCATCTTTTAAAAGAATAAACTGATATGTACTTCTTAGACTTGCTATGAAACAAGCAAAACGACAGGTGTAAAGGAATTATCATGTAATAAGCACTCAATAGATGATGTCGTCATCATCATTGTTATTTATTAGCTGTTAGTTGGAGAGTACGTGCTTTTATTATCTTATGTAGTCCTCGTAACAACACTATGATGTGACCAATGCTATAATTCCTCTCTTACAAATAAAGAAACTGAGGCTCAGAGAATTTAAAGAAACTTACCTAATGATTATAATAAAAATAATAATAGAAAAAACTATGAGGTATTCACCATGCACAAGGCTCCATTCTAAACTGTTTGCATATGAATTCATTTCCTTAATCCCAATAGGTTATGTCTTAAGGTCGTCCCCAGTTTGCAAAAGGAGACTGAGACCCAGAGCTATGAAGTAAGTTGTTCAAGGTTACAGAGCTCTTAAATGGTAAAACCGGGATTCAAATCTGGGAAATCCGGTTTCAGAGAATGTGTGTTTAACCATTATTATATGTCTCTCTCCTGCTACTCTGGGGTGCTGTGGTTTTATAAAACAATTAATGAATACAGCATCGGGGGAAATTCCCTGGTGGTTTAGCGGTTAGGACCCCAAACTTTCACTGCTGAGGGTGTGGGATTTTTGTTTTTCTTTTAATTGAAGGATAAATGCTGCTTTACAATATTGTGTTGGTTTCTGCCACACATCAACACGGACCACCATAGACATACATATGTTCCCTCCCTCTTGAGCCTTGCTCCCACCCCCTACCCCACCCCACTCCTCTAGGTCTGTC
>SJYV01050385.1:53655-134548 GCA_006410875.1 Neotragus pygmaeus
ATCAATTCCTCGGCACTCAGCTTTCTTCACAGTCCAACTCTCACATCCATACATGACCACTGGAAAATCCATAGCCTTGACTAGATGGACCTTTGTTAGCAAAGTAATGTCTCTACTTTTTAATATGTTGTCAAGGTTGATCATAACTTTCCTTCCAAGGAACAAGCATCTTTTAATTTTATGACAGCAGTGACCATCTGCATTGATTTTGGAGCCACCAAAAATAAAGTCTGACACTGTTTCCCCATCTATCTTCCATGAAGTGATGGGACCAGATGCCATGATCTTCCTTTTCTGAATGTTGAGCTTTAAGCCAACTTTTTCACTCTATCACTTTCATCAAGAGGCTTTTTAGTTCATCTTCACTTTCTGCCATAAGGGTGGCGTCATCTGCGCATCTGAGGTTATTGATATTTCTCCCAGCAATCTTGATTCCAGCTTGTACTTCTTCCAGCCCAGCGTTTCTCATGATGTACTCTATATATAAGTTAAATAAACAGGGTGACAGTATACAACCTTGATGTACTCCTTTTCCTATTTGGAACCAGCCATAAAAAGGGACACATGTGAGTCAGTTCTAATGAGATGGATGAGCCTAGGGCCTATTATACAGAGTGAAGTAAGTCAGAAAGAGAAAGACAAATACTATGGACTCTAGAAAGATGGTAGTGAAGAATTTATTTGCAGGGCAGCAATGGAGAGACAGACATAGATAAAAGACTTGTGGACACAGGGAGAGGGGAGGAGAGGGTGAGATGTATGGAGAGAATAATTTGGAAACTTACATTACCATATGTAAAATAAATAGGCAATGGGAATTTGCTGTATGGCTCAGGAAACTCAAACAGGGGTTCTGTATTAACCTAGAGGGGTGAGATGGGGAGGGAGATGGGAAGGAGGTGCAAGAGGGAGGGGACATATTTATATCTATGGCTGATTCATGTTGAGATTTGACAGAAAACAACAAAATTCTGTAAAGCAATTATCCTTCAATTAAAAAATTTTAAAAACACATTGTTAAAAAAGGCAGTATCTTATATTAATAGAGTTAATATGAATTTGTAAACTCTGTTGTTACCCAGTAGGGTAAAGAATTTAGATACATATCTCAAGACATGTAAACCACAAATCAATAAAAGTTTTGAGTATAAAAAAATAAAACCATGCATGTGCTTGAGGGAAATATGAATGAATCATTTGATAACCTTAAAGTAGGATCATGATCCAATACTTGAAAACCATAAATACATTTTAAAAAAGGGAAAAAAAAAGCACTTTTGCATAGCAAAAATTATCACTGAAAATTGAAAAGAAAAAGAAAAAATAAGACTAAGAATGTTTATATCACAGAAAAATATTACTATTTACATAGAGCATATAGATATAGATATAAATTCCCAAAAAATCAATAAGAAAAAGACCAATGGCTCATTATATAAAAGAACAGAGCATATACACAGTCCACAAGAAAATTATGTATACAAATTTTTCTTCAGCAGATGAAAAGGTGTTTAAGTTGCCTACAAATAAGAGAAATGCAAAAAAAATCCCAAAAGTTGACCACAAATCTATTTGTAGGACAGTGGAGAAAAGATACTTTCATAACCCACTGGCAAAAATGTGAAGATGAAACAGCTCCTCTGCAGGAAAATTTGGCAACGTCTCTTAAACTTACAACTGTATCATCCTTTGATTCTACAACCCCACTTTGGGGAATCTATTCTATAGATATACTTGAACATGGGCAAAATAACAGATGTATAAGTTTAATCATCTGGCATCTTTTTCAGTGGATCAACCTTGCATTTTCTAGAGTTTAAAAGCAAGCTAAAGAGTAAGAGCACAGCTACATTTTAAAATATTATGCAGCATTTAAAAAAGGAGGAAACACTCTCCATCTTGATAGTAGATAAGTTCTAGAATATATTCTTAAAGAAAAAGGTTTAGTACAGTATATAAGAAAAGAGGGAAGAGAATATATATTAATATTTCTTAGAATTTACATAAAGAGACACTGGGAAACTACACGGGAAACTAAAAATGGCTGTGTAGGGAGTAAGTGTGATAGAATAAACCAGATTAGAATAAAACTTATATACCTTTTTATATTGCTTTGATTTTTACATGATCTATTCAGTGTATAAAATTAACCCACAGTAAAATATAGCCCAAATAAAAATACTATAATATATACATGTATAATGTTTAGCCTCCCCTGGTAACTCAGTGGTAAAGAGCTGCTTCCCAATGCCTGCCATTGGATCAACTTGGGTTCAATCTCAAGTCGGAAAGATCCCTGGAAAAGAAACTGGCAACCCACTCCAGAATTCTTGCCTGGGAAATCTCATGGACAGAGAAACTCTGTGGGTTACAGTCCATGCAGGAGGTTGCAAAAGAGTCAGATACAACTTAGCAACTAAAGAACGACAAATATAATGTTTGCAGAATTTATAGACAACTGAAGCAAATAAACAATGTGTAAAACAGAAAGAAGATCCATATCTTATTTTCTTAAGTATTTACCTTTGTAAGTGCTTCATGATGGAATAGCTTCAGATATTCACTACAATCATAAAATATTAAATGTAATTAGTTTCTTGAGCATGGATGGGTGGTAAAATATAATAACATATAACATAACAGTGGTAACATAGCTTTTGAGGTTGACTGGGATATAAATTGAAAATACCTGTTCACCTTCTGCATGTCACTAATTTGAGGTTCCAGAAAGTATAACCCACTTGCATATTATTAGTATAATAGAGATGGAAAGTGTCAATAGTTGTGTACCTTTATTAAAAATAGTGTTTAACTTTTATTGTTTCTCTGGGAAGTTTATTTTGGTTTATTTTTAAAAGCTTTATGAGAATTGTAAAGCTCCATATAGAAAACCAACCAAGGCTAAAATCAATAGCATCATCAGTCACTTGCTACTTCTCAGGCCCTGTGTGTTCTGCTGTAGCATTCAAAGTGTTCCTGTGAGAAATGGGGCTTTAACCTTGGAAGTTAGAGCAATTGAATACTAAAATATATTTGACTACTTTAGAAGTCTTTCAAAAGCCTTTAAGATTCTTTTGGTAACAAAACTATTTACTCATACAAATTTTAACTCTGAAATGAATGGAAATGACAGACTTGGATAGAAACCACTAGGAAAATGTACAGTCAAAAGTACTAACCTATGAATCAGACAACCACAAAGCAACAAACGAGAAAACCATCATGTCTGTGGTTTTTATGAGGGAGGGGTGATGGATGATTAAGAAACACATTCTACCTAATATTATCTCAGATTTGGGTGGTGAAAGGGATGAATGCTCAAAATAGGAGAGATTAAATTCTTCGAACTATCAATATAACAGAGGAAGGAAGGAGGAGGTGGGAATTCTTTAGTACATATTCAAATGATTCATAGAGCTTTCTAGCACAAATAGACCTAATTGTAGGGAAAAAAATCAAAGTTATAATCCACTAGACTTGTTGTCTTTCACTTGGCCTTCACATTATTGTTCTTTTTAAAATAAATCTTTTAAACCATGGGGTGGCAATATTAAGGACTTTGGCAACAACAAAAAAAAAAAAATCAGTAATTTAGAGTTTGTCAGTAAGTAATGGACCAGCTGAAGGATTCTATAAAAGCTGCAACTTGCTGTCTTATAAAGGATAAGAGGTTCCAATCAGCAATTAGATTTGTCAGTATCAATTCTTTGGACCAAGATTTTGTTGTTGTTTTATTTTTTGCTTCTTTGCCAGTAAAGAATCAAACAGCAAAATTTCTTGGAAAATCATAAATAAATTAGTAGTTTTAAATCACTACTTCTATCATTTGCTTTTAATTTTTAACTGTTAATAGAAAAGGAGATTTTTGTGTGTAGTCATTATGTGAGGATTTAAATGAAATCAATGACAGTCTACAATGACAGATGGAACTTCTGTCGTTTACAGTGAGAGAAAGCTGAGCGCTCTTGGTGTATCAATTTTAATTTAGTGGTTATAAACAAATAATTTCTAAAGTTGGCTTGAAAAGTACTCATTTATTTTTATGAAGTGATTACAAAGCTACATTGCTTGGATTTTTTTTTAAATTTAAGGCGTCTGTAATTCATATTGAAACTAGAGAGAATAAATTGAACTGCACAGAGTAATTTTATGTAAAACCTTCTCTATATAGACAATGCACCCCACCACATTTTTCATTCTCTCTGCCATCGAGCTCTGATTTTTCAGTTCATGTCATATATCACAATTAGTCTTTGTAGGTTTATTCATGTGTTTACCTGTTTATTGTCTCTCTATATAGACTAAGAGCTGCACTATGGCAGGGATCACTTAAGCTTCCTTTATGACGGAGGATTTGGCATAGGGTAAGTGCTCAGGTTTTAGAAACTAAGAAGCAAAGTTTTTATCTTCTGTTTGGAATCAAGCTGTGAGATCAAATAACTGATGTTTTTGAGATAAGATTCCTAAGAAGTTTTTGTCACCAGAATTTTTATTTCTCTGTTGCTTGACAATTTTAAGCATATTTCTGCTCTGAGGGATTTTCAGAGTAAATATATACACTTGCCTGGCACATGGAACAGGATATAGTACACCAAACTTAAGGAGTCTTTTTAGGGTCTCCAATACCTTTTCCAAGCTTGTTATTTCTCAATGTCTAAGTTTATTATAGAATAATAAACACTAGAACATATGATAACTCTCATAACAATTATCATCCTACCAACTCTACTTTTTTTGTTTAATTCTGGGATACCACTTGCCCAGGAGAAGTTACAAATGTATTTTCCTGCTGGAAAAATGTACTCCTTTTTTTAAGTCTGATTGTTGTTAGTATATAACCACTATTTTAAAACCTCGGGTATACATCTTTCTAAAAACCATAGTTGTTACCATGGCTCTGTTGGCTTATTTTCAGCATTACACAGATGAGTAAATGAAAGCTCTGAGAGGTTAAATACCTTGCCTGAATTTTTTCAGCTGGTGCTTGATGGAGCTAACATTCAAAATCAGGTCATCAAATTGTGAACAAGTCTTATGCACTTAACCACTACCTTACTGCTATTTATAGCTACAACAAATATCTCAGTTTTGTCTCTGCAGTAGGTAAGGGTAATGGGCTTAGGAGCTGTACTATAACCCAGGGCTTAACAAGTAAGAGAGGTGAACTGACCTCATTTTGAGAAAAATGTAGAGTGAAAAGGCCACAAATGAGTATTTATGGAAAAAAAAAAAAAAAGGACTCTTTCCTTGCCTTGTATGTTCATTCCCCATTATATTCCTGACCTTAATGAAATTTCTACCCAGAAAAGAGTATTCTTGATTCAAATTGAGAAGAGACGCAATAGCCTTGGTGTCCTTTGGCCAACAATATGACACTGTGGACCCAGGGAAGTAACAGCCTCATTAAGCCTAATTACAATGAAATTCACAGACACATAACTCTCTAACAAGGACTGTGGCCATCCTTTCAATCAGTTCTTAAAGCACTGAATATTGGTTAACTACTGCCTAAGTGAAAGGATGTTTTAGACAGGAAATTACCACTGAATTATTTAGCACAAATGTAGGAGACTCCATTTTGACATGAGAGAGTCATTTCCTAGGCAGGTTGATAAGAAATCTAGGGCTCCCCAAGGAGAAAGGGTTCTGGAATTCTCAAGGAGGAAAAAAGGACATACATTCTTTAGGATTATGTATCCTGCCTGAGGACAGTCTCTGGATTAAACCTTCTGGCTAATCCTGTTATTGGAAAATGGAAAATGTAAATTATGGGAGTTTAGTTCAGTTCAGTCACTCAGTCCAGTCCAACTCTTTGCAACCCTATGAATCACAGCACGCCAGGCTGCCCTGTCCATCACCTGCAGCCAAAGATGGAGAAGCTCTATACAGTCAGCAAAAACAAGACCGGGAGCTGTGGCTCAGATCATGAACTCCTTATTGCCAAATTCAGTCTGAAATTGAAGAAAGTAGGGAAAACCACTAGACCATTCAGGTATGACCTAAATCAAATTACTTATGATTATACAGTGGAAGTGAGAAATAGATTTAAGGGACTAGATCTAATAGATAGAGTGTCTGATGAACTATGGACAGAGGTTCGTGACATTGTACAGGAGACAGGGATCAAGACCATCCTCATGGAAAAGAAATGCAAAAAAAACAAAGTGACTGTCTGGGGAGGCCTTACAAATAGCCGGGAAAAGAAGAGAATTGAAAAACAAAGGAGAAAAAGAAAAATATAAGCATCTGAATGCAAAGTTCCAAAGAAGAACAAGGAGACTACGGAAGCCTTCCTGAGAGAACAATGCAAAGAAATAGAGGGAAACAACAGAATGGGAAAGACTAGAGATCTCTTCAAGTAAATTAGAGATGCCAAGGGAACATTTCATGCAAAGATGGGCTTGATAAAGGACAGAAATGGTATGGACCTAACAGAAGCAGAAGATATTAAGAAGAGGTGGCAAAAATACACAGAAGAACAGTAAAAAAAGATCTTCACGACCAAGATAATCACGATGGTGTGATGATCATTCACCTAGAGCCAGACATCCTAGAATGTGAAGTCAAGTGGGCCTTAGAAAGCATCACTATGAACAAAACTAGTGGAGGTGANGAGATTCTGAGGATAGATAGAAATGTGAAAAGTGTAAGATAAGAGGATGTAAGGGGACCCAGATAATCACGATGGTGTGATCACTCAGCTAGAGCCAGACATCCTGGAATGTGAAGTCAAGTGGACCTTAGAAAGCATCACTATGAACAAAGCTAGTGGACAGGATGGAATTCCAGTTGAGCTATTTTAAATTCTGAAAGATGATGCTGTGAAAGTGACTCACTCAATAAGCCAGCAAGTTTGGAAACCTCAGCAGTGGCCACAGGACTGGAAAAGGTCAGTTTTCATTCCAAATCCCAAAAAAGGCAATGCCAAAGAATGCTCAAACTACCTCATAATTACACTCATCTCACACGCTAGTAAAATAATGCTCAAAATTCTCAAGTGAGGCTTCAGCAATACGTGAACTGTGAACTTCTAGATGTTCAAACTGGTTTTAGATAAAGCAGAGGAACCAGACATCAAATTGCCAACATCCACTGGATCACTGAAAAGGCAAGAGAGTTCCAGAAAACAGCTATTTCTGCTTTATTTACTGTGCCAAAGCCTTTGACTGTGTGGCTCACAATAAACTGTGGAAAATTCTGAGAGAGATGGGAATACCAGACCACCTAACCTGCCTCTTGAGAAACCTATATGCAGGTCAGGAAGCAACAGCTAGAACTGGACATGGAACAACAGACTGGTTCCAAATAGGAAAAGGAGTANAGAGTCTTCTCTTGTGTTGTTGCAAGAGGGTGTTTGCTATGACCAGTGCATTCTCTTGGCAAAACTCTAATAGCTTCATTCTGTACTCCAAGGCAAAATTTGCCTATTACTCTGAGTATTTTTTGACTTCCTACTTTTGCATTCCAGTCCCCTATAGTGTTTTTAAAGGACATCTTTTTGGGGTGTTAGTTCTAGAAGGTCTTGTAGCTCTTAATAAAACCATTCAACTTCAGCTTTTATATTACTGATTGGGGCATAAACTTGGATTACTGTGATACTGAATGGTTTGTGTTGGAAACGAGCAGAGATCATTCTATCGTTTTTGAGATTGCACACAAGTACTACATTTTGGACTCTTTTGTTGACTATGATGGCTACTCCATTTCTTCTAAGGAATTCTTTCATACAGTAGTATATATAATGGTCCTCTGAGTTAAATTCACCCATTCCATATGCAGCCTAAAAAAAAAGATGGGGTCTTTTTTTTTTTTTCTGTGTTTACTATTTTATTTTTTTTTATTTTTTTTAANGCTTTCTTATCTCTCCTTGCTATTCTTTGCAAATCTGCATTCAAATGGTATATCTGTCCTTTTCTCCTTTGCCTTTAGCTTCTCTTCTTTTGTCAGCTACTTGTAAGGCCTCCTCAGACAGCCATTTTGCTTTTTTAATTTATTTTTCTTGGGAATGATCTTGACCCCTGTCTCTTGTACAATGTCACGAACCTCCATCCATAGTTCATCAGGCACTGTGTCTTCAGATCTAGTCCCTTAAATCTATTTCTCACTTCCACTGTATAATCGTTACAGATTTGATTTAGGTCATACCTGAATGGTCTAGTTGTTTTCCCTGCTTTATTCAATTTAAGATTGAATTTGCAATAAGGAATTCATGATCTGAGCCACAGTCAGCTCCCGGTCTTGTTTTTGCTGACTGTATAGAGCTTCTCCATCTTTGGCTGCAAAGAATATAATCAATCTGATTTCAGTGTTGACCATCTGGTAATGTCCATGTGTAGAGTCTTCTCTTGTGTTGTTGGAAGAGGGTGTTCAGTGCGTTCTCTTGGCAAAATTCCATTAGACTTTGCCCTGATTCATTCTGTACTCCAAGGCCAAATTTGCCTGTTACTCCAGATGTTTCTTGACTTTCTACTTTTGCATTCCAGTCCCCTATAATGAAAAGGACAACTTTTTAGGGTGTTAGTTCTAAAATGTCTTGTAGGTCTTCATAGAACCGCTCAAATTCAGCTTCTTTACCATTACTGGTTGGGACACAGCCTTGGATTACCATGATATGGAATGGTTTGTCTTGCAAATGAACAGTAGGCAGATATCAATAGGCAAAACAGTGCCTCATTAGGGACTGTCCAGGTTCATGAAATAATTTTTCCATGAATTTGCATGTTGGAATTCATAAGTGTCTTTTGATAGAGATGTTGAGAGAAAAAAGTGAAAGTTGTTCAGTCTTATCTGACTCCTTTCAACTCAGTGGATGGTAGACTGCCAGGTTCTTCTGTCCATGGAATTTCCCAGGCAAGAATATTGGAATGTGTTTGCATTCCCTTCTTCAGGGGATCTTCCCCACCCAGGGACTGAACCCACGTCTTCTGCCTTGCAGGCCAATTCTTAACCATCTGAGCTACCATGGAGGCTATCTTCTCCAATTAAGAAGAAGATGATGATTAGATTTGTGCTTACAGAATGAATAGTCTCAAGCATATTGGGTAAATTATGCTTGCTGCTGCTGCTGCTGCTAAGTCGCCTCAGTTGTGTCTGACTCTGTGCGACCCCATAGACAGCAGCCCACCAGGCTCCCCCATCCCTGGGATTCTCCAGGTAAGAACACTGGAGTGGGTTGCCATTTCCTTCTCCAATGCCTGAAAGTGAAAAGTGAAAGTGAAGTCGCTCAGTCGTGTCCGACTCTTAGCGATCCCATGGACTGCAGCCCACCAGGCTTCTCCATCCATGGGATTTTCCAGGCAAGAGTACTGGAGTGGGATGCCACTGCCTTCTCCAAAATTATGCTTAGGATCATCTAAGTCTATTATATTTATATACTCTTGCCTCCCATAGTAATAGTGTATTTATTGGTATTGTGGCAAAGTATGTTTCCCTGGGTTGGGAAGATTCCCTGGAGACAGGAATGGCTACCGACTTCAGTATTCTGGGCAGGAGAATTCCATGGACTGTATAGTCAAAGGAGTCTCAAAGAGTCGGACATGACTGAGTGACTTTCACTTTCATGTTTGATTGTAAATAGTTTAGGCACATGAAAAGGCCCATAGTTAAGTCACAGCAGAAGTACAAGTTGTCTTTTTTGAAAAGTATTGAAGGAGAGTCCTTTTGAAATCTAAAGTAGAAAGCAAAAGGGCCACTGAATGATAACCCAAAGGATGACCTTAGATCTGAGAGTAGTATAGGAATTTAAGGAACCTGAAGTTTATAAAGTAAAAGGTGTATATGACCAACAATCAAATGTATAATTGTAGACTATGCTATAAATTGAATAAAGGGTTGTCATGAGAGAATAAGTCACAGGTCTGGTGAGAGAGGAACAGGTAATACAGTATAAATCTCATTACTTAAAGTTATGATCCAACTTTATATAAAGAGTTATAGGAATATCAAATGTGATGTGGAAGGGTATAGAGAAGGATGAAGTCAAGGAGAACAAGAAAAATAATGAAACTAAAAGTAGTTAACGGAATATAGGAGGCCATGTTCTGGCATCTGGAGTGGAAACTGATTACTTCATGATGTCATCTGCTTATCTTAAAGCTACCTACTTCATGGCTTTGTGTGCTTTGGGGTTATTTAAAGAAAGCCTCAGTTTAAAGTTTCCCTTTGGAATGGGCTTTCATTTAGAGCAGCATTTATACCTTTTCAGTTGAGAAACATGAATCCAGGTTTGTATCCCATGAAGTTTGACAGCACTATTGATGGTAAAGAGGTTGACATAAGGGTTCTTCCAACATGCTCAAAATTAATTTTCAAATGCTGTCCACTCCAGAGAACTAAGCCCTAATATCTAGAATGCAGAGGAGTTTGGCTGAAAGAACTGGAGGAAGAGCAGTCTTATTCCGTAAATAACCACTGTGGGATATAGTTAATAAGTCCATTGTAATTTTAGGATGTCTGAGTTGACCAGGATAGAATTTTCAGAAGTTCAGACAGAATAGGGATTTGCTATGGGTCATTCTGTTATTTTATATAGGGATAGTAGCTATGACCCAGAAAGAGAGGCCTAGAAAGCAATCAGGGCTAATTACAAAATCTTAAGCAATAGGAAATTGAATTATTTCATCAATTTACAAGTTTTAATTTTAATAGTTCATTAAATCTATCATTTCAGACTACTGGCAATGATAGAAGCAGTGTCATTTGGGGAAAAGGGAAAAATCTTATTGGGTTGCTGAGAAGACTACCAAAGAAATGAGTCCCTTGACTAGGTTAAAAAGAGCCTATGGAATTCCCCATGAAGGGAACACTTATCCTAATAAACATTTAGTAACAGTAGTGACCGTGGTCATTTTATAAGGGAAAACTTCCAGCCAGTGAGAGTATATAGATATAATAATAAGAATACACTAATTTTCATGAATCTTAGGGATCTGATAATAAAATTACTAATAAGGAAAAAGCCCTGGTGGAAAGGTTTCTTTTCTCATCCCCACCTTTGTAGCTTTACCAGAATTATATTTTTCAGGTAGAACATGAAGCCACCACTTGTTTCTAATAGGAATAAAGTTTTCCCATCTTGGATGCAGGAGTTGATTATTTCCTTTCTTGGTGAGTGATTTTATAAAGGTCAGAAACTAAATTTCAGATAAGGGGCTAAGGAAAGACCAAGGAGTTATTTGGGTGTTTCCAAGGTACAACCACTTAGAAAAAACATTCAACTTGTTTCCAATTGGCCTTTCAATGTTCAAAGGCTTTGAGTTGGGAGGTTTTAAGTACCTCAACTAGAGGATAAGGTGTCATCAGAGTAGATTTAGAATTTTATCTGATTATGGTGAGGATGTAACAACTTTATGGCAATTTAATGTACCCATCAGAGAATAAATTTGCCTCAGGGGGTTCATAGCCCTAAAGAACTTCGATTAATATCTAAAGTATGGTTATTTTCTTTGGCAATAATAAAGCATCTAAGAAGTCACAAAACTACTTTTCATTTTTCATTGGCATTCTAGCTTTTTTCTTAAATCTTCTGATTTCCATAACATACAAAATTAATGTACTACCCCCCAAATATATCTCCTGTCTCTATAGATGTTACATTTCTTAACTTTGGCTAAAGATAAGAAGCTCTTGTGAGAGATACTGTCTGTGATTTTGAAAATTTGTAATGGAGTATCCTGCTTGAATGTTTCTTTCCAAGACATAGAGATATGAGCCATCAAAAAATGGTGTAAGGTCTGGATTTTCAAGGAAGACTTCCAAAAGGCCAAGATGAAAGATGATGGAGGCTTGAGTGTTCGTAACAGAATTGGGCAGTTATCTTTCAGCTGGGAGAGGGAAGTGGCAGGACTGAGACTTTAACATGAGTGGACAGTGATGTGGTGGGAGAAATAAGAATTTCATAACAGATGAGCTGAGAGGTCAAAAAGTGTTGGGTATTTTTAGTTTGGAAAAGGGTCCAAACGGCATAAGAGACATAAATGTTTGGGGTACAACCTAGCACAAGGTCATCTATGGTTTAAACTAATTGTGTAGTTTCCACTACTGCCAGCAATCAAGAAGGGAAAACATGAGGTGTAGGATTCCAGGTAAGAAGAAAATATCCAGTTGACCTTTGATTTTCATTATGTTTTTGAGAAAAGATCTCTATGGCATATTCTCTTTTATGAATAAACTGGAAGAAAGGGAAAGAGCAGTCAGGAAGCCCTAAGTGGGTTGGATCAATAGGAGATCTTAGGGATTCAAATGATGTTAAAGTAGGCAAGTCCCATTTAGAGGTTCAGACACAAGTTTTTTTTTTTTTAGTATTGTAATATAAAAGAGATGTTCTAGCAGAGAAGGTAAGAATACACATTCTACAATTGCCAGTCAGTTTCAGAGATCCTTAATGTTGTCTCTTGGCTCAGATCGGAGACTGTTAAGTATGATTATTTTTTAGTTCTTTTTTAAAATTTTATTTATTTTTAATTGAAGGATAATTGCTTTACAGAATTTTGCTGTTTTCTGTCAAAAGTATGGTCTTGATATGATATTGGGATCAGATTTTTGCTTTAGAGGGAATATTATGATCTAAGTAGTGAACCTGGGAGCAACAGAGCTGAACTTTATCACTTGAGACCTTATGCTCCTTCTTAGAGAAGTCTTTTAATAAGTATTAAAGTTGTAGAGATTTCCTGAATGTCTTAGAACAAAGAAGGAGGTCACCTACATATTGAATAAAGCTTGAATTTACAAGGGAAGAACAACTCTTTTATATTGGCACTTAATGTTCAGAAAAAAATGTGTGACACCTTCTGTAAATCCCTGGCATTCAAGTGTATTGTTGATTTTCCCATGTATAAGTAAATAAGTGTTGGTAATAAGAATGAAAGGATATAGTGAAGAAAGCAATGTATAATCCAACAGTGATAACATGAGTGACATTGAAGAACAGAATGAAAAGATGGTGTACTACATCCTAAGGACTCTATCTCCCAGATATGGCTTAAGTCTGTTGTTCCAACAGCTCCAAGTGAGTCAGGAATGTGAATAAACATGTCTTGAATGTGGGGGTTTTTAATGGCTTCAGAGCTATAAAAAGGGTGAGAAAGCTATAAAAGAGAGGTATCTTTCAGAGCTGTCAGAGATCAAAGATGAGTGGGAGAGGAATCCTATACTTTAAGAAAAGTACCTCAGGTGAACATGAAATATTAAAATTCTAATTAGAAAGCAAGTCTCTGCCTATTAGACAAGCTGGTGAAGCTTAATAAAAAGCTATGTAAAGCAGCATGAGGCCCAAGGGATATAGAAAGGAGATAAGGTATAAGACATATGGTGAATTATTTAAGTGCACCACAGAGATTGTGTACTCTGAGGCAAAATGGTGGAAAATTGTGAGCTGTCAAATGTGGCTCCATTGTCTACCAGAAAGGTAGAGGGTTCCCCTTTGACTGGAGTTATTATTTCTTCTAATTTCCTTAATACTGTTTGAGGGGAGACAAAAGCAGATCTCTCAGAGGAAAGTCACCAACACTTTGAATTTATTGTCTTTTTGTACCTTGGATATTCTTTTGGTATCCTTTCCCCAATAGGCATAGTATCTCTACCAAACAAGGAGGACATCAGTGCAGCGTACAGTCACACTTAAGTACATTGTCTGCAAGATATGGCCTAAGTCTGTTCTGATAACCACAAGTGAGTCAGGAATGTGAGTAAGATGTATGGATTGTAAATGGTTTGGGAACTGTAAAAGGTAAGAGAAGTTGAGAATAGTCCTAAGGTGAATTTGAGAGTGGTCCTAAGGCATTAGAATAACTTTTCTCAAGTTTCTTAAGATAGAGAGTCATGAGTTAGTGTTATGTACACTTAACTTCGTTAGCCTATACAGGCATACCTCAGAGATATTGCAGATTTCATTTTAGACTATCACAATGAAGCAAATATCACAATCAAGTGAGTCAATGAAATTTGGTTTCCCAGTGCATATAAAGTTTATATCTATACTACACTGTAGTCTCTTAAGTGTCCAATGGATTATGTCTAAAAAAAAAGCAATGTATATACCATAATTAAAAAACAATTTATTGCTAAAAAATGCTAGCAATCATTTGAAATTTCAGCAAGTCTTTTTTTTTTTTTTTTTTNACCTGGGAGCAACAGAGCTGAACTTTATCACTTGAGACCTTATGCTCCTTCTTAGAGAAGTCTTTTAATAAGTATTAAAGTTGTAGAGATTTCCTGAATGTCTTAGAACAAAGAAGGAGGTCACCTACATATTGAATAAAGCTTGAATTTACAAGGGAAGAACAACTCTTTTATATTGGCACTTAATGTTCAGAAAAAAATGTGTGACACCTTCTGTAAATCCCTGGCATTCAAGTGTATTGTTGATTTTCCCATGTATAAGTAAATAAGTGTTGGTAATAAGAATGAAAGGATATAGTGAAGAAAGCGATGTATAATCCAACAGTGATAACATGAGTGACATTGAAGAACAGAATGAAAAGATGGTGTACTACATCCTAAGGACTCTATCTCCCAGATATGGCTTAAGTCTGTTGTTCCAACAGCTCCAAGTGAGTCAGGAATGTGAATAAACATGTCTTGAATGTGGGGGTTTTTAATGGCTTCAGAGCTATAAAAAGGGTGAGAAAGCTATAAAAGAGAGGTATCTTTCAGAGCTGTCAGAGATCAAAGATGAGTGGGAGAGGAATCCTATACTTTAAGAAAAGTACCTCAGGTGAACATGAAATATTAAAATTCTAATTAGAAAGCAAGTCTCTGCCTATTAGACAAGCTGGTGAAGCTTAATAAAAAGCTATGTAAAGCAGCATGAGGCCCAAGGGATATAGAAAGGAGATAAGGTATAAGACATATGGTGAATTATTTAAGTGCACCACAGAGATTGTGTACTCTGAGGCAAAATGGTGGAAAATTGTGAGCTGTCAAATGTGGCTCCATTGTCTACCAGAAAGGTAGAGGGTTCCCCTTTGACTGGAGTTACTATTTCTTCTAATTTCCTTAATACTGTTTGAGGGGAGACAAAAGCAGATCTCTCAGAGGAAAGTCACCAACACTTTGAATTTATTGTCTTTTTGTACCTTGGATATTCTTTTGGTATCCTTTCCCCAATAGGCATAGTATCTCTACCAAACAAGGAGGACATCAGTGCAGCGTACAGTCACACTTAAGTACATTGTCTGCAAGATATGGCCTAAGTCTGTTCTGATAACCACAAGTGAGTCAGGAATGTGAGTAAGATGTATGGATTGTAAATGGTTTGGGAACTGTAAAAGGTAAGAGAAGTTGAGAATAGTCCTAAGGTGAATTTGAGAGTGGTCCTAAGGCATTAGAATAACTTTTCTCAAGTTTCTTAAGATAGAGAGTCATGAGTTAGTGTTATGTACACTTAACTTCGTTAGCCTATACAGGCATACCTCAGAGATATTGCAGATTTCATTTTAGACTATCACAATGAAGCAAATATCACAATCAAGTGAGTCAATGAAATTTGGTTTCCCAGTGCATATAAAGTTTATATCTATACTACACTGTAGTCTCTTAAGTGTCCAATGGATTATGTCTAAAAAAAAAAGCAATGTATATACCATAATTAAAAAACAATTTATTGCTAAAAAATGCTAGCAATCATTTGAAATTTCAGCAAGTTTTTTTTTTTTTTTTTGCTGGTAGATTGTCTTTCTTCAGTGTTGATGGCTGTGGACTGATCAGGAAGGTGGTTTTCAAAGGCTGGGGCAGTTGTGGCAATTTACTAAAATAAGACCACAATGAAATTTGACTCATAGATTGATTCTTTCTTTCACAGATGATTTCTCTGTAGCATGCCAATACTGTTTGATAGCATTTTTCCCACAATAGAACTTCTTTCAAAATTAAACGCAATTCTCAAACTCTATCACTGCTTTATTAACTTAGTTTATGTATTATCTAAAGTTTCACTGTCTTATTAACAATTTTCAAAGCATCTTCACCAGGAGTAGTTTCCATCTCAAGAAGCTGTTTTCTTTGCTCATACATAAGAATCAGCTCCTTATCAGTTAAAGTTTTATGATGAGTTAAGATTTGATGCTTTTGAACTGCAGTGTTAGAGAAGACTCTTGAGAGTCCCTTGGACCACAAGGAGATCCAACCAGTCCATTCTGAAGGAGATCAGCTCTGGGATTTCTTTGGAAGGAATGATGCTAAAGCTGAAACTCCAGTACTTTGGCTACCTCATGAGAAGAGCTGACTCATTGGAAAGGACTCTGATGCTGGGAGGGATTGGAGGCAGGAGGAGAAGGGGACGACTGAGGATGAGATGGCTGGATGGCATCATGGACTCAATGGACGTGAGTCTGAGTGAACTCCGGGAATTGGTGATGGACACGGAGGCCTGGCATGCTGCGATTCATGGGATCGCAGAGTCTGACACGACTGAGCGACTGAACTGAACTGAACTGAACTGAAAATTAGTTCTCTTGCTGTTTCCACCACATGTACAATTGCTTCCTTCACTGCATTCTTGAACCCCTCAAAGTCATCCACGAGGGTTGGAGTCCTCCAAACTCCTGTTAATGTTGTTATTTCAGCTTCATCCCACAAGTCACTCGTTCTTAATGATATCTCATCAGAGGACCCACTCTGTGGAAGCTGCTGCTGCTAAGTCACTTCACTCGTGTCTGACTCTGTGTGACTCCATAGACGGCCCCATCCTCATCCCTGGGATTCTCCAGGCAAGAACACTGCAGTGGGTTGCCATTTCCTTCTCCAATGCATGAAAGTGAAAAGTGAAAGTGAACTCGCTTAGTTGTATCTGACTCTTTGCGACCCCATGGACTGCAGCTTACCAGGCTCCTCTGTCCATGTGACTTTCCAGGCAAGAGTACTGGAATGGGGTGCCATCACCTTCTCTGTAACTAGAGACTTACACAAATTCATTACTTAAATAATAAGACTTAATAGTCAAAATTACTCCTTGATCCATAGTCTGCAGAATGGATGTTGTGTTAGAAAGCATGAAAATAACATGAATCTCACCTACATCTCCTTCAGAGTTCTTGGGTGACCAGGTGCATTATCAGTTATTGTTGTTGTTCAGTCACTAAGTCATGTACTGTATGTGACCCCTTGGACTGCAGCACGCCAAGCTTTCTTGCCCTTCACTATCTCTTGGAGTTTGTTCAGATTCAAGTTCATTGATTTGGTGATGCTATCTAACCAATTCATCTTCTGCCTCCACCCCTCCTCCTTTTGCCTTCAATATTTCCCACCAAGAGGGTCTTTTCCAATGAGTTGATCTTTGCATCAGGTGTCCAAAGAATTATCAACAAGCAGTAATATTTTGAAAGAATTTTTTTTCTGGGCAGTAGGTCTCCACAATGGGCTTAAAATATTTAGTAAAATGACATAAACAGATATGCTGTCATCCAATCTTTGTTATTCCACTTGATAGAGCACAGGAAGAGTAGATTTAGCCAAATTTTTAATATTGTAGGATTTTTTGAATGGTAAATGAGCTTCCACTTAAAGTCATCAGCTCCATTAGCTCCTAACCAGAGTCAGCTTTGAAATGTTAAAGACAGGCATTGACTTTTCCTCTCTAGCTATGAAAGTCCTAGATAGTATCTTCTTCTAGTAGAAGGCTGTTTTATCTACGTTGAAAATCTGCTGTTTAGGTAGACAGAGTAATTACTTTTCTTAACTAGATCTTTTGGATAACTTACTGCAGCTTCTATATCAGCATTTGCTGCTTCCACCTTTTGCTTTTTTGTTATGGAGATGTCTTCTTCTCTTAACCTCATAAACCAGTCTCTACCAGCTTCCACACCTCATTCAGCCTTGCTAAAGATTGTTCATACATGCTCAGTCGTATCCAACTCTTTACAACCCCATGGACTGTAGTCCACTAGGCTTCCCTGTTCATGGAATTTTTCAGGCAAAAACAATGGACTGGCTTTCCATTTCTTACTCTAGGAGATCTTCCCGACCCAGGGATGGAACCTATGTTTCTTCTGTCTCCTGCATTGGCAGGTGGATTTTTTTGCACCACTGTTCTACCTGGGAAGTATGAAGCCCATTGTTGAAGATTAGGCTTTGACTTAAAGAAATGTTGCAGCTGGTTTGTGGAGAAGGAAATGGCAACCCACTCCAGTACTCTTGCCTGGAAAATCCCATGGACAAAGGAGCCTGGTAGGCTACAGTCCATGGGGTCGTGAAGGGTCAGCCACGACTGAGAGACTTTACTTTCAATTTTCACTCTCATGCATTGGAGAAGGAAATGGCAACCCATTGCATTATTCTTGCCTGGAGAATCCCAGAGACAGAGGAGCCTGGTGGGCTGCTGTCTATGGAGTCGCACAGGGTCAGACACAACTGAAGTGACTTAGCAGCAGCAGCAGCTGGTTTGATCTTCTATGAAGATTGCTAAAACTTCCTCTATATCAACAGTAGGGCTGTTTCACTTTCTTATCATTTATGTGTTTATTGAAATAGTACTGATAACTCTGTTCAAGAACTTTTCCTTTGCATCCATAATTTAGCTAACCTGTTGGTTCAAGAGAACTAGCTTTTTGCCTGCTGTGGTTTTTGAAATGTGTGCCTCAATAAGCTTACTCACTTTTGGCTTTTGATTTAAAATGAGAGACATGCAACTCTTCCTTTCCCTCCCTTCTTTCCTTCCCACTATAGGATTCAATATTGTTGTTCTCAAGGAATAGGAAGGCCCAAGGAGAGGGAGAGATAGGGGAGCAGCCAGTCAGTGGAACAGTCAGAACATATACAGCATTTATGGATTAAGTTTACTGTCTTATATGGGTGCAGTTCTTCTTACCACCCTAAAACATTACAGTGATAATATCAAAGATCACTGATCACATTCGTATAGCAAATATAATAACAATGAAAAGGTTTGAAACATTACCAGAAATACCAAAATGTGACACAAAGTGAGATAATGCTGTTGGGAAAATGGCATCAATAAACTTACTCGAAACAGCGTTGCTACAACCTTCAGTTTCTAAAATATATGATGTCCACCTGCCAATAAAATGAAATATGCTTGTATATCATCATGATGCTGTGTTAAAGCTTGGATTTCAGAGAAAAAGGACATTTTACCAATTAATGTGATATCTTTGAATAGCCTCTCTCAGTTCTGCATGGAGTCCATTGATAAAGCTGATAACCAAAGCATATTTTCTGTGGTTGTCTAGAGTTAGACCTAAACAAAATTTCTAGATAAGCATCTAACAGCTTTTCTAAGCATCTAACAGCTTTTCTCCAATTTCCTTATTTTTGTTATAGGCCTCAGGGGTATTTTGATTTCTCTGTAAATTTTCATTAAGTTTGACTGATTTTGATTTTTCAAACCATAAAGAGGTGTCTCCAGAATCTAAAAGGAGTTGAGTCAACTGATAGAGATCTGCGGGTCACTAGAGTATGCCCCTAAGATTGACCTTAAGTGTGTAGGAAGTTTTTCTCTATTTCTACATGATCAGGAAAATTTTTCATTTCAGCATACAGGCCAGATTGAAGCAAATGTTAAAAAATAATCTGCTGGAGAGGAAGTAATTTGAACCCTGTAGTTTCTTGTCCTTGGAGTCTTAACATTGGAGGAGCAAGAATGAAGTCCCAGGACACTATGGGGAACTNTGTGTAGGAAGTTTTTCTCTATTTCTACATGATCAGGAAAATTTTTCATTTCAGCATACAGGCCAGATTGAAGCAAATGTTAAAAAATAATCTGCTGGAGAGGAAGTAATTTGAACCCTGTAGTTTCTTGTCCTTGGAGTCTTAACATTGGAGGAGCAAGAATGAAGTCCCAGGACACTATGGGGAACTGAGAAGCTAACAAGTCTGGGGTGGGGTCCAGGGATAGAGAATAAATACAAATGGGACAAGAACAAGGTTGTAGGAGAGACTTGGATAAACAGAAGAACAAAAGAGAAAGGAGTGGAAAATGAAGACAAGGCTTTCTTCGAGCTGGGGGTAAAAGGAACAGCATAGGAAGAAAAAAAATAGTCCTCAAGAGAATGAGTAGCACAGCGTTCAATAATACAAATTGAGATTATTGAAGGCCTTGACTGACATTTGACTTGAGGGTAGTTTTGGGGTTCTTCATATCAAAGAAAAAGGAAGCAGATCATTATTTAAAGCATATTCTAGACACCCAGGATTCAGTATCTCCCTAAAGGTGGACTAAATGAGGGAGGCTCTCAAGCCCCAGAGTGGCTTTGCAACTCCAAGTTATCCTTAGTAAAACTGCCATTTTTGAATGTATAGAGCAAAATCAGTGCCACAGTGGTCAAGGAGATAATGAGCTGAAATTACTCTATCCTCAATCTCAGTAGATTAAAAGTTATCCACGGGGTAACAGGATCAAGTAGAGAAAGGAGGCAAGTAATAGTTTCATGCAGTTTTCATTTGTTAGTCAGAGTCCCTCTTGCAACCTTTCTGGAGGAGCTGAATGCTCCAATCTGTTTAACGCCTGAGAAAAGAATCAGGAAAAGCAGAGAGCCATCATAAAACAGCTGAAAATTTCCCTCTAGAAGTCAAGTTGTAAATTCTCACTGAAAAAGAACCAAGAAGACTTTTATCCAGTAAGATTCTCACTGAAACAGAAAAAGAGCCATGAGAAGTCTTGCTCAAATAGAGAAGGATAAAAAGAAGTCAGTTTAATCAAATTAAAGCATCCCAATTATGCTAATACAGAAAAATGACCAGAACACTGGTTTAGGAGCTGCAACTCACCAGAGTCCCCTAGCCATGAAGAACACCAGGGTAAAGACTGCAGGGTGTAAGCAGTGGTCAGCACTCCATCCATATTGTGACACCAGAAGCTGTCAAATTAAAGANTACCAGGCTCCTCTGTCCATGGGATTTGCCAGGCAAGAGTACTGGAGTGGGGTGCCATTGCCTTCTCCCCTAGCACACCTGACATAGAAGGAAACTAGCTTCCAGTTCTTAACAATAAAACATGAATGAAGTGGAGGTACCTTCTTCCAGTCTCATCATCCTATACTGGTTGAATCCCAATGTCTCTAAAATCCTGGTGGAGGAAGAGGAGGGTCCAGAAGGCAAAAAGAGCCTGGACCCTGAATAACCATGTGGAAAGCTACTAAGCCAAGGAAATTAATATGAAAAACATAATTATACTGCATTAAGATTTGAGAGGTTATCTGCTAGAAAAGCTGGTAACAAAGCTAGGCACTGGGACTTCATTTATAATTTGTTTCACAGAATATTTGAAATAACCTATAAGAATACAAAGATTTGAATAGAAAACAAAGAATAAAATGGGAATATATAAATTAGATTATAAGACCAAAATCAGTGGTAATTTAGAACAGAAATAATTTAGCTGAGCCACAAATTTGGCTCTTGAATTCCTGGAAACCAAAGCAATACTAAAAATAAATTCTTAAAGTTATATGATTCATACTGTCCATAAGAAGAAAGCATACAAATTTCTGAGGCAAAGCAAAAAATTTCCTGATACTTCAATTTGGAAAAAAAAATTGATTTTTCTTGGAATATCATTTAGAGAATATGTTCGCTAAGTCATAGTGAACAACATCCTCAACCATATCTCTTAGTCCATGTAAATAGTGACATTTATAGACACGTCTTGTCACTATTGTCATCTACCACAAGGCAACTTGTCAATGTAACTTGTCAGTGGTAGCTAGTTACAGAGATAAATAAGACATGTACTTTGAAGTAGAGAAATTCACTTTCTAGTGGGAAAAAAAAGATACATTGTACAGTAAACATCAATATGGAGTAATATAGGTGGGTTGTTGTTGTTCAGTCACTAAGCTGTGTCTGACTCTTTGCAGCCCCAAAGACTAGCATGCCAGGCTTCCATGTCTTCATCCCAGAGTTTGCTCAAACTCATGTCCATTGAGTCAGTAATGCCATCCAACCAACTCATCCTCTGTCACCTCCTTTTCCTCCTGCCCTCAATCTTTCCCAGCATCAGGATCTTTCCAATGGTTCTTCTCATCAGGTAGCCGAAGTATTGGAGCTTCAGCTTTAGTGTCAGTCCTTCCAATGAATATTCAGGGTTGATTTCCTTTAGTATTAACTGGTTTGCGTCACTTTGCCAACAGAAGCCCATATAGTCAAAGCTACGGTTTTTCTAGTAGTCGTGTATGGATGTTAGAGTTGGACCATAAAGAAGGCTGAGCCCCAAAGAACTGATGATTTCAAATTGTGGTGCTACAGAAGACTCTTGAAAGTCCCTTGGGCAGAAAGAAGATCAAACCAGTTAATAAGTATGGGTAGAAAAGTATTAATCACTATATTCTGGTCAGTTTTATAAAGCTTTCTTTCCTTCTTATGGCTGTTTTTCTTTGGAACATTTATTTTTCTTGGTTTCATTTATTTCAATAATATACATTTTCCAAGATAAGAATAAGAAACTTTCTAAGTATTTTATTTACTCCTAAGTTTGCAGTCTCTGGAAACAGCACAGAGGAAGGATGAGGAGGGGTAGGCAGAGGCCGCAGAAAGGACATGGGTTTTGGATTACACAGCCCCAAGTTGAATTCCAGCTCTCACATTTATTAGCTGTGTAACCTTGGACAAGTCACTTCACATTTCTTGGTTGTAATTGGCAAAAATGAGACAATATTACCTGCCTCAAAGATAATGTACATAAAAACTCTGATACTTCATCCAGTCCGTGGTATAAACAATCATCTGCAACACTACTCTGAGTAAAAGATGAAAAAAAGATGACAAAACTAAACTTTACTTAAATATTTTCCTCAAATCCTGCTTTCAAATTCCTTTCAGAGGAAAGAAATGTGTGGCCAAAAAAAAAAAAAAAAAAGCTTATCTCTTGAATCTCTGCACATACTCTTTGGTGAGTTCAAACTCAAAAGTGTTTCTCAAAGTGTATTCTCCAGATTACCTGTATAAGTCTTCAGAAGGGTATTTGTGCCACTTGCTCTTGGGTTTTCAGTTCAGTTCAGTCACTCAGTCGTGTCCGACTCTTTGCAACCCCATGAATCGCAGCACGCCAGGCCTCCCTGTCCATCACCAGCTGCCGGAGTTCACTCAGACTCACGTCCATTAAGTCCGTGATGCCATCCNAGAGGTTAACTGCAGAATGCTTCCCATGCAGAGTTGTCCGAGGTCCTGTGGGCAATGCTGATGCACGTCGGCCTCCGGGTAGACACAACCTATGGGGTCTTGGTGCTGCTCCCGGTGATCACTCTCTTTGCAGTATTGACAATCTTCATCCTTTTGATCATGGAAGGGCTTTCTGCATTTCTTCACGCCATCCGCCTCCACTGGTGAGTTTGGAATTGAGCTTCAGAACTGTTATTTAAGACAGTAACACCCCCCCGCCCCAATATATATACACATAGAACATTTCCAGTAATATGTGTACTTACATTATTTAGGCTAGTTCTTTCCTTCCCAGTATTGAGATCTGTATTCTGATCCCCTGAGTTAAAATTCTATTTTGTTTCTGAGCTATTGTCCCTGACATGTAAAAAGCAAGTTTATACTTGATGAATCATTATGTGTATTTAATATTTTCAACTCATTTTGGGTCTGACAAGTTACTTTATCTCATTGTAAGCCATATTTCTTAATGTTTTACAATATATATCAGATTACTTGTCTGTGTGTCCAGTTATGAGGAGAGAGAGGTTCCTAATTCTCATGTGAATATCCATAGCGTGGGAGGTAACATGAGGTGTCAGCATTTCCTTCATGAGAAAGCCAACAAAGGGTCAGTGTGTGCGTGTGTTTTATCTCAGTAAAAGTATTTGTGCCAAGAGCATATATGGAATGAAGCATGTTTGGAAGTACAGGAACTTTTTTTTAACTTAGTAAATGTTGTTTTAAGAAATGTAGGAAATGTTATTCAGAATCTTTCATTAATACTTTTTTTTTTTTTAGGGTAGAATTTCAGAACAAATTCTACGTTGGTGCAGGCACCAAATTTGTTCCTTTCTCATTCAGATTACTTTCTTCGAAGTTCAGTGATGACCTGGCATGATCATATTGAAGCATCCAAGCTTTCAGATTTATGGAGAATTATCATGTTGTAGAATTCCTTATGTTAAANAAGAACACCAGGGTAAAGACTGCAGGGTGTAAGCAGTGGTCAGCACTCCATCCATATTGTGACACCAGAAGCTGTCAAATTAAAGACAAACCGAGATTTAAGAGAGGTTTTATTCAGAAGAAATACTACAGTAAGGGAGAATGCTCCAATCTCAGAAATCTCTCATCTCACAGTCAAGCAGGAAAAACTCTTTGGTTTTTAGGATAAAGGAAGGGCAAGCAGAGATTCTTAGACTTTTAAGGGGAAGCTGGATAGACAAAAGGAAGTGATCAATGAGTCTACTAAAAGAAAAGGTCTTCCTTTAAACAGTTGATTCCCAGTAGAAGGTGAGAGGAGGGACACATTCCACTTTCTTGGAACTTTCTTGTACTTGAGAATATGAAAATTCAATGACCTGGAGGAAGGAGAGAAGCCTGACTAAATTTGGTCAGGACACAGCAGAAGCTAAGAAACGACAATTGCAAACATTTGATGGTCTCTATAAACTTTTCTCCTTTGTTTATGTGTGGGAGGTTCTCTAGAGCAAGGGTCAGAAAACATTTTTTTTGTTTTGTTTTGGTAAAAGAGAAGATAGTAAATAATTTAAAGTTTGTGGCCACATGGTCTCAGTTGCAACTCTGCCATTATAGCTTGAAAGCAGCTACAAACCTGTCTAAGAAATGGAGTGAAATGTGCTGTAACGTTACTTCATTCACCAAACAGGAGCCTGGTCAGACATGGCCTTTGACCATATTTTGCCAACCCATGCTATGGTGTCATGTCAGTTAGGAATTGAATTTCCTGAAATGTGAGAAAAAACACAAATAATAGCTACTTAAACACCCTTCCTGGTAACATCAACTTAAGGCCACATTTATCTGCAAGGGAGTTTGAGGGATATAGGTATTGAGCAAAGCATATCGCTCCTAAATACATTTTTATTTGTGATTTAGAAACAAATACAAGCAAATTCTCATTTGAGTTTATTTATTTTGCCTTTTGTAATACATCTTTGATGGGAGGTATAACAATGGGAGCCTACTATATGGAAGTTGATTAAAACTTCATAATTATCTGTATTAATTAGAAACACAAAACGTTCCTAAAAGTCTTTTTTATTTTGCTGTATTCACTATAGCATTTGACATGGAGTCTGAGAGAACGGGAGTTGATTTAATGGTTTTTTAAAAAGCACTAGTTTTCCTCTAAATTACGATGATCAAAGATAAGTAGGCCTTAACCATAAAGGGAGTTTCAAATCCTGAGGATTTCACCCGAATGTTTGAACTGAGGCTGTAAGCATTTATAAACTGCCTTTCAAATATTTTTGGACTGAGAGAACATTTAAAGGTTTCATGGAATCATAATTCAGGGCTTGAAAGGGCAACATATGTTTATTTTCCTCACCAAGAATAAGCTGTTTGGAATTTCATAGGTTCATCTCCTAAAGCCATCTTTTTTTGCTCATTTACACATTTCTGCATGGAGACAATTCACTCTTTGGATATGAAAGTATCCTATTCTTAACTAGTTTAGCCATTTGTATTCTAGTCAGTGTCAGAATGTGAGAAATCCCCCTTGAGCACTCCTCTAGTCTTTTCAAGGCCAATCTTATCTTTACANTTTTGCTCATTTACACATTTCTGCATGGAGACAATTCACTCTTTGGATATGAAAGTATCCTATTCTTAACTAGTTTAGCCATTTGTATTCTAGTCAGTGTCAGAATGTGAGAAATCCCCCTTGAGCACTCCTCTAGTCTTTTCAAGGCCAATCTTATCTTTACAAACATTTCTTGATCTGCTTTAAAATCCTACACTGGAGAAGATGGATTTGATTTTTTTTTTCTTTTTAGTTAAACATTGTGCTTGGTTTAAAATAGCACACTGAGATAATGCTATACTGTTTAATCTTCTGTTCTTTTTACATTCTTTTATTCCTTGAGTCCTTACTCATTTTAATTTGTATTGCTGCATTACCTCTCTTTGACTTATATCTCTTTATTAAAAATATTTAGAGTTTAGAACTTCCACACCAGTGATTGAGAAGATTTTTTTTCAGACTAACTTAAAATATGATTCAATAATTACCAGCAACTACCCCCCACCACGGCTTTAACAGTTATATCTGTTTCATTTTGTGATTTGGAGGGTAGATTCATTTCTTTCAGGGCCTCCCTGGTGACATAGGCCATAAACACTCATTTTTTTACTCCTAATAGTTAAAACCATTCTTTGTCTAATTGTCATCAAAAACCCTATTTTAATAAAAATATATATGATTCATCAGGGGGCAATCAGAAGAATTAATTTTTACCCTCATTCTGTATAGGCTGTAAACCCCTTCTTCTGGTCTTTAGTCTGAACTAAAATTAAATAACTAAACGTGGAACATTAAGCTGCAGTATTTAATATGTGTTCATGCTATCTTGATTTGTCTTGCCCAATTTTCTTCAGCTTCTGTAGAGTTTGTTCTAAATGCTGTAGAATGTCTCAGTGACATTTCTAGAGTTTCATATTTTCATTTGCATTATATTCCCCTTCAAGGACTGCAAAACAGAAAACTATACTTACCAGTCAGCTAATTTTTTTAGTGTCCTATTGTATTTTCACTTATTAACATGATTTGGTTTCTACATGATGTCATCAAACAATAGTATGTTAATGTGTTTAAACAGTTGGCTGGTATCATCCACAAGTTCTCCATAATATATCTGCTCACATCTCATCTGTATTGTCATTTTCTTATACCTAAGGAAGAACATATCTGAGGGACATAGAATGAAAAGTCAGAAACAAGTAGCAAACATGTAGCTGGATTTCAAAGATTACTAGTGTTTCAGTTTGAGTATTTTTATGAAACACCTGCTGCCGACTAAAAATTGTTAGCAAATTTGATCTCTGGTTTCCTTTGCCTTTTCTAAATCCAGTTTGAACATCTAGAAGTTCATGGTTTACATACTGCTGAAGTCTGGCTTGGAGAATTTTGAACGGTACTTTGCTAGTGTGTGAGATGAGTACAATTGTGCAGTAGCTTGAACATTCTTTGGCATTACCTTTCTTTGGGATTGGAATGAAAACTGACCTTTTCTAGTCTTGTGGCCACTGCTGAGTTTCCAAATTTCATGAAGGGGGAGTTCAATACAATCAAGCACTCATTTTACAAAAAGTTTTCTACTAGTCACAAGGATTGGATGTCATCATGAAGGGATTTAGTGCTTTTCTAAATACAAGGAGAGGTTTTCTGGGGGAAAAAGAAGATTTTGTTTTTTATTTTATTTTCCAAACCATCAGGAGCTATTTAATATAATACAAGTTAGAAATACAAAATTAACTTGAAAAAGGAGATTTCTCTCCTATATATACAACCTTACCTCATTTTACTGTGCTTTGCTTTACTATGCTTTGCAGATACTTTATTTTATTTTTCTTCTTTCTCTCTCTCTTTTTTTAAATCAATTGATGGTTTGTGGCAACCCTGCACCAAGCAGTTCTTTTGGCACTATTTTTCCCCACAGCAATTGTTTACACATGTGTCTGTGCCCCATCTTGGTAATTCTCACAATATTTCATACTTTTTCATTGTTACATTTATTATGGTGATCTGTGGTAGGCTGCTAGTCCAGGGGGTCGCGAAGAGTCAGACACGACTAATCGACTTCACTTTCACTTTTCAGTTTCGTGCATTGGAGAAGGAAATAGCAACCCACTCCAGTGTTCTTGCCTGGAGAATCCCAGGGACGGGGGAGCCTGGTGGGCTGCTGTCTATGGGGTTGCACAGAGTCGGACATGATTGAAGCGACTTAGCAGCAGCAGCAGCAGTGGCCAATGATCTTTGATGTTACAACCGCAAAAAGGTTATTAACACTCAATGAAGGCTCAAATGACAGCATTCTTACCAATAAAGTATTTTTAATTAAGGTATGTGCATTGTTTTTTAGATATAATGCCATTTGCACACTTAATAGGTTACAGTGTAGTATAAACATGACTTGCATATACATTGAAAAACCTAAAATTAATGTGACTTGCTTTATAGTGGTGGTTTGGAGACAAACCCACAATATCTCCAAGATATGCGTGTATAAGTTTATAAATGCAGAAAGATACTGATACATGCATGTATAATGATACCAATACATACAGATGCTTATGTCAGAAAAAGAGATCTTTCTTTTGTTTCTTGTTCTTGTAAGTGGATCGTGTTTGTACTCACTACTTAGATATCATGAAAATTAAAGAAATAATGTATGCAAATTGTTAAACACATGAATGCTATTTTTCCTGTAAGTGCATAGCATTGTTATGAGTTGCAGCAGGGCAGGGCCATCAACACTGCAAGATTTCTTCCAGTCAAGAGGAACAGAATTTCCCCCTTACTTACCACAATATCCAGGTCAAGGTAGCAACTCCAGGGAGACCTGGAGTGCTGCAGTCCATGGGGTCACAAAGAGTCGGACATGACTGAGTGACTGAACTGAACTGACAAAAGAGAAACAGACTCACAGACATAAAAAACAGACTAGTGATTGACAAGAAGGATGGGAGGGAGAGATGGACTGGGAGTTCGGGTTACTAGATACAAATTATTACATATAGAATGGATATATAAGATCCTATGGTATAGCATAGGGAGTTATATCCAAACTTCTAATAAACCATAATGGAAAGAATATGAAAAAGAATGTATGTGTATGTATAACAGAAACACTTTGCTATACAACAGAAAGTAGTACAATATTACAAATCAAGTATACTTTTAGTTTAGTTTTGTTTTTTTTTATGGAAAAAAATAGTGCCAGATGATCATTGATTTTAAAAGCATCCTTAATACTTTAGTATTAATATGTGGTTGGCAGTGGGAAGTATCTCCTTTCTATGCTGTAAGCTCTAAATTGTGAAGTAGTATTTGAAATCCTTTGTCCACTCTTTTGCTAGATTTTCTTTTCATTGACTTACGAGATATGTGTATGTGGGCTCAGTTGCCAAGTCATGTTCAACTCTTTGTGATTCAATGGGCTGTACCACCAGGCTTTTCTGTTCATGGTGTTTTCCAAGGAAGAAATATTGCAGTGAGTTACCATTTCCTTCTCCAGGGGATCCTCCTGACCCAGGGATTGAACCCGTATCTCCTGTTTCTCCGGCATTTTCAGACTCTACCACTGAGCAACCTGGGAAGATTTATAAGATTTATAGGAAAACTTTAATCCTTTATTTAGACCTTAATATAGGATTACAAACACTGTATACATTATGTTTTTTGACATATACATTTTAGATATCCTCTTTCACTCTGCAGCTAGTACTTTTATTCTATTAATGTAGACTTTAGATGGAAAAAATTCCTTCATTTTAATAACCTCCAGTTTTTTTTTCATTTTTTCCAGCATGAACGCCACTTTCCTTGTATACTATTTATGAAATCTTTCCTTATTTCAAATTCACAGATCTTTTATGCTATCTTTTAAACCTTTCTTGCTTATCTTACACATTTAGATCTGAAATCCCTCTGGAATTTATGTTTGTATATGATGTGTAGTAGGAATTTAGAGAGCTATTTTTCATTTATGGCTTTCTGTTTTACTCAGAACCATATATGGAAAGGAGGGAGGGGGCTTCCCTGATAGCTCAGTTGATAAAGATCTGCCTGGAATGCAGAAGACCCCCGGTTCAATTCCTGGGTTGGGGAGATCCGCTGGAGAGCTGCATGGACTACAGTCCATAGCATCACAAAGAGTCAGAAAGGACTGAGAGACTTTCACTTTCATTTGGGCTTTCCAGATAGCTCAGTTGGTAAAGAATCCACCTGCAGTGCAGGAGACCCTGGTTCAATTTCTGTGTCAGAAAGATCTCCTGGTGAAGGGATAGGCTACCACTCTAGTAATCTTGGACTTCCACTGTGGCTCAACTGGTAAAGAAGCCACCTGTGATACGGGAGACGTGGGTTCTATCCCTGGGTTTGGAAGATCTTTATTGACTATGCCAAAGCCTTTGACTGCATGGATCACAAAAAACTATGAAAAATTCTGAAAGATATGAGAATACCAGACTTCTGGACCTACCTCCTGACAAATCTATTTGCAGGTCAAGAAGCAACAGTTAGAACTGGACACAGAACAACAGACTGGTTCCAAATCAGGAAAGGAGTACGTCAAGGATGTATATTGTTACCCTGCTTATTTAATTTATATGTAGAGTGCATCATGCTAAAGGCTAGACTGGATGAAACACAAGCTGGAATCAAGATTGCCAGGCAAAATATCAATAACCTTAATTATGCAGATGACACCACCCTTATGAAAGAAAGTGAAGGGGTGCTAAAAAGCCTCTTGATGAAAGTGAAAGAGGAGTGAAAAAGTTGGCTTAAAGCTCAACATTCAGAAAACTAAGATGATGGCATCCAGTCCCATCTCTTCATGGCAAATAGATGTTGAAACAATGGAAATAGTGAGAGTTTATTTTGGGGGGCTCCAAAATCACTGCCGATGGTAACTGCAGCCATTCAATTGAAGACACTTGCTCCTTGGAAGGAAAGCTATAATCAATTCAGACAGCCTATTGNGGCATTTTCAGACTCTACCACTGAGCAACCTGGGAAGATTTATAAGATTTATAGGAAAACTTTAATCCTTTATTTAGACCTTAATATAGGATTACAAACACTGTATACATTATGTTTTTTGACATATACATTTTAGATATCCTCTTTCACTCTGCAGCTAGTACTTTTATTCTATTAATGTAGACTTTAGATGGAAAAAATTCCTTCATTTTAATAACCTCCAGTTTTTTTTTCATTTTTTCCAGCATGAACGCCACTTTCCTTGTATACTATTTATGAAATCTTTCCTTATTTCAAATTCACAGATCTTTTATGCTATCTTTTAAACCTTTCTTGCTTATCTTACACATTTAGATCTGAAATCCCTCTGGAATTTATGTTTGTATATGATGTGTAGTAGGAATTTAGAGAGCTATTTTTCATTTATGGCTTTCTGTTTTACTCAGAACCATATATGGAAAGGAGGGAGGGGGCTTCCCTGATAGCTCAGTTGATAAAGATCTGCCTGGAATGCAGAAGACCCCCGGTTCAATTCCTGGGTTGGGGAGATCCGCTGGAGAGCTGCATGGACTACAGTCCATAGCATCACAAAGAGTCAGAAAGGACTGAGAGACTTTCACTTTCATTTGGGCTTTCCAGATAGCTCAGTTGGTAAAGAATCCACCTGCAATGCAGGAGACCCTGGTTCAATTTCTGTGTCAGAAAGATCTCCTGGTGAAGGGATAGGCTACCACTCTAGTAATCTTGGACTTCCACTGTGGCTCAACTGGTAAAGAAGCCACCTGTGATACGGGAGACGTGGGTTCTATCCCTGGGTTTGGAAGATCTTTATTGACTATGCCAAAGCCTTTGACTGCATGGATCACAAAAAACTATGAAAAATTCTGAAAGATATGAGAATACCAGACTTCTGGACCTACCTCCTGACAAATCTATTTGCAGGTCAAGAAGCAACAGTTAGAACTGGACACAGAACAACAGACTGGTTCCAAATCAGGAAAGGAGTACGTCAAGGATGTATATTGTTACCCTGCTTATTTAATTTATATGTAGAGTGCATCATGCTAAAGGCTAGACTGGATGAAACACAAGCTGGAATCAAGATTGCCAGGCAAAATATCAATAACCTTAATTATGCAGATGACACCACCCTTATGAAAGAAAGTAAAGGGGTGCTAAAAAGCCTCTTGATGAAAGTGAAAGAGGAGTGAAAAAGTTGGCTTAAAGCTCAACATTCAGAAAACTAAGATGATGGCATCCAGTCCCATCTCTTCATGGCAAATAGATGTTGAAACAATGGAAATAGTGAGAGTTTATTTTGGGGGGCCTCCAAAATCACTGCCGATGGTAACTGCAGCCATTCAATTGAAGACACTTGCTCCTTGGAAGGAAAGCTATAATCAATTCAGACAGCCTATTTAAAAGCAGAGACATTACTTTGCCAACAAATGTGCATCTAGTCAAAACCATAGTTTTTCCAATAGTCATATATGGATGTGAGAGTTGCACTATAAAGAAAGCTGAGCAATGAAGAATTGATGATTTTGAACTGTGGTGTTAGAGAAGATTCCTGAGAGTCCATTGGACTGCAAGGAGATCCAACCAGTCTATCCTAAAGAAAATCAGTCCTGAATATTCATTGGAAGGACTAATGCTGAAGTGAAACTCCAATACTTTGGCCACCTGATCCAGAGAACTGACCCATTTGAAAAGATTTTGATGTTGGGAAAGATTGAAGGCTAGAGAAGAAGGGGACAACAGAGGATAGGATGATTGGATAGCATCACCGACTCAATAGACTTGGGTTTCAGTAAGCTCCAGGAGCTGGGGATAGACAGGGAAGCCTGGCATGCTGTAGTCCACGGGATTTGCAAGAGTCAAACATGACTGAATGACTGAACTGAACTGAACTAAATATGTGGAAAGGTGTCCTTTAATTTTACTTTCCCAAAATAGATCAAATGACCATACATGATTGGGTTTATTTCTGTTATCTACTCTGTTCCAAGGGTCAATTTCCCTGATCTTGTACCAATAGTAAACGCTTCTAATTCCTATAACTTTATAATAGGTGTTGATATCTGACAGTGTACCAAGCTTTGTTATTCTTTGAAACAGCCTTGGCTATGCTTGTTTCTTTCCATGTCCATATAAACTTTGAAACCAACTTATCAATTTCCATGCAATAGAAAATCTGCAGAAATTTTTATTGGGAATGTACTTTTCTATGGATCAGTTGGTAAGATTTGGCATCTTTACAACACTGAGTGTCCCAAAGCATTTAGGTGTTCTCTTATTTTCTTCAAAACATATTGTAGTTTTCTGAGTAGATCTCTTATAATGTTTCAATCAAGTTATGCAAAGGCGTTTGAATTTTTCTGTGATTTTGAAGTGGCATTATTTTAATATTCTTAATGCTTTGAGAATAGTTTTAAAAAACCACACACTGATTTTTAGGAAAATCAAGAAAATTGTAATGAAATGTTTAAAAAAAAAAATACTCTAACCCACAACTATGACAGAAAGTGAAGAAGAACTAAAAGCCTCTTGATGAAAGTGAAAGAGGAGAGTGAAAAAGTGGGCTTAAAACTCAACATTCAGAAAACAAAGATCACGGCATTGGCCCCATCACTTCATGGCAAATAGATGGGGAAACAGTGGAAACAGTGGCAGACTTTANTTTTTTGTTTCCTTCACATTTTCTTCCCATACCTCACACTCAATATGTAACCAAACACATGGTAATCCACCTGACATTTAATAAACAGAAGAAAATCTGCTACAACACAAAAACTGTAAATAAAATTATGAAAAAAATCTCCAAACTTACTTATCATGGAGAAATTTGACCTACTATTAACAAAATATCGGATTGAATCTCTTGTGAACAGGCATCTTAATGATACTCCTATTTTCCACTTCTAGGTCTAGTTCATAAAATAATTATACCCCATCAGTAATCTCTCTCTTTCCCTCTTTCTCTTGCCCTCACTAATATTGGGTTGGCCAAAAAGTTTGCTTGTGTTTTTCTGTAAAATCTTATGGAAGTACATATGTTATATTATCTATCCATCTAATCTATATGTAAGGGCTGTATAGCATACTAGTTTTAAGTGTATATCTTGTAATTATATATACGTATACACATATGTACATATACATAAGCCTTTAACCACCCCCCAAAAGATAAGGAATATTTCTGATATTTCATAAATTTTCACTGTGTATTTTGCCAGTTTATACTTCCTTTAGTGTATGTACCATGACTATCAGTTTGTTTTAATTGTTTGACTTTTTTGTATCTGGCTTATTTCACTCAGTATTACATTTGTGAAGTAGAGCATGTTGCTACAGGTACTATAGTTTGATCTTTTTAAATTCCTGGGTAGTGTTTCATTAAATGAGTGCCACTATTTCATGTTACCTGAAAATAAGCTGCTATTTATTTATTTATTTATTTATTTTTACCTGTTGACAGGTATTTTGTTATTTCTAGTTTGGGAATTTGTGAATAAAGCTGCTTCGAACATTCCTTGGCAAGTCTTTTATTTGACATATATATTTCTTTCTCTCAGGTATGCAACTAGGAGTAAAGTTACTGGATCACAGAATAGACATATATTTAATAATAGTAGAAACTTCCAAGTTGACATGCTTACTATCACTGGAGAAGAAATCCATCTGTATCTTCCCAGCACTTGAGTTTGCTACCCAATTAATTTCTGCAAAGCTAATATGCTTGTATAACTGTCACCTGGGAGAAGGTGATGGCACCCCAATCCAGTACTCTTGCCTGGAAAATCCCATGGATGGAGGAGCCTGGTAGGCTGCAGTCCATGGGGTCGCAAAGAGTCAAACATGACTGAGCAACTTCACTTTCACTTTTCACTTTCATGCATTGGAGAAGGAAAAGGCAACCCATTCCAATGTTCTTGCCTGAAGAATCCCAGAGACGGGGGAGCCTGGTGGGCTGCTGGCTATGGGTCCCACAGAGTCGGACATGACTGAAGCGACTTAGCAGCAGCAGCATAATTGTCACCTAGATTAATATGAAGACTATTATTAGTACCCTAAAGACCACCAATTCTAGATCTAATTACTGCCCTACTGAAGGTAATCTTTAGTTTTATGTCAACTGTTAGAGTTCATTTTGCAGTTTTTAAACTTTATGCCTATTGAATTACTCAGTAGGCAATATTTTTATTTTAGGGTCTGACTTTCAAAATTATTTCTGTAATATTAAGCAATGCAGTTGCATTTAATATCATGTTTTCTTTACTATATAATGTTCCATTTGATTAGTATATATATAATAATTTATACAATTTACTGATAGACATTTACATGTTTCCAATTCAGGACTTTCCTTAATAATTCTGAAATGACCATTATTATTATTATTACTATTATTAGCCATACATATATATACTTTTTATTTTGTTCTGCAGGTCTCCAACATCCTTAACTTTTTCAATTGTTCTCCTTCTTTTTAAATTAATGTATTTTATTTTTTAGAATGGTTTTAGACTTATAGAAATATTGACCAAATGATACAGAATTTTATATATCGCTTTTTCCCTATTATTAACATATTGCATTAGTGTAGTACACATTTTTGCATTTGATAAGCCAACATTGATATATCATTAATAAATACTTGACATTAAGGATCACTCTGTGTTGTACAGTTTTCTGGGTTTCAACAAGAGCATATTGTCATATATCCACTATTGGATACATGCAGAATAGTTTTATCACCCTAAAAATTCTCTTTACTTTACCTATTTATGCCTCTTCTACTTCCAGCAAATCCCCGAAATTGCTGATTCTCTAATTATCTCCATAGTCTGCCTTTCCCAGGTTGTCATATAGTTGGAATCACACAATATGTAGCCTTCTCTGATTGACTTCTTTCACTCAAAAATATGCATTTAAAATTACTCTGTTTCTTTTCATGGCTTGATAGATCATTTTTTTTAATTGCTCAGTGATATTCCATTATATATATAAAATAGTGAAGTTTATTGACTTGTTAAAAAATGTTTTTTTCTTACAGCTTTATAGAGTTATTATAAATATTTTGCTTATGAAAAACAGGCATAAATTTTCAATTCAATTGAGTAAATAGCTAGGAGATAATTTCTAGATTGCATGATAAGAGTGTATTATGTATTTATCTTAGCAAGAAATTTTGGAGCTCTCTTTTCAAGTGGTTGCAAGATTTTGCATTCCCATCAGCAAAGAATAAGAATCCTCGTTGCTCTGTATCCTCTAGCCTCACTGGCATTTGGTATTGCGATCTTTTTGAATTTTTGCCATTTATAATAAGTTTGTAGTACTATCACATTGTTTTAATTTGTGATTCTCTAATTATATAATCATAATAAATATATAATGTGGTAAATGTTGAGAATTTTTTCATATGCTATTTTACACTTGCATATCTTCTTTAGTGAGGTCCCTGTTGTTGCCCATTTTTTAGGTGAATTGTTTGTTTTCTTACTGTTGAGTTTTAAGAATTCTTTTTGTATTTTGAATATAAGTCTTTTATCTTGCAGACATGTTCGTCCAGTCCATGGCTTTTCTTTTTATTCCTGTAACAGCATCTTCTAGAAGCTATACAATTTTCAGTTATACATTTAGATCTATCATTCATTTTATGTTAATCTTTGTGGAAACTGTCAGATATATGTCTAGAACATGGCTTTTTTTTTTGGATATGGATGAATGCCCAGTGTTCTTTCTCCTCTGTATCACCATTGCTCCTGTGTCAAAAATCAGTTGACAATATCTGTGTGAACTTATCACAAATACATCTCTCTCTTATTCCATTAATCTATATGTCTATTACTTCATAAATGTCATGTTATTTTGATTACTGAAGTTTTATAGTCATCTTAAAGTCAGATAGAGTCAGTTCTCCACTTCCATGGATTCTCTTTAATATTATTTTGTCTAATCTTGGTCTTGTACCTTTTCCAAATAAATTTCAGAATCAGTTTGTTGATTTTCACAAAATAACTTACAGGGATTTGGGCTGGGATTTCATTGAATTCATAAGTAACTTTGGAAGAATTTACATTTGAACAATATTTAGTTTCCTATCCACTTACATGGTCTATTTTTCCATTTATTTAGATCTTTATTTAACCGGAGTTTTATGGATTTCCTCATATAGATACTGTATGTATTTTGTAACATACTTATACCATAGTATTTCATTTCTGTTTGCAGATATTTTTATTTCAATTTCTGATTTTTATTGTTGATATGTTAAAATCAATTTAATTCTGTATGCTGTATGCTGTACACCTTATATGCTGTAACCTTGCTACAACCACTTAGTTGTAACCACTTAGTTACAATACTCTAGTTCCAGGAGTATTTTTGTTCATCATTTGTGATTTTCTAATACAGAATCATGTCATATATGAACAAAGAGAATTTATTTACTTTTTCTATTAAGCGTATCTTTTATTTCCTTTTAATGTTTTATTGTATTAGCTAGGACTTCCAATATGGGATATTATCATGAAGCATTTTTTGGATGTTGTCAAGTGCATTATATATATATATGAGTATTCCTTTTTAGCCTATTGATGTGATGAATTACATTATGTGATTTTTCAGTGTTGAAACTGCATTATTGGGAAAAGTTAACTTGGTTATGTTGTATAATTATTTTTATACATTTTTTGATTTAACTGTGTAATATCTGTTGAGGAGTTTTGCATTTCTTTTCATGGAAGATATTGGTTTTGTTATGTACCCTTCTTGTACTGTCTGATCTTTATCTGGTTTTGATACTAGAATAATGCTTGTTTCATTCAATTCAGTTAGAAATCCCTCCCTCTGCTTTTGTTTCTGGAAGAGATTATAGAAAACTATAATTCATCAAGATGTCTTCCTTAAATGTTTGGTGTTATTAACCATTGGAGTCATTTGATCATACTGCTTCCTTTTTGAGAAGGCTATTAACTATTCACTCAATTCCTTTAATATATACCTATTTAGATGATGTATTACTCCTTATGTAAGTATTTTCAGCAGTTTTGATTGTCAGGTTTGTCTGATATTTGGGGGAGGGGGGTTGGTAGACAGAAATGATGACTTCTAGCCTGTTTACATGGAGAAGACAATGGCACCCCAGTCCAATACTCTTTCCTGGAAAATCCCATGGGTGAAGGAGCCTGGTAAGTTGCAGTCCATGGGGTCGCTAGGAGTCGGACACAACTGAAGAGACTTAGCAGCAGCAGCAGCAGCAGCCTGTTCACATGTTGGGGCTGAAACCTGGAATCAGTCCCCTCTTTTTTTTTTTTTTAAGATCACATACTTATTGCTGATTAATCATCAGGTCACCAACTCTTTTTTTCTGGCACCTCCATTTTGTTGTTAGATCCATCTAGTGAATACTTTATTTAGGTATTGTGTATTTTAGTTCGAGAATTTCCCTTTGGTTCTTTGCTTCTCTGGTGGCTCATAAGGTAAAGAATCTACCTGCAATGCAGGAGATCTGGGTTCAATTACTGGGTTGGTAACATGCCCTCAAGAAGGGAATGGCTACACACTGCAGGATTTTTGCCTGGAGAATTCCATGAATAGACAAGCCTTGCTATCTAAAGTCTATAGTGTCACACAAAGTTGAACACGACTGAAGCAACTGAACACAGACACATAATAACAGCAATGAAAAACAAGTCAAAGAAATAGTTCCAACATGGAGTCAAAATGCTCACACTCAAGGATTTCTTCTCTGCATTCTAGTAAACTATAGATCAGTTCAGTTGNCCTGGGGCCGGGGGAGGGGGCTGGAGAGCCCAGTGTCCTCTGCGCCCACTCGAGCTCCCCCGCCCGCTCACGCACGCTCACTCCCTGGGCCATGCCGGCTCGCGCAGGGGCCGTCAGGTAAATTAGATCTGAAAGCTGACAATTTCTGACCATATTTCCTTGATTATTTCAAACAAATGCACAGCAGCCGCTGTAAGGAGATTAAAGTGACATAAACGTCCCGAGTGGGAGGGGGGAGGGCAGAGGATTCAGGTCACCCCCATCCGTCCCCCGCCTGACAGACGCTATATCGCTATCCAATCCAATAAAAAATCCCCCCCTTTTGCTTTAATTAATTTTACAGCTAGCTTGCTTAATTACTTTCAATCAAAATCCTCCTGCCATCGCAAAATTAGAGATGGTTGAGCTCCATTAGCCTAAATTCTTCATTTCCATATAGAAAAGAGGCTGTCTGCATAGCCAGCCTGGGCCCCCGGCAGGACAGACGCCCGTCTGCCCGCCCGCTGCCAGCCAGCCCACTCCCGGCTTCCGCTCCATGGCTATCTCTAGTCCGTGTATTTCCCCTCATTCTCCTCCGTCCTTGCTCCTTGGGCTGAAAGGAGGTGAGGTCCCGGGTAGGGTACCTTCCCCACCGGCCCCCACTCTTCCCCTGACTCGTGGGGGACTGTAGAGCTGGGCTGGACTGCCAGCATCAGCTACCCCTGACAAAAGGAGGGCCAACCCTGGGGACCCTGATAAGGAGTGCCTGCTGCTCCCAAACCCACGGGAAGACCCAGGGCCCTCTGCCTCATCCATCTTCACAAAGCAGACCACCCAGCCAGGCAGGACCACTTCCAGCCTTGGACTTGGCCCCTAGTTGGTAAAAACCACCGGAACCCATGTTACCTGGGGCCACCTCTCTGCTGACTCCTGGCTGGAGTCCTTGCTCACTACCAGAGCGACCCCAGGGCTAGCTGTCTCCATGGTGCTAACAGGCACTGGAGCGGCTCCCATGTTCTCCAGGGGCCCCATGAAGGCCCCTGCTCACACTCCCATATCCCCGGTTTCCAGCCTGTGACAGCTGCTTGGGCTCCTCCACCTGCCGGCCTGGGGCAGGTGGGTGGCGAGTCTGGGCTCCATCCACATCCTGTGCTTGCACCGGCTCCCTTCTCCTCCTGCCTCCTCCTCACAGCCCCCAACCTCAACTCCGGAAGCTCCACTTCAGGTTTTCCAGGCTACAGCCCTGAGTGTCACCACAGGGTCCAGCCCAACCTGAGCTCCAGCTGATTAAGGATCTGCAACAGGATGTAAGGATTACAATAAAACCTGGCTCCGGATCTACAGGGGCCGAGGGCCAAGTCCTGGCCCCAGGACTCCCCTCACCTCCCCTTTTGACACAGCCCCCTCCCTCTTAGCTGCCAAGGGCCAAGAAAGCTTGGGCCTCTGGGTCCTCCATGGGGTCCTGGTTGGACTGTGGGTGACTGTCATGGGTGGCATGTGGGACTCAGGCCAAGTCTGGTGGGAAGGCAGGTCTGGGAGGGGTTGGGGAGGGGACTGATGGCTGAAACCTGCCCTGGACCCTCCACAGGGACAGGAAGCCAATCTGGTTCTCCCCCTCAGAGAACCCCCAGGAAGGTCGGGTGTCCGGGTCTGACTTCTGGAAGCTCTTAGGCTCTTCTGGGAGCAGGCTGAAGGGCTGCCCTATTGCTCTGGCTTAAGGCCTCGAGTTGGGCAGTGACAGTGAAGTTGCTCAGTCATGTCCGACTCTCTGCAACCCCATGGACTGTAGCCTACCAGGCTCCTCCGTCCATGGGATTTTCCAGGCAAGAGTACTGGAGTGGGGTGCCATTCCCTTCTCCAGGGGATCTTTTCAACCCTGGGATTGAACCCAGGTCTCTCGCATTGCAGGCAGATGCTTTACCACCTAAGCCATAGTGGAACCTGAATCTTGGCAGCCAGCCTGCCCAGACGCCAGGGACCCATGGTCAGTCTGCAGGCTCCTCTTGGATCTGGCACTAAGGGTTAACCCAAGTCTTCCCCTTCTTGGGTCAGCTGAGCTTCTCAAATACATTCCTAAGTACCTATGGGCACGGTCCCCTGGTCCCCCACTGGCCCTAGGGATCTAGGGAGAATAGTTTCAGGTATCAGGGAGCTCAGATTCTCATGGGGAAGACCCACTAGCACCAAAGCATTCCCCGCACCATGGAAAGCACAGAGGAGAAGCCAGCTGCGAATTCCAGGAAGGTGTCCAGGCCCAGATCGTGCCTGGGAGGCCAGCAGGTACAGAAGGTGGGGGACCGGGGCGTTGCCCACCGGGCTCCTGCCCCTCCAGCCACCCTGCCCTCCACACAGGTCGGCATCCTGTCTCCTGGCCCCCTCCTCGGGGAGCTGTCAGCAGGGTGGGCCAGGGAGCCGTCAAAGGGCATGAGCAGCCCCGGCCTCGGGGACATCTCTGGACTTCCTGATCACTCTCCCTCCCCTTGGGGGCAGAGCTGGAGTGCAGCTAACAGAGCAGCATTCTGGCTCTGCTCCTGAGGCACCAGGCCTGGCACAGTTGGTAGAAGGGTGGTTGGAAGAGCAAGTTCTGGGCCAGATGCCCAGAGTTTGAAGGGGCTCAGCCGCAGTGGGGCGGTGAGGTCCCCACCCGTCCTGCCAGCCAGCACCCTTCTCCTCCCCTCTGCCTGCCTCCTCACAGCCCCCAACCTCAACTCTGGAAGCTTGTAGAGCAGGAGCACCTGGCTCTCACCCCACTCACTCCTTCAACTCGGGAAACATTCCTGCATCTCGGGCCGGCCACCCCTCCTCCTGGGCTTCCCTGGTGGCTTAGCTGGTGAAGAATCTGCCTGCAATGCAGGAGACCCGGGTTTAATCCCTGGGTTGGGAAGATGGGTCAGGAAGACGCTCTGGAGAAGGGGATGGCAACCCATTCCAGTATTCTTGCCTGGAGAACTCCAAGGACAGAGGAGACTGGCGGGCTACAGTCCATGGGGTCACAAAAAGTCTGGCTCAACTGAGGGACCAACACTTTCACCCCTCCTCCTACACACTCCTTAGGGGGTCTCGGCTGAAATTTTACTTCTTCCGGGAAGCCCTCCAAACTGCAGGGCCTCCTCTGCCCTCTCTTTGCATGCTGCTGTTAGCTAGCACTTCTTTAATAACTCGGTTAATGACCCCTCTGTCTTGCTAGACTGCAAGATCTGCAGGATGGGACCACTGTTTAGCACAGCGCCTGACCCAATAAATATTTACTGAACGGATACAGAAAACTAAGTGCTTCTCAAGTTCATCAGGGGAAGAGCTGGGATTGGGGTGTGTGTGGCCTGACTTCTGTCCCAAGCCCCCGTGGAGCTCCAGGGTCTTTCCTATATGTGAGGCTGGGACTAGGTGGGACTGAGGCTGAAACCCCTTCTCCTTGGTCTCTGGCCCTCGAGCCTCAGGTTCACCTCCAAGTGCCCTTTGCAGGGCTCTGCCTGGAGAACAAAGGAGGCCCCAGTTGTTCCCACATTGCTTTGGGAGACGAGCAACTGCTGCCGGCCAGGCCCTGGCTGAATAAATCCAGCAACTGTTTGCAGGATAGTGCGATTCGTGATTCTCTCCTGCTACTCCTGTCTCTGTCCCAAAAAGGAGACAGGGAAATTGAAAATAAATAAATAAATAAATGGGGAAAGATCCCATCCCAAGCCCCATGACCTCCCTAGCCCCGGCTATCCAGTCTGTCTGAAAATGTTATTAACACGCAGAGGGCACGGGGACAGCCACCTGCCATCGCAGACAACTGGGACAGCCGCAGCAAAGGGTGAGGCTGTGAGATCAGGACCCAAAAAAAGGAGTTGCAGTGCAAATGTAATGACCAACTACATTACAATACTAACTTTTGCAGATTTTTTTTCTCTTCAAAATTTTTATGTAATTTACAGGGTTTTAGAATATATTTTATAATATTTTGCTTTTGTTTTATTTTTGGATAACCTCAGGAGAAATGACAAGTGTGCTCTTAAAAGGAGAATTGAATTTTAACTGAAAANTTTCATCAAGAGGCTTTTAGTTCCTCTTCACTTTCTGCCATAAGGGTGGTGTCACCTGAATATCTTACTCCACAGCTTATTTGAAGAGGACAGACCTGGAAACATGAATGTGCATGTGACTTAATTTCCTTTAGAGTGGCCTTTATAAATGAGATGTGGGTGACAGAAAGGAGCAGAGGCTGTAATATATTAGGCCTCTGAAAATGCCTTGCAAAACTAGAAAGTAGCCTCACTTATTACTTAGGTAAAACCATTTAGGAACATACCTCCTTATATTTTCTTCCCCCTCTTTCCTGCCTTGTTTTGTGTTTTCTTTGAGTCTACTCACTGGGATTGCATTATCCAATAAAATATTGCAAAGCGTGTATTGTTTTCTAGGAGAACATAGAGCTAAGACAATGACACAAGTAAGCATTTTATTAAATGACTGTGTATTATATTTTAATGTCTATTTTAGTCATAGGGGCTTCCCAGGTGGCTCTAGTGGTAATGAGCCTGCCTGCAAACACAGAATTACCTAAGACATGCAGGTTCAATACCTGTGTTGAGAAGATCCCCTGGAAAAGGGCATGGCAATCTGCTTCAATATTCTTGCCTGGAGAATCCCATGCACAGAGGAGCCTGGCAGGCTGGTCCATAGGGTCTCAAAGAATCGAATATGACCAAAGTGACTTAGCAGCAGCAGCAGATATTCATAGACAATGGGGAAGGAAAAAAAAAAATCTCAGTAGATGCCAAAAACCAATTTGATATACATTTTTGAATAATAAATTATATAATTTAAAATCCTATCAAGGGTTTTATTTCCATAAGTGAATAAAATTGTTTATTTCCAAATCAACTGCCAGCACAATTTCAAAATCAGCCACACTATATCATTCTAATTAAAATTAGAGCCAACACTGCAATTCCTGCATGTATAACCATGTAACATTATGTAAGTTCTAGCTGATTAAATCATTAGGGAAAAACAAATGAGTTATACTGGATAGATCATATAATTAAATGCTTTTTGCCAAAAACACTAAATTTATAATATCATTTTATTTAGCAATTCTGTGCTTAACTTATATTTTGAATATAAATAGACTTGTTGCCAAATATATGTGGGCTGGTAGATTTTATCTTCCGAAAGGCAAGGACTGTGATATTTTGTTCATGGATGCATACCTAATACCTTAACCCAGGCCTTGGATCACTGTTCCAATGATGACTCTGCAGTATAGGCAAGACAGTCTTCTAAGCATTTTACAGAATCACTATCCTCAGTTCTCATAACAATCTTAATGGTAGATGTTATTATAAATGGAGAGACTGAGGCTCATAATGATTATGTGACTTGTCTTAGATCAGAGAGACTATACGTGATGAGACAAGAATTTGAATCCAGATATTCTGATTCAAAAACTTCTATGAAGAAATGGTTTCTAATGTTTCTCTTAGGTAGAAATTGAATAGTTTTTATACACCTAATTATTTTTGACTATTGCATATGGATGATAAAAAGATATAAAAATAATTGAATGACTATTACTCATTTATATAAATAAATGAAAACTAAAAAGCAAATATAGCAAGTGCCAATAGATAATCTGATAAAAAAAATTGGTGCATCCATGTAAAAGAATCTATGAGATCACTTAAGAAGAATGATAAATAGGAATGTATATGGGTAAGGCAATATATGGTTTTATGTGAAAAGCAAATATCAAGAGTGATATGTAGAATAATGGCACTTCAAAGATGTTCATGTCCTAATCTTTTGAACCTTTGTATGTGTTATGTTACATTACAATGTGGAATTAAGGTTGCAGATAGAATTAAGATTGCTATTCATCTGACCTTGAGGAGATTGTCCTTGATTATCTAGCTGTACTCAAACTATTCACAAAGGCTCTTATAAATGAAAGAACTTGGCCGAAGTGTCAGTGTCTGAATCAGAGAAACACCTGAGGATGCTACATAGCTAACTTTGAAGATAAAAGGGAGTCACAAACCATGGAATACCAGAAGTATATAGAAGCTGGCAAAGGTAAGAATGCTAATTTTTACCAAGAGATTTGCCAAAGGATGCAGTCTCAATATATAACCTTGTCATACTCCTTTCCCAATCTGGAACCAGTCTGTTGTTCCATGAGTTCTAACTGTTGCTTCTTTACCTGCATACAGGTTTCTCAGGAGACAGGTAAGATGGTCTGGTATTTTCACTTCTTTAAGAATTTTCCAGTTTCTTTTGATCCACACAAAAACTTAAGCCTAGTCGGAAGCAGTCGTTAAACTATTCACTGTTTCCCCCCAAATCCTGACTTTTCTCACTCCTATTCTTCATTGCTCATGTTGTTCTTCAAATCACAATGTCCTTACCATGTTTTAGTGGAAGGAGTTTTGAAATTCTATTTATTTTTTAACAGCTTTATTGAAAAAGAAAATTTTCCATCTTTATTCCTATTCTTCAAACATTGTTGTGCCCAAATTAATATGCATTTTTTAAAGTGGTGAATGTGATTTTTAAAAATTGCATTCATGCTATGCTTGGAGATTTTGTGAATATGGTAGAAAAGGGAATCACTGATCCAACTAAGGTTGTAAGAACTGCATTACTGGATGCTGCCGAAGTGGCCTCTCTCTTAACAACAGCAGAAGTTGTCGCCACAGAAATTCCTAAAGAAGAGAAGGATCCTGGAATGGGTGGCATGGGTGGAATGGGAGGTGGCATGGGAGGTGGCATGTTCTAACTCTTAGAATAGTGCTTTGCCATTATTGATGAACTGTGAGAGGAAACTCGAGGCAGTGTTCCTCACCAATAACTTCAGGAGAGATCAGTTGAAGGAGCTGACTGAAGAAAAGGCTGGCTGATGTTTAAGAAAATAACTAAAACCATCAGTTACTGGTTTCAGTTGACAACGTAGAATGGTTTACAGCTGTCATTGTCCATGCCTACAGATAATTTATTTTGTATTTTTAAATAAAGACATTTATACATCCCTGATAAATTAGCTTAAGAGCTATGTACCAATGTACTGCTTTCAACTTAAATCACTGAGGCATTTTTACTACTATTGTGTTAAAATCAGGATTTTAGTGCTTGCTATCATCAGATGAAAAGTTAAGAAACAGGCTTTCTGAAGAGAACAAGAACAGTTGTGTACAGAGTAGAGAAATATCCAATTATGTGACAACCTTTGTGTAATAAAAATTGTTTAAAGTTAAAAAAAAAAAAAAAGCTGAAATGACCTAATAGGTAGCTTGTAATTTTTGTTTTTTCAAGACAGTCTTTTTGTTAAGTGTATTTCTTTTGCTAAATGTATCTCTCTTGTTGTCTGAATTCCCAGATAGTCTGGAATATTTTAGCACGCTAGAATTGGTTACCAGTATTGGCTATCAGAAGAACAATGGCGCTTCCTGGGTGGTGCTAGTGCTAAAGAAACCACCTACCAATCCAGGAGACATGAGAGACATGGTTCCATTCCTAGGTTGGGAAGATCCCCTTGAGGAGGGCATGGCAACCCACTCCAGTATTCTTGCATGGAGATTCCCGTGGTCAGAAGAGTCCGGTGGGCTACAGTGTACAGGGTCACAAAGGGTCAGATGTGACCGAAGTGACTCATCAGGCACGCACACACTGCACGTGACATTTAGAATGTTTTAATAGGTAGTTTTTAAAAGTTTAGCTTTGTATAATATTAAGCCACATCATTGTACTCTTATTCCTGAACTCTGTTGGGAAACATCCAAATAAGATTTAGTCTCTAGACTTTGGAGTTCGAAATCCTTTCAATACAGAGAAAACTGGTGGACCAGGACTCTATCTGGGGCTTTCTGGGTGGCTAGTGGTAAAGAGTCCACCTGTCAATGTAAGAGATGTAAGAGGTATGGGTTCAGTCCCTGAGTCAGGAAAATTCCCTTGAGGAGGGTATGGCAACCCACTTCAATATTCTTGCTTGGAGAATCCCATGGACAGAGAAGCCCAGTGCGCTGCAAAGAGTTGGACATGAGTGAAGATGTGTATAAGAGACAGGTGTATTATATTTTAATGTCTATTTTAGTCATAGGGGCTTCCCAGGTGGCTCTAGTGGTAATGAGCCTGCCTGCAAACACAGGATTACCTAAGAGATGCAGGTTCAATACCTGCGTTGAGAAGATCCCCTGGAAAAGGGCATGGCAATCTNACAGGACTCTATTTGCTGAGATTTCATAGTGGCACAGAAGTCACTTCCAAATGACTCATCAAAAGCTAAGTTTGGCAAGATTAAGAAGATTTTAAGGAACTTTGATAGCTTCAATTAACCAAACCACAGGGATTCAAAATAAAGCAATTAACAGACTTAAATAAGACAGGGTGGAGAAATTCAGTCATTATTTTGGCTTTCATAATATAATGTTTTATCACTGGTTGAATGAAATGCTACTTTATGAAATTACATGTAAAAAGAGCCCATAGAATGTAACACTTTAAGGTTTCCTAACAATTGCTTCTTTGATCTTGACACTTCTAATTGTTGTCAAAACAGGTTTATTTTCTAAATGTACATTTTCACCTAACTATAGGTCCAACAATGTACTCCTGCTATGACAACAGGAGCAATTTAGGATATGACTCTGGGGTAAGCCTTAGATACGTTTTGGTAAAAGTAAACTTGGGTTAGAGATTGTGAGTAGGGGAAGGAGGGATGAGGAAGATGATCTAGATAATCTAGAGTCAAATATATCATATATTATGCTACCGTTGTGTAGTTGCTAAGTCACATTCCACTCTTTTGCAACCCCATTGCCTTGTTGGCTAAAAAAGGCACAATGTGAGACTTGTGAGTTAAGTTTTATTTGGGGCACTATGAGGACTACAGCCAGGGAGACAGCATTCAGACAGCTCTGAGAAACTGCTCCAAAGGGGTAGTGGCAAAGGACAATATATGAATGCTTTTGTTAAAGGAGGAATACATGCAAGTAAGCATATATTTTTTTTGTAGAAAACTTTTGTTGGTCTTGTAAGCTTCTAATGGTCACAAGAAACAAGCTTTACCATAAAAGATTTTAGTGCTTTTCTAGATATGAGGAGAAATAAAATTGGGCTCATAAAATCAGCTCTTGAGAATATCTGTTTGAAAACCTGTCCTCCCAGTTTTAGAGGAGCACAGAGTGCCTCATTATAGGGGGTATTGAAGGTCAGCAGCTGCAGCAGCACCTGATTTAATCATTGTAGAAGTAGATGGCAAGCACTAACGGCAAGCGCCAATTTGTGGTTGACACACTAGCCAATCAGGGTTCTCTGTCCATAGGATTTCACAGGCAAGAAAACTGGAGTGGGGTGCTATTTTCTTCTCCAAGGATCTTCTGGACCAATGGATAGACCCTGAATCTCCTGCATTGTGGATGGATATCCTTTTGTATTAAACTTTAACACTGTGTTTTTTCAATAGAACTTAAAGATAACTTGCCACAGGTATTCATAGTGAGTTATGGAAATAGAAAGAGCCTTGGGGTTAAATATTGACTGAACTATCTACTGGCTATGAGATTTGGAACATAGTTTTGTGTTTTTTTTTCTTTTTTTAATTTGATGATTTGTCCATTTGTATTTATAATGCAGTATTATACCATTGTTGGAAGCATAAAGAACAATATATAAAAATAGCACAGATGAAATATTTTCTTTTTTTAAATCTAACAGGGGAAAGTACCTACCAAAGACTTCCTTATTAAGTGATTTAAAAGTTAATACAAAAATTATACATATTATATCTGGAAGGGCATTTAGAAAGTCATTTGCTCCATACTTTTAAATATTCAGTTCAGTTCAGTTCAGTCACTCAGTCGTGTCCGACTCTTTGTGACCCCATGAACTGCAGCATACCAGGCCTCCCTGTCCATCACCAATTCCCAGAGTTTACCCTAACTCATGTCCGTTGAGTCAGGGATGCCATCCAACCATCTCATCCTCGGTTGTCCCCATCTTCTGCCTTCAATCATTCCCAGCATCAAGGTCCTTTCAAGTGAGTCAGCTCTTTGCATCAGGTGGCCAAAGTAATGGAGTTTCAGCTTCACATCAGTGCTTCTGATGAACACTCAGGACTGATCTCCTTTAGGATGGACTGATTGGATCTCCGTGCAGTCCAAGGGAATCTCAATAGTCTTCTCCAATACCACAGTTCAAAAGCATCAATTCTTTGGAGCTCAACTTTCTTTATAGTCCAACTCTCTTTTAAATATTAAAGAAAAGAAAAATAAACTGAAGCCTAGAGTGATGTTAGAGAAAAGACTTTCAGTTCAGTTTAGTTCAGTCACTCAGTTGTGTTCGACTCTTTGTGACCCCATGAATCACAGCATACCAGATCTCCCTGTCCATCACCAACTCCCGGAGTTCACTCAAACTCATGTCCATTGAGTCAGTGATGCCATCCAGACATCTCATTCTCTGTCATCTCCTTCTTCTCCTGCCCCCAATTCCTCCCAGCATCAAAGACTTTTCTAATAAGACAGCTCTTCACATGAGGTGGCCAAAGTTTTGGAGTTTCAGCTTCAGCATCATTCCTTCCAAAGAACACCCAGGACTGATCTCCTTTATAATGGACTGGTTGGATCTCCTTGCAGTCCAAGGGACTCTTGAGAGTCTTCTCCAACACCACAGTTCAAAAGCATCAATTCTTCGGTGCTCAGCTTTCTTCACAGTCCAACTCCCACATCCATACATGACCACTGGAAAAACCATAGCCTTGACTAAATGGACCTTTGTTGGCAAAGTAATGTCTCTGCTTTTGAATATATTAAGTTAGTCATAACTTTCCTTCCAAGGAGTAAGTGTCTTTTAATTTCACGGCTGCAATCACCATCTGCAGTGATTTTAGAGCCCCCCTCCCCCCAAAATTCTGACACTGTTTTCACTGTTTCCCCATCTATTTCCCATGACGTGACAGGACCAGATGCCATGATCTTTGTTTTCTGAATGTTGAGCTTTAAGCCAACTTTTTCACTCTCCTCTTTCACTTTCAAAAAGAGGCTTTTTAGTTCCTCTTCACTTTCTGCTATAAGGGTGGCATCATCCACATATCTGAGGTGATTGATATTTCTCCTGCAAACTTGATTCCAGCTTGTGCTTCTTCCAGCCCAGCATTTCTTATGATGTACTCTGCTGCTGCTGCTGCTACTGCTGCTGCTAAGTCGCTTCAGTCATGTCCGACTCCATGTGATCCCATAGAAGGCAACCCATCAGGCTCCTCTGTCCCTAGGATTCTCCAGGCAAGAACACTGGAGTCGGTTGCCATTTCCATCTCCAATGCATGAAAGTGAAAAGTGAAAGTGAATTTGCTCAGTCATGTCTGATTCTTCATGACCCCATGGACTGCAGTCCACCCGGCTTCTCCATCCATGGGATTTTCCAGGCAAGAGTACTGGAGTGTGGTGCCATCACCTTCTCTGAGATAAAGCCCTAGCAGTGTTCAAAAATTAGAAGTAAAAATAAAAGGAAAGAAAAGGAAAAATATATGGAATCATTAAGGACTACAGCAGGCAGAAGGTGGAGGGCTGAAAACAGGAGGATTATCTGAAAGTCTCTGTAAGGAACAGATAGATCAGCAAGATTCCTATATCTATAGTAACCAGCCAGGAACTACCACTTGGAGAGATGTAGTCTCCAGGAAAAAAAAGTGAAGGATCAGATACAGAGTAGAATGATAAAGTAAAAACTTGACTTTGTTTCTCAGCCATAAAAAAGACCAAAACAATGCTATCTGCAGCAACATGAGATCTCCTCTCCTGACTGTCATCCAGCCCCAGAATGCTTTTTCTAGGCAAAAGAATAGAGGATCTTTCCCAGCACGAATTGTTCCATATCAGAAAAAAAATCTTTCAGTTCAGTTCAGTCACTCAGTCATGTCCGACTCTTTGCGACACCATGAATTGCAGCACTCCAAGCCTCCCAGTCCATCATCAACTCCCGGAGTTCACTCAGACTCATGTCCATCGAGTCTGTGATGCCATCCAGCCATCTCATCCTCGGTCGTCCCCTTCTCCTCCTGCCCCCAATCCTTCACAGCATCAGAGTCTTTCCCAATGAGTCAACTCTTCACATGAGGTGGCCAAAGTACTGGAGTTTCAGCTTTAGCATCATTCCTTCCTAAGAATACCCAGGACTGATCTCCTAGACACTGACACTTAGAAGTTCTTAGTCAGTTGCCAGCTAATCTCATGACTGCACACTGAAGAAGGCTACACATACACAGTTTCTGATCAGCTTCTCAGAGTTCCACTCTTCAAGGACACCAGACATCTAAAGAAGGCCCCTAACATGGCAACAAAACACTAAATCAAAGTCAAAGAAAACAGGAACTTAGAAAAGAGACGTGCCCATGAAACAAAAGAATATTTCAAAGAATTTATAATTAAAATACTTCAGAGGAATAAAAGAAGATACTGTACTCACAAAATAGATAGGCATAAGAAAAAACAACAACAAAAGAGCTCTGGGAATTTACAAATATGATAGATTTTAAACAATCAGCAAAGGAATTCCTTGGTGGTCCAGGGATTAAAACTCTGCACTTGCACTCCCAGGGGCCGGTACTGGATCCCTGGTTGGGCAACTCTTAATGAAATCCCACAAGCCACACAGCAAAGCCAAAATATATACACTAAATTTTAAAAAATGATTAGAAAATAAATTTCTAGAAAGACCTCAGAAAGTAAATGAAAAGATAAAGAAATGGATGGACAAGTGGAAAGGAAAGAAAAACAGATGATCAATCTAGGCGGTCCAACACCCAAGTAAACACAATTCTAAAAGAAGAAAACAACCAGGGGAAAATTATCAAAGAGATCATAAAAGAAAATTCCCTGGAGCTAAAAGACTGAAAACTTTTAAGACTGAAACAGTAAAAATAAATAATAAGAATCAAAGCAAAACACATCACTGCAAAAATTTGGAATATCAAATTCACTTTCATTCAGTACTCTGTATATAAGTTAAATAAACAGGGTGACAATGTGCAATCTTGACTTACTCCTTTTCCTATTTGGAACCAGTCAGTTGTTCCATGTCCAGTTATAACTGTTGCTTCCTAACCTGCATATAGGTTTCTCAAGAGGCAGGTCAGGTGACCTGGTATCTCCATCTCTATCAGAATTTTCCACAGTTTATTGTGATCCACACAGTCAAAGCCTTTGGGATAGTCAATAAAACAGAAATAGATGTCTTTCTGGAACTCTCTTGCTTTTTCTATGATCCAGCGGATGTTGGCAAATTTGATCTCTGGTTCCTCTGTCTTTTCTAAAACCAGCTTAAACATCTGGAAGTTCACGGTTCACGTGTTGCTGAAGCCTGGCTTGAAGAATTTTGAGCATTACTTTACTGGCGTGTGAGATGAGTGCAATTGTGCAGTAGTTTGAACATTCTTTTGCATTTCCTTTCTTAGGGATTGGAATGAAAACTGACCTTTTCCAGTCCTGTGGCCAGTGGGAGTTTTCCAAATTTGCTGGCATATTGAGTGCAGCACTTTCACAGCATCATCTTTCAGGATTTGAAACAGCTCAACTGGAATTCCATCACCTCCACTAGCTTTGTTCATAGTTATGCTTTCTAAGGCCCACTTGACTTCACATTCCAGGATATCTAGCTCTAGGTGATACTTATTAAATATGGTAAGACAGACTTATTCAAGGGTACTACTACAAATGATTTTGTAGCAAGGGAGAGAGATGTGACTCAACTCAATACTTTGAATATTCTAAAATCTTTATATCAGTAATAGACATCCAATAATGCTCATTGAATTATCTAAAATTCATAACATGTAATCAAATAAGTTTTAAACCAAAGCAATATGAGCTAATATCTCAATTCATAGGNAACTCTGAATACTTTGAATATTCTAAAATCTTTATATCAGTAATAGACATCCAATAATGCTCATTGAATTATCTAAAATTCATAACATGTAATCAAATAAGTTTTAAACCAAAGCAATATGAGCTAATATCTCAATTCATAGGGAAATCCAGCATAGTCTATACCATTAACAAGTTTACAGTTTATGGAGGTTGTTAGGCTTAAACAGCTAACACATTTCAACGTGATGATTGCCATTATGGAGCTAAAAGATAGTATGTAAGAGTAAGAGCAAAAAGAGGGATGAAGAACCTAAGCCACCCTATTTTGTTAAAAAAAAGACTCCATTTTAGAGTTCTGAGGAAAGAGTCTTTTGAAATCCCTTGACCTCACCCCACCACCTGTGAGCCAATTAGATCCCAGATCAGGATCTTCTGACTTTACGTTCAGGACTTATGACCTGCCCAGGAAATTCGAATTAAGCCTTGGGAAATGGGAACCAATCAGAACCCAACACCTAACCCTTCCACAGAAGGTAACATTTTTCACGCAAGAATACTCTATACAAGCAATGAAACCCAGAATTCGTGGCTCCTCCCTATAGCTGCTGTGTTGGTATCAGTGGGAGCCCCAGCTCGAACTTGGTAATAAAATCTCTCTTGCTTTTGCATCGGATATCAGCTTCCTGGTGGTCATTGGGAGATTTTGCGACTTGGGCATAACAGTGATCAATCAACTGCCTTACAAATACAGAGAAAGGCTTTATAGGAAGGTGGCATTTTTCTATAAAACTTGAGTTTGAAGGACTACTCAAATGAAATTCCATTTTTGGGGATTTGCATTTTTCATAAGAAATGGGTGAGGCTATTTTNGTGATCAATCAACTGCCTTACAAATACAGAGAAAGGCTTTATAGGAAGGTGGCATTTTTCTATAAAACTTGAGTTTGAAGGACTACTCAAATGAAATTCCATTTTTGGGGATTTGCATTTTTCATAAGAAATGGGTGAGGCTATTTTGAGGTAAGTTTTTTCTAGAATTTTATGTATGATTTTGTACATTAGGAAAGAAGAGTTCAGGTGGCATGAATTAACTTGATTTAAGGAAAGTTAAAGTTTCACTTGCAAATTTAAAGATTTCAAGACAAAAAAATAAGCCAACATCACTCATTTTCAAGTGATGATATTTGTTACTTGAGTTTAAGATCATTGCAAAGTTAGACAATTTAGTCTGGGACTGGAGTTCAGTTGACTTTGTTCGTGTCACTGGACCATAAAATAGCAATTTAGTGTTGATTTTACAAACCAGAAAGGAAAACCAAAGGCATTCAATGGGCTGAATGCAAATATTTTATTTCCTGGATGTGGCTGTACATTTTACTGGAACCATATATCAATATCTAATCACATTTATGTTTCCAGTACTCTTAACCTAGTATCTTATACATCAGAAGTGATCATTATTAAATTAGCTAAAGTTTTATATAGGAATTCTGAGTCAGAGAAGAATGAGATTATAAATGGCCAGAATTACAAATACTTCATGCAGGATGTAATGTTTGAGATGGAATGATTTTAAAGATCAGTAGGTCCAAAGATTATATATATAAACAGCCAATGAGAACACAAAAAGTTACTCAATAGCACTAGCTATTTGAGTAATTTAAATGAAAATTTCAATGAGATACCACTTCGTATCCATTAGATGGCTATAATCAAAGACACATGTAATGATAACTATTAGCAAAAAAAGAAAAATTAAAAACCTTATATAATCCTGTAGAAATACAATATATTACAGCTATTTTGAAGATAATTTTGAAGTTACTCAAAAGAATAAGCATAAGCTCAATTTGTCAAAAGATTAAATATAAGCAATTACACTACTAGATACATGCTAAGAGAAATGAAAACATAAGTCCATATATAGATTGGTATATAAATTTTCAAAACAACATGTCCATAACAGGGAAACAGTGAAAGCAACCCAAATCTTCAACTGATGGAGATGGTTAAATGGATAAATATAATGTTATATATCTATATACACAATGAAACATCATTCAGCAATAAACATTTATGTTAAATTCTGACTTAGGGATAAATCATTCATGGGGTAGAACATATTTCTCAACATTTTCAAATATGAGGGCCCTTTAAATATCAAAATTATTGAGACATCCAAATAATAATAGCTACTCTTGGGATTGGGAATAGTATTGATTCTTAATTGACTTTTTTTTTTTTACTTTATTTTACTTTACAATACTCTATTGGCTTTGTCATACATCGACATGAATCCACCACAGGTGTACACGAGCTCCCAATCCTGAATCCCCCTCCCACCTCCCACCCCACAACGTCTCTCTGGATCATCCCCGTGCACCAGCCCCAAGCATCCTNAGGTGGTCTGGTATTCCCATCTCTTTCAGAATTTTCCAGTTTATTGTGATCCACACAATCAAAGGCTTTGGCATAGTCAATCAAGCAGAAATAGATGTTTTTCTGGAACTCTCTTGCTTTTTCCATGATCCAGCAGATGTTGGCAATTTGAATTCTGATTCCTCTGCCTTTTCTAAAACTGGTCATTACGTATTTAAATTATTGATATTGTTTATTTTTCCCTTTTACTTTTAGGTAACTTATAGTTCACTTTTCATCTCTAGGCTACTGGGAAGTAACATTTCTTTTTAATATTTATAGTGTTTTTAGTAGAATTTTTTTCTTATTTTTATAACTGACCAAAGAATGTGTGCTGTAATATAGCTAATTTCATTATCAATTAAACTTTAGGTGAAGATTCATATACACACATACATATACACATTTATACAAAATATTTTATGAATAAAGGATAAAATATAAAATTTGTTTACAAGATAAATAACTTTACATTGATCATAATATAGTTTTCAATTTTAGATATTTGAAAGATTAAGATAAATATGAAAACTATCCTGCTACAAACATCTAAAACTAGATAAATTAGAAAAAATATAACAATCATTTAAATATGATGCTGAGCTTGTATATGCATGCTTGCATGCTTAGTCACTCAGTCCTGTCCAACACTTTGTGACCCTATGGACTGCTGCCCACAAGGTTCCTCTGTCCTTGAAGATTCTCCAGGCAAGAATACTGGAGTGGGTTGCCATGGCCTCCTCCAGGGGTATCTTCCCAACCCAGGGAAAACACAGGTCTTCCACATTGCGGGTGGATTCTTTACCATCTGAGCCCTCAGGGAAGCCCATGAATACTGGAGTGAGCAGCCTATTTTTTCTCCAGGGCAATTAAACCGGGGCCTCCTGCATTCCCGGTGGGTTCTTTACCAACTGAGCTACTGGGAAAACACAAGCTTGCACATAAGAAATTCTTCTTGTAGCTTAGTAGTATAGTTTGAAGTCAGTGAGCCTACTCCTCCCAGCTTTGTTTCTCTTTCTCAAGATTACGTTGGCTATCCACATACTTTTTTTGCTTCTGTACGTGCCATGTGTATCAAGTCACTTCAGTCATGTCCAGCTTTTTTCAATCCCATGGACTGTAGCCCACCAGGATCCTCTGTCCATGGAATGCTCCAGGCAGCAATACTGGAGTGAATCGCCATGCCCTCCTCCAGGAGATCTTTCTGACCCAGGAATCGAACCTGTATCTCTTGTGGCTCCTGCATTGCAAATGGATTCTTTACCACTGAGCCACCAGAGAAGCCCTTTTTGCTTCCATACAAATTTTCAAAGCTTTCATTCTATTTCTGTGAAAAATGCCATTGGTAATTTAATAGGGTTGCATTGAATCTGTGGAGTGTCTTGGGTAGTATAGTCATTTTAGCAATATTGATTCTTTCAACCCTAGAACACGGGATAGTTTTCCATCTATTTATGCCATCTTCATTTCTTTCATAAATGTCATAGTTTTTGGAGTACAGGTGTTTTGACTCCTTAGATAGGTTTATTTTTAAGTATTTTATTCCTTTTGATGTGATGGTAAATGTGATTATTTCCTTAATTTCTCTTTCTGATTTTTCATTGATAGTGTATAGAAGGGCAACAGATATCTGTGCATTAATTTTGTGTCCTGAAACTTTACTGAATTCATTAATAAGCTCTAATAGCTTTCTGGTAGCATCTTCAGGATTTTCTATGTGTACTACTGTGTCATTTGCAAACAGTGACAGTTTTACTTCTTTTTTCCCAATATGTACTCCTTATATTTTTTTTGTCTTTTCTGATGGCTGTGGCTAGGAATTCCAAAACTATGCTGAGTATAAGTTGCAAGAGTGACCATCTTTGTCTTGTTCCTGATCTTAGAGGAAATGCTTTAAGCTTTTCACCATTGAGTATAATGTTAGCTGTGGATTTGTCATACATGACATTTATTATGTTGAAGCACGTTCCCTCTATGCCCACTTTCTGAAGAATTTTACCACAAAGCAGAATACTTTTTGACATATATTGCAGCAATATCTTTATGGATTCATTTCATAGAGTAATGAAAATAAAAGCAGAAATAAATGACATCTAATTAAACTTAGAAGCTTTTGCACAGTAAAGGAAATCATAAGCAAAATGAAAAAAAAAAAAACTACTTAGAGAATGGGAGAAGCTATTTGCAAATGATGCAACTGAAAAGGTGTTAATTTTCAAATTATACGAACAGCTCACACAACTCAATATAAAAAAATTAAATTAAAAAATGGGCTGAAAATCTAAATAAACAAGAAGACATACAGATGGCTAACAATCATATAACAAAATGTTCAACACCACTAATTATTAATATTAGAGAAATGCAAATCAAAACACTGATAAGGTATCATCTCACATAGGTCAGAATGGGATTATCAAAAAGTCTGTAAATAATAAATGGTGGAGAGGGTATGTGAAGAAAAAGACCCCCCCCCCCCCGACTTATACTGTTAGTGGGAATGTAGATCGGTACAGCCACTATGAAAAACAATTTACCTAAAAATATAATTACCATATGATCTAGCAATCTCACCTCTGGGCACATATCAGGAAAAAATAAAAAGTATAATTCAAAAAGATACATGCCCCTCAATGTTCAGAGTGGCACTGTTTACATACAGTAGCCAAGGTATGGAAGCAACCCAAATGTCCATTGATAGATGAATGGATAAAAATGTGCATGAGGATATTAGTCAACCACAAAAATAATGAAATAATGTCATTTATAGCGACATGGATGGACCTAGAAATTACCATACTAAGTAAAGTAAGCCAGAGAGAGAAAGGCAAATATCATATGGTATGGTTTAAATGTGGAATTAAAAGAGAGAGAGAGAGAGAGAGAGAGAAACAAATGAACTTATTGCCAAAACAGAAAGAGACTCACAGACATAGAAAACAAATTTATGGTTACCAAAGGGAAAGGTAATGGAGGATAAATTAAGAGATTAGAATTAGCATATAAACACTATGATATGTAAAATAAATAAGACCTACAGTACACCATAGAGAACTATACTCAATACTTAGCTTCCTATAAGGAAAAGAAATATAAAAAAGAATGTATGCATTGTACAGCTGAAACTGTTCAATTTTTTAAAATGTAGCTATGAGTTTTATCTTTAGCATGAATGTATTCTTTGATGGAGTGCTTGTAATAACTTTAATAGTAGAAAACTTGGTACTTAAGGTACAATCAATTGTATTATATCATGAGGACTATAAAAGGATGTGTTCCTGAAAGATATTTGTAAAATTTTCCTACTGTTATGTTCATAACTGAACTTCTATATCAAGTATAACTTCTGTATATGAAAAATTCCAATTAACTCTAAGCTCTTCAAATTTAAATGAATTTCTTCATTTATTTCTATACTCATACTGCTACAGGGTACAAATTTGGTTCCTATATTTTCAGGGTTTTCTCAGAATGTGAATCCATCATAGTTTTCAGTTCAGTTCACTCAGTTGTGTCCGACCCTTTGCGACCCCATGAATTGCAGAATGCCAGGCCTCCCTGTCTATCACCAACTCCCAGAGTTCACTTAGACTCATGTCCATCGAGTCTGTGATGCCATCCAGCCATCGCATCCTCGGTCGTCCCGTTCTCCTCATGCCCCCAATCCCTCCCAGCATCAGAGTCTTTTCCAATGAGTCAACTCTTTGCATGTGGTGGCCAAAGTACTGGAGTTTCAGCTTTATCATCATTCCTTCCAAAGAAATCCCAGGGTGATCTCCTTCAGATTGGACTGGTTGGATCTCCTTGCAGTCCAAGGGACTCTCAAGAGTCTTCTCCAAAACTACAGTTCAAAAGCATCACTTCTTCAGCACTCAGCCTTCTTCACAGTCCAACTCTCACATCCATACATGACCACAGGAAAAACCATAGCCTTGACTAGATGAACATTAGTTGGCAAAGTAATGTCTCTGCTTTTGAATATGCTATCTAGTTTGGTCATAACTTCTTTTCTAAGGAGTAAGTGTCTTTTAATTTCATGGGTGCAATCAATCATAGTCTTCAGTTCAGTTCAGTCGCTCAGTCGTGTCCAACTCTTTGTGACCCCATGAATCGCAGCACACCAGGCCTCCCTGTCCATCACCAACTTCTGAAGTTCACCCAGACTCATGTCCATCGAGTCAGCAATGCCATCCAGCCATCTCATCCTTGGTGGCCCCCTTCTCCTCCTGCCCCCAATCCTTCCCAGCATCAAAGTGTTTTCCGATGAGTCAACTCTTCATATGGGATGGCCAAAGTACTGGAGTTTCAGCTTTATCATCATTCCTTCCAAAGAAATCCCAGGGCTGATCTCCTTCAGAATGGACTGGTTGGATCTCCTTGCAGTCCAAGGGACTCTCAAGAGTCTTCTCCAACACCACACTTCAAAAGCATCAATTCTTTGGCACTCAGCCTTCTTCACAGTCCAACTCTCACATACATACATGACCACAGGAAAAACCATAGCCTTGACTAGACGGACCTTAGTCGGCAAAGTAATGTCTCTGCTTTGGAATATACTATCTAGTTTGGTTATAACTTTTCTTCCAAGGAGTAAGCGTCTTGCCGGGGTCCAGCCCCAGTGGATCCAGGGTAATTCAAAGCAGGGACAGAGTCGATGATTAGGAAAGAATTATTTAAGTAGAGATACAAAGAGACACTAGGGAAGAATAGTGTAGTGAGAGAGAGGAGAGAAAATAGAGGAGAAAAAGAGGCTGTATTCCTTGGTTTACATAGAAAGCCAAATAAAGCCTTGAGATAAGGGGCTTGCACCATTTACATAAGGCCACAGGCACCTGCTTGAATAGCGGAGGGTGCCCCATCTTGGGCTCCGTCTCACGTGGGTCTTAGAAGCCCAGGCAAATAAGTAGACACGGTGAGCCTCTATGTTGCAGATGGGAATTCAGCCTGAAAAGGAGAAAAAGAAAAGAAGACACGGGGGAAGCCAGATTTCTGAGAAACTGGTTTGTCCTTTATTTTCCAGGAAAGCTTTTGTACTTTTAGTTATACATACATAGAGATCAATGGATAATACAAAGTCATGCAGGGTCAGCAGCCCTGACCATTATCGAGACCAGGGTTTTTCTCTGCATGCTTAGCTCTATACACAGGTCTAAGGTGACTTACATCATTTTCTGGTCAGGAGGCCTATTAGCATTTTATGGCCCTTTTTTGATAAGGGTCTGTCAACCAGAAAGCTTTTTTGCCCTAAAAGTGTTGTTCTTACTAAAGTCTGATGCCACTCTCAGAAAGCATTAATTAAGGCTACATTCTTACATAACAAGGATACAACAATTTATAACAAGGAAGGAGGAGTACAGTGATTTGTAACAAAGAGAAAATTCATCAACTCAAAAGTCTAGTATTGCTAACATCAAACTACTAGATTCCTATTTCTGCATCCCAATTATGTTGATTAATATCTTCCCAGGTGCCTAAAAGATGGAGGCCTGGTGGTAATCATAACTCAACAATGAAACCCTTCACCAATACAATTCTTAGCTCTTTAAAAAAGACTCTATATCTTTAAAATGTTTTAAGCTTCATGCCTCTCGCGGTTGGGGGGCTATAAACAATCACATGCATAGTTGTAAAAGTGCTGGTAAACCTGTCAGGCAAGTTAGAGAGTCATCAGAGGGGTTTGAGCTGAGACACTCCTTTTATATGGAGGAGACTGTTAACTGGAGCTCTAAGTTAACTTTTTCCAGAGAAAGGTGGTGGGAGATAGCCCCCTGTTAATGTCAGAAGAGTTGGTGACAGGCATAATACAATAAGGCAGACCAACTCTGGTTTTGGGATAGATGCTCAAGAAAGTCCAGGGGGACCCTCAAGGCCTCATCTTGCCTTTGCCCTGTCATGCCTCTTCCTCATGACCTTTGCCTTGGGCGGGATTCCCCATGCTGGCTCCTGGCAGCGCCTTTTAATTTCATGGCTGCAATCACCATCTGCAGTGATTTTGGAGCCCAAAAAAATAAAGTCTGACACTGTTTCCCCATCTATTTCCCATGAAGTGATCTTATATATAACTTATAATCTTATATATAAAACTTGTGATCATAGTCTTAGTAATCAATAAATCCAAATGAAAATTAAGAAAAAAGAAATTCTTAAATACTCTAATTAGAAACAAAGAATTGACTGAGCTATGGATGATTTGATACTTTACTTCACCCTTGAGTTGCTCTGGGTGGTAGAGGTCCTCAGTTCTGGTAAGTGGAAATTGAGACAGTATCATTGGTTGCAGGGCTTAACACAGCNAAATACTCTAATTAGAAACAAAGAATTGACTGAGCTATGGATGATTTGATACTTTACTTCACCCTTGAGTTGCTCTGGGTGGTAGAGGTCCTCAGTTCTGGTAAGTGGAAATTGAGACAGTATCATTGGTTGCAGGACTCTATAAGGGCTTAACACAGCAAAGGGGTAGACTAAAAAAAAAATATGCCCTGTTGAAAAAAAAGTCAGGGACCACTTCATTTTTTACAGATTTCAAAGTAGAAGAATGAAAATCTCCTGTGACAATTAGAAATTCAGGGTCTGACTTCTGCATGGATATAGAGATTGAATTATACTGGCCAAACAGTAAAATTCTTCCCTTTCTGAGATTATGTAACTTTTAAAATGGCTTTTGGAACGGTAAAATTCCAAAGATTCTGATAAAAGTCATGCTATTGTGGTTGATCACATCTCTCACTCAAATCACAAAGAATTTGATTAGAAATAAGAAGTCCCTCAAAAGTTGTGATAGTAATTTTATATTTCAAATCCCTTATCCAAGAAGCAATTCATCTGGTTAATCAAAAACAAACACAATTAGGGTTAGAACCTTCCAAACTTGAAGTGATCCTTAAAAGGAATATGAAATAAATGTTCTCTAAATTCTCTAAATTCATTAAATAAAAAATCTAAACTACAAAGTGAGACCCAAGTGCTCTGAACCTTGTGAAATACTAATAAGCTTTTCTGAGTAATAACTACATGAAGTTCCCAACTTAGTATTTTTCAACTTTACTATAGTGTGAAAGCAACACACTCTCAATAGAAACAGTAGTTAATATTTTAAATTTTGATCTTTTCTTGGATAAATCTTATATGATAGATGATGTTGGGCTGTGTCACTGAGTCACAGAACCTCAAAGAATACACTTACATGTGTTTGTTAGCCATTCGCATGTCTTCTTTGGAGAAATGCCTATTTAGTTCTTTGGCCCATTTTTTGATTGGGTCGTTTATTTTTCTGGAGTTGAGCTGCATAAGTTGCTTGTATATTTTTGAGATTAGTTGTTTGTCAGTTGCTTCATTTGCTATTTTTTTCTCCCATTCAGAAAGCTGTCTTTNGTAAATTTTCTGTTAACCTATAATTCTATACCTATGAAATTTTGAGGACTCCAGGGATAAAGACTTAGACAGACAAATTTCCTGCTCTCAGAAATTTCCTATAATATTGAATATGTGTGGTTTATTCATTATTACAAACTCTTCATCTCTCTCTGTTACAGAATTATATTGCAGTTCCTTCCAGTATGAGTGATATATACTTCTCTACCCACAGGTTTAGGGCTTAGCCATGTGACTTGCTTTGGCCACTTATGTGACATAATTCAAGTAGAAATTTAAAATATTCTTGTGTGGCCTAGCTTGCTTCTTGTGCTCCTGGGATCACCATGAGGAATATAACATCCAAATACATGCTGCCCCTTTAACCTGGGCCCAGTAATGATATTCACGAACAGACATGGCCTAACCAGAAACACAGAGCTAAACCCATCTCACTTCACATTCTGAAGCAATGATGTTTTGATTGCCTCACAGATTCGTACGGAAAATAAATATGCATTACTGTAAGCCATTGAAGATTTTTATCATGCAATATAATTGTAGCAATTGCTTCCAAAAACAGTGTGTTTCAAGAAGATGGGAAGGGAAATTGAACATAAAAAAAGGAGTAGGATAAAGGAATGATGATGATCAAATATTGGGTATGGTAAATATTTGAGTAAATTCAAGCAAGCCCAAACTTTATAAGACACCCATGACAATGACTAATTGATGTNAGTGTGTTTCAAGAAGATGGGAAGGGAAATTGAACATAAAAAAAGGAGTAGGATAAAGGAATGATGATGATCAAATATTGGGTATGGTAAATATTTGAGTAAATTCAAGCAAGCCCAAACTTTATAAGACACCCATGACAATGACTAATTGATGTCATATGGGAAAGGGGTACAACTGAAATTCAGTTTTGCCAGAAGCACAGAGGCTGGTTTGAAAATTAATAGAAATAATGTCTTGGATATTGCCAAGTTTAGTTTCAAATTGGTTTACTCCCAGCCAGTCAGTTAATGACATAATGACACACAGAAGAAAGAACCTGGATAGAGGGCTCATCTTCATGGTGCACCCTTTATTGCCCTAAAAGCCATTGGCAAAGCTTTGTTATTTATGCTGCCTGTGGGCTGCAGAAAACACAAGCTGGAATCATGATTGCTGGGAGAAATATCAATAACCTCAGATATGCAGATGATACCACCCTTATGGCAGAAAGTGAAGAAATAAAGAGCCTTTTAATGAAAGTGAATGAAAAGAGTGAAAAGTTGGCTTAAAGCTCAACATTCAGAAAATGAAGATCATGGCATCTGGTTGCATCACTTCATGACAAATAAATGGGGAAACAGTAGAAACAATGGCTGCCTTTATTTTTCTGGGCTTCAAAATCACTGCAGATGGTGATTGCAGCCATGAAATTAAAAAATGCTTACTCCTTGGAAGGAAAGATATGGCCAACCTAGACAGAATAATAAAAAGCAGAGACTACTTTGTCAACAAAGGTCCATCTACTCAGACTACATAACAAGAGAAGAATATTCCTTCATTCTACAGTCAGCATCCAGTCTCCATTAGCAGATGGCTTTAAAGGTTGATATTTCTGCACTTGAAAGATCTGAGGCAAATACACATCTTCAAACACATTGTTCATTTCATTCATTCATTGGACCCATGTTCAATGTACCAGGTCGCCATTGGCCCCAGGAATATATGCAGAGATCATATATCAAAGAAATCTTTAGGATGCTCACAGTCGATCACAAGAAATAGAGAGGCAAAGAAATGAGAAAGGCATAGCAGTATTAATGCTGTATGTAATGACTGCAAAAAAATAAAGGAAAGAAAGGAAAATAATATCGTTGCTGCTAAGTCGCTTCAGTTGTGTCTGACTGTGTGCAACCCCATAGACGGCAGCCCACCAGGCTCCCCTGTCCCTGGGATTCTCTAGGCAAGAACATTGGAGTGGGTTGCCATTTCCTTCTCCAATGCATGAAAGTGAAAAGTGAAAGTGAAGTCACTCAGTCGTGTCCGACTCTTCGAGACCGCATGGACTACAGCCTACCAGGCTCCTCCGTCTAGAACTCAGCAAAGAAAGTATGAGAGAAATCAGGATGGCTAGAGAGTTGAGGACATGTTCAAACTAAACCCTGAGGAATGCTTTGTTTTTCAGGAGGAATATGGGATGAAAGAGATGGGAATACTAGACCACATGACCTGCCTCTTGAGAAACCTATATGCAGATCAGGAAGCAACAGTTAAAACTGGACATGGAGCAACAGACTGGTTCCAATAGGAAAAGGAGCACACCAAGGCTGTATACTGTCACCCTGCTTATTTAACTTATATGCAGAGTACATCATGAGAAACGCTGGGCTGGATGAAGTACAGGCTGNACTGAACTGAACTGAACTGAACTGCACTGACCTAGAATTTACCAAATCAGAAACACCTGGAATCATGTCCTTGCAGCCTTATATTTGAAGTAATGGAACGGGCACTTCTGAACTCAAGAATTTATATAACTAGAAGACATTTGTGTCTTTTTTTTTTTTTTTTTTACTGTGCCACAGTACACCACACTTTTTTTGCATTTTATTTTCTGTTGAATCATCTGGCTTAGACAAGGTTTGAGTAGGGCAGATTTAATCAGAGACTACTTCTAAATCAATCTGGACATGCCTGTGATATGAGAATTTAAACAATTGATAATTTGTAAAAAGTATATATACTTGGATTTGTTCCTCTACTTTAATTTATGGTTAAAATCAGTTATATTTATTAGTTATCATCAATTTTATCCTTTTTCTAGTCTTATCCTGATTATATTTTCTTACCACACCATGTTGATTTAGATGTCTTTCCAGACTACTACTGAGGCCATTAGTATCTCCAAAGTTATAATTAATCTATGTCTCTGCATTAATGCACCAACATTAAATTATAATTGTGTGCTACTCTTACTCCAAAGCAAGGCATTATTCTTCAGGACATTTCCTTACAAGGCAAGAACTTAAGAAATTCTGCTTCCTCCCACTCTAAATTCTGTGTTGGGCTAATGTATTTTTGGATTCCTGGTGGGTCAGTGATAAAGAATCCACCTGCCAGTGCAGGAGATACATGAAATTCGGGTTTGATCCCTGGGTCAGAAAGATCCCCTGGAAAAGGAAATGACAACCTATTCCAGTATTCTTGCCTGGAAAAATCACATGGACAAAGGAACCTGGCAGGCTACAGTCATGGGGTCACAAAGAGTCAGACACGATTGAGCAAATGTGCACAGAGCCACCAATTTGAATCATTTGGTCCTACACTAGTGTGAATAGTAATACTAATGGTGTCAGTGTAGTTTAGAAAAGTATTTGATAGCTGAAGAATTAAAGCACTAACAACCGCTTTTATTTAAGTATCTCATGATTTTAAACAGATTTTCCAAGAGATGCTGATATCTTGTAGAGTTTCTTACAGCAACATTCCACCAAAAGCTAAATCTTCCTGAAAGACTAAATATGATTTTTTGTAATGTGCTGGCAAGATACTTCAATAGTTTTGATGAACTCAGTGAACCTAAAATATGGCAGTTTTCCTATTCTTCTGGATTTCGAGGATCTTAAACTACTGTTCTGTATAATAATTTGTATTCTTTCAAGCAATAGGGAAAAAGAAGTCAATGTAAGTTCACCATGTGAATTAAGAACAGCAGTAATAAATGCATGTATGAAAATCTTTGTTGTTGTATAATTGCTCAGTCACATTTGCCAGGCTCCTCTGTCCATGGGATCTTCCGGGCAAGTGTATTGGAGTTGGTTACCATTTCCTTCTCCAGTGAAAATCTTTAAAAAAAAGAATTAGTTGGTTCTATCTAGCTATAAAATTTTCCATATCTATTTCAAGAAAACTTATGAACAGATACCCAAAATTCCAACTCATACTTTGTTGCACATTGATTTATTTATCATACATTTATATTTCATATCATATATTTGCAGGAGGCCCTGGTTTGGTTCCTGGGTCAGAAAGATCTGCTGGAGAAGTGATAACCTACCTACTCCAGTATTCTTGGACTAACCTTGTGGCTCAACTGGTAAAGAATCTACCTGTAATGTGGGAGACTTGGGTTTGATCCCTGGGTTGGGAAGATCCCCTGGACAAGGGAAAGGCTACTCATTCCAGTATTGTAGCCTGGAGAATTCCATGGACTGTATAGTCCATGGGGTCCCAAAGAGTTGTACACAACTGAGTGACTTTCATTTTCACTTTTCATACATTTGTACCTGTATATAAAGTAGTCAACTTTATTATATGCTTTAGGTAGATATTCTTACATAAGGTTTTATGTATTTTTCTTAGAATACATGACAATATGTTTTCTTCTTATTTTAGCAATGTTTCCTCCTCAAAAAAAGAATAAAGCTATATTTGTACAGATTTTTTTAAGATTATGTTTCTTTTCTTTAAATAGCCTTTATTCATTATCATTTTCTAGCTTACAGTGCTGCAGATGAGAAATTTAATGTTGTTTTGGATTCTTGTTTCTTTTAAAATACTGTATTTTCAGTAAGCTCTTTAAACATAGAGATTTTGATTTCAAATTGTTTTTCAGGTTCAGTTTAGTTCAGTCACTCAGTTGTATCCAACTCTGTGACCCCATAGACTGCAGCACACCAGGCTTCCCTGTCCATCACCAACTTCTGGAGCTTGCTCAAACTCATGTCCATTGAGTCAGTGAGACCATCCAACCATCTCTTCCTCTGTTGTCCCCTTCTCCTCCTGCCTTCAATCTTTCCCAGCATCAGGGTCTTTTCCAATGAGTCAGTTCTTCACATCAGGTGGCCAAAGTATTGGAGTTTCAGCTTCAACATCAGTCCTTCCAATGAATATTCAGGACTGATTTCCTTTAGAATGCACTGGTTTGATCTTCTTGCAGAGAATAATAAGGAAATAATAAGTTTAATAAGTAAATAAGTATTTTTAGGAAAATAAAACAAATACCAAAATTTCAAATTGTGTTTCCTCTATCTTTTTCTTCTTTCTCAGGTTGTGATTTTTATTATCTAAATAGCTAATTTCTTTGATTCCCCTTACAAGTCTTCATTTGTTTTTTTTTTTATGTTTTCCTTTTCTGAATACTATGGAAAAAAAAAACTTTTTTTTTTTTCTTTTTGATGTTATAATTGTGGTTCTTAGTAGTGGTTTGTTCTTAGTTTGCTTTTGATTATGGTTCTCTTTTCACCCTCTCTCCATCTCTTTCTGTTTTTCCCTATTTATCATATGTTTACACTTGAAAATTGTTTTAGATCTACAAGTTATTTTTGTGTTCTAGTTGTATAACTTTGATGTTTCAATTAATTTTTGTAAAAATTTTTGTCTTATGCTTTTATTGTGTTAGCTTCATTGGTGTCACCTGACCTAGTTGTTTATCTTGATCTTTGGCCTTTCATGGTTCAAGTTTCCTAGAAAGGCTGTGTGTATATGTGTATGTGTCTGTATCTCTGTGTGTGTACATATGTATATAATCTACTTTGAGTGCTATTCCTTCAGCATGTGTATAGATCAGGCTCCTCAGCGTAGTATCTTGGGATCTAAAATGGAAGATATAATTATGGTTTTGTTATTATGTTTTATTATTGCCTTAAGTCTATTTTTGCAGTTATTTACATATTAATTTTGTTGACCCATTACCTTTTGCTAAAATGTCAGGGACATACTATCTGTTCTCAGTTTTTGTCTTTATATATACAGAGAGGCTTCCCAGGTGGTTCAGTAGGTAAAGAATCCGCCTGCCAATCTCCAGGTCAGGAAGATACCCTGAAATAGGAAATGACAGCCCACTTCAGTATTCTTGCCTGGAACATTTCAGGAACAAAGAAGCCTGGCAGGCTACAGTCCATGGGGTCTCAGAGTCAGACATGACTGAACAGAGCACAGGGCATAACAGGTAAAGGCATTCTCATTCAAAACCAATGTATTGGGACCAGTTCAGTTAACATGAGCAGTTCACATGCAGATCTAACTGAGTTAGCAAATCAGGCATGTTCTCTACGTTATTCCCACAGCAAACCAACTGGTGGAGACCTCTAGGCAGATACAAGGTCCACTGATTGCTGAACTCTGAATTCCATAGTTTATGTCAAAAAGGGCAAGCAAGAATTTTCTTCTTCTAATGGCCCTCTGCCTCTCATCCTGGATCCCCTAAGACAAAATCTCACAGAAGAAAAGTAGAAGAAAATGATGCTCTGTTGCCCTGTCTGATCTGAAAAGATATTACATAGCTTTAATTATGACCATTTGGAACATACCATCTGCTGAACTGTGATAATTGGTCTAGCTTGGATACTGAATCTGAATTTCTGTAAATTTTTGATAATGGCAAGGAAAGAGAGAGAAAAGAAGCATAATCAGAAGACATATGCTACAGAAAGATATGATGGAGGGCCAGGACTGTATTAGAAATTATTCCAAAGAATGTTTGCCTTTTCTTGATGGATTTCTTTTTTTTTTTTTTAATTGTACCAAGTTTCGGTTCCTTTTGTTATACCACAGGGGACATATATATATTTTTTATTTCACTTTTTTAAAAATATCCTACTCTAGGAAATGAAAAGTTCAAAAGAATATCACTGATGGTGAAATAAAATAATAGAGAAACCAATGGTCAACCTTTTGTATCTAGTCTTCTATTCTTTCAGCTGTTAACACAAATAAAATGAAATATAAAAATATATTTAATAAGTGTTAATTACATATTTACACAGTCATAACTTGGCCTCTTTGTACATATTATGTAATTTATTTTAGGAAAATTTATATGAATAAATTGTGCAAAATGACTCCTTTGCTGGTAGAGAACTTCTAGCCTTCAGTCCAAAACACATCAAATCTTATATGAGGCTTTAGACTACTATTTGAAAATATAAATGTAAACAATCAACTTGTTTGATTCTAGGTTTTGAAACTTCTAGATTTTGAAATTCAGTACCAAGATAAATATAGATGTCTTTCTAAGAGCTAGTGTTGTGTAATAAAATTCACATGGGCTTTGGATTTGGAGTCTTGGGCTGACTTCCTTTACTGTTTATGTAAAGACTGGTTGCATATATGTTTAGAATACAGATTCCCAGTTTTGAGGTCAGCTACATGTATTTTGATTCATTTGATCTAGTATGGGATAAAAATGGGCCATGGAGGAATGAAAATTTAATTTATTATTTGAGCTAGGTCATTTTTGAAAGTGAAAAGAGAAGCATTAACATTTAATTAAGCCCAGAAGAATCTGACTATATGCTCACCCATAGAAGCTATAACTGAAAAGCCTTGCCTTACTAATTTCAAGATTTTAGGTTAGAGTTTATGAGAATGTGAATACCTGACTTAAGGGCTTTATGAAAGCAAATTGAAGAACATTACTGATAAAAACAAAGTAGTATTTGGAGCATTTCTTTTTCTTTCTCTCCTTCTTGTAATGAAATAAGCAGAAGGAATTAGTGAATGCCACCCATGTGCCTACACACAGCAAGTCTGCATCTGAATGCTTCTGCTCTTCCTGTTGTGTTCAGAGCACTCACCTAATCTAGAGTTGCTGCTTCTCTGGAAAATTTTAAAACTTTGAATTTTCACATCCTCACTGTGACTCAGAAGATATGACTTGGCCTAAACAGAAATGGTGAGAATACCCTACCTTTTTGCCCTCTGATCCAAAGGAACCCTTTCTATGCTTTCATCATCACCAAGTCTTGTGCGATAGCAAGATCCTTTCAAGAGAGGTTCATATATGGTCCCAGATGGAAAGACAGATTCAGTGACCCCCTTTCTATCTCATCTTTCCCTTGATATCCACACATAGACTATCTCACCACAGCTTTGTTCAAATAAAGAAAAAAAGAAAAACATTCATAAAAGTTCAAGTTGGTAGAGATCCACAAGTCAAGCATACCATTTGCTCAGGGTCTACATGAAATTATTCAAATCTGCCCAACTAAAATTATAGTTCTTTATTTCTGACTTCTGGCTTTATTTTCAGGTCAGGGAACTCTTTGATTAGCTAATGAAAGATACTGGTGTATTTTTAAAAAATTAAAGAACAATCCACATAACTATATTATTACAAGAAGGGCCTGAGTTACTTGCCAACCCTTATCAATTTCTGCCCAACCAGTCCATCCTAAAGGAAACCACTTTTCTGAATATTCATTGGAAGGACTTATGTTGAAACTGAAACTCCAATACTTTAACCACCTGATGCAAAGGACTGACTCATTGGAAAAGACCCTGATGCTGGGAAAGATTGAAAGCAGGAGGAGAAGGGGATGACAGAGGATGAGGTGGTTGGATGGCATCAACCAACAACTCAACAACTAAATGGGCATGAGTTTGAGTAAACTTCGGGAGTTGGCAATGGACAGGGAGGTCTGGTGTGTCGCAGTCCATGGGGTTGCAAAGAGTTGGACATGGCTGAGTGACTGAACTTACTGACTGAATGCTAGCCTTGTTCTATTATAATCACTGATGAGCTTGACCACAGGCTAAGCCTTGTCGTGACTAGGTATAAGGTGAGGACTAGGGTTTGTGATGCTGCACTAAGTGACCTCAAGCATTGTGTCCCTCAGTGTCATCCTAATTCTCAGCTTTCAGTCTTAGGTTACTCTTCAAGCTATTCCATTCCTGATGACTTAGCCTTTAGCTCAATTTCTATTCTTGAAAGAATCTCCCCTCAAAGCCAAAAAGTCACTGCCTGCCACAAATGCTAAGCGATTCTCATTCTAGAACCATTTATTTGTCTACTTAAAGCACTGGATACATTTCTTTGAATATCATAGCTCTTGTGACCCATAGCCAAATTATGTTCAATCACTGGATGCTGTATTTCAGAGCAAATATTTATTCCTCATAGGGAGAATCTCTGCTTTACCGTGGCTATTGCACTACCCTCAAGCCTTTCACCCCACCACAACAGGTCCATTCCTCCTTCTCATCAGCAACAGAGCTAAGAGTAAAAAAGTCTTTTTTAAGCTATCAACTTTCTATGACACATTTCTCTTTCACATTTACTCTTTTCATTAATTTGTAAGTTAAATAATTAATGACTGAATGAATGATTTCCTTGGATCTTTTTACCTGAGAAAGAAGTTTATATCTGATTCTTTGTCCACGAAACCCATTGTAACCTAGGTAACGCTGATAATCTATTGTTAAGAATATGAATTGTACTATCACATCCCGAATAACTATGATTTTGGTAAATACATCCATATGGGGACAGAAAAGGCAGATCAAAAGTGAAGCCAGTTGTGCTCAGTCATGTCTATCCCATGGACTCTAGACCACTAGACTCCCCTGTCCATGGAATTTTTNAGATTCAGTGACCCCCTTTCTATCTCATCTTTCCCTTGATATCCACACATAGACTATCTCACCACAGCTTTGTTCAAATAAAGAAAAAAAGAAAAACATTCATAAAAGTTCAAGTTGGTAGAGATCCACAAGTCAAGCATACCATTTGCTCAGGGTCTACATGAAATTATTCAAATCTGCCCAACTAAAATTATAGTTCTTTATTTCTGACTTCTGGCTTTATTTTCAGGTCAGGGAACTCTTTGATTAGCTAATGAAAGATACTGGTGTATTTTTAAAAAATTAAAGAACAATCCACATAACTATATTATTACAAGAAGGGCCTGAGTTACTTGCCAACCCTTATCAATTTCTGCCCAACCAGTCCATCCTAAAGGAAACCACTTTTCTGAATATTCATTGGAAGGACTTATGTTGAAACTGAAACTCCAATACTTTAACCACCTGATGCAAAGGACTGACTCATTGGAAAAGACCCTGATGCTGGGAAAGATTGAAAGCAGGAGGAGAAGGGGATGACAGAGGATGAGGTGGTTGGATGGCATCAACCAACAACTCAACAACTAAATGGGCATGAGTTTGAGTAAACTTCGGGAGTTGGCAATGNTGATGCTGGGAAAGATTGAAAGCAGGAGGAGAAGGGGATGACAGAGGATGAGGTGGTTGGATGGCATCAACCAACAACTCAACAACTAAATGGGCATGAGTTTGAGTAAACTTCGGGAGTTGGCAATGGACAGGGAGGTCTGGTGTGTCGCAGTCCATGGGGTTGCAAAGAGTTGGACATGGCTGAGTGACTGAACTTACTGACTGAATGCTAGCCTTGTTCTATTATAATCACTGATGAGCTTGACCACAGGCTAAGCCTTGTCGTGACTAGGCATAAGGTGAGGACTAGGGTTTGTGATGCTGCACTAAGTGACCTCAAGCATTGTGTCCCTCAGTGTCATCCTAATTCTCAGCTTTCAGTCTTAGGTTACTCTTCAAGCTATTCCATTCCTGATGACTTAGCCTTTAGCTCAATTTCTATTCTTGAAAGAATCTCCCCTCAAAGCCAAAAAGTCACTGCCTGCCACAAATGCTAAGCGATTCTCATTCTAGAACCATTTATTTGTCTACTTAAAGCACTGGATACATTTCTTTGAATATCATAGCTCTTGTGACCCATAGCCAAATTATGTTCAATCACTGGATGCTGTATTTCAGAGCAAATATTTATTCCTCATAGGGAGAATCTCTGCTTTACCGTGGCTATTGCACTACCCTCAAGCCTTTCACCCCACCACAACAGGTCCATTCCTCCTTCTCATCAGCAACAGAGCTAAGAGTAAAAAAGTCTTTTTTAAGCTATCAACTTTCTATGACACATTTCTCTTTCACATTTACTCTTTTCATTAATTTGTAAGTTAAATAATTAATGACTGAATGAATGATTTCCTTGGATCTTTTTACCTGAGAAAGAAGTTTATATCTGATTCTTTGTCCACGAAACCCATTGTAACCTAGGTAACGCTGATAATCTATTGTTAAGAATATGAATTGTACTATCACATCCCGAATAACTATGATTTTGGTAAATACATCCATATGGGGACAGAAAAGGCAGATCAAAAGTGAAGCCAGTTGTGCTCAGTCATGTCTATCCCATGGACTCTAGACCACTAGACTCCCCTGTCCATGGAATTTTTCAGACAAGAATAGTGGAGTGGGTTGTCATTTCCTCCTCCAGGGGATCTTCCAGACNTTAGAAATCTGTATACAGGTCAAGAAGCAACAGTTAAAACCAAACATAGAATGAAGGACTGGTTCCAAATAGGGAAAGGAGTACATCAAGGCTGTGTATTGTCACCCTGCTTATTTAACTTATATGAGAGTACATCATGCAAAATGCCAGGCTGGATAAAGCAGAAGCTGGAGACAAGAATAGTGGAGTGGGTTGTCATTTCCTCCTCCAGGGGATCTTCCAGACCCAGGGACAGAACTCATGTCTTCTGTACCTCCTGCATGGTAGGTGGAGTCTTCACTGAGCCATCAGGGAAACTCAAGTGAAGCCAAACTCTTGATCAAAGACTAATATTCAAACTTAACTCCTTTTCAGGTTGCTTCAGTCTAAATGATGGCTCCCCATGGTGTTGTCTGATGAAAACCAAATGAATTGTGCTTTGTGTAAGTAAATAAGTTTGGAGTCTAAAATATGCCATGCTGGCCATACTAGTAGTTTCTCCTCAGGACTAAGACTAGGGAAGGGATGTGACCTTGGGAGTAAAATGCCTTATTTAATTTGTCAGTAAGCCTAATAATATGCCTTTTGTCAGATTATTTAATAATATGTCATCTGACACAAGCCCAGATAATTCAAAATACAGTTGCCCCTTGAATAACACAGGGTTAGGGATACCTACTCTCACCAAGTCAAAAATCCACCTATTATATACAGTCAGCTCCCCTTATCTGTGATTCCCCCATATTTGCCATGCTACACTCTTGGATTCAACCAATTGCAAATTGTCTAGTACTGTAACATTCACTATTTTAAAAAATCCCAGTGTTGAAAAAAGTAGATAGACTTAAACACAGTTCAAATCTGTGTTGTTCAAGGGTCAGCAGTAGATAAATGGCTCCACCCAATGAAGGAAAAAAAAAGAGCAGAAAAGTCTCAAATAATGTTATTATATAATGATACATTTATATATAATATATAAAATTATTTATATAATACATGTAGACCATGGCTAAAGTAGAGAAATATAAAGCAAATCTTAGGTCACTATGACACTCCTTTTGACATTACATGATTTGCCTAATTCTAAATTCCCAAAATTAGAACACATAACATTCTATGTGAAGCGAGCTCCTCCTAACTAAAATACAAAAATAAATAAAATAATTTAAATATCAGAAAAAAAAAGAGAGAAAATTAACTGAAAAGATAGTCTTGTGTGTATGCATTATTTATTTGTTGTCAAGTTGGCTGATTCATTCCTCTCAAGTCAAAGGGTTGAGTAGTCAGATTGGATATGTACTAAATTACACAACTGATTTTGTTTATCTAAGAAGCTTATGACTTTTATTTTGTGAGGTGTTAAATATTGCTTTTTATTGCATATTTAATCATCAAAATAGGAAGTAAGGATTGCTGTATGTTTATCATTGCTAACAACAAATCATAATGATGATTTTAAGTTTGTCTAATCCAAGAACTTGTCCATTCAAGTATCTTTATATCCATAATATGATTTATAATCAGAAAAATTAGGGGACTACAGAAAAAGGGAGAATGAGAGTAGAAACTCACTTCAACAAAATACAGGATGGCAGATATTTCTATTTGAAGCTTCCCTAGTACAGTTAGGGCTTCCCTGGTAGCTCAGCTTATAAAGAATCCACCTACAATGCAGGAGACCCCAGTTCGGTTCCTGGGTTGGGAAAATCTGCTGGAGAAGGGAACAGCTACCCAGTTCAGTATTCTGGCCTGGAGAATTCCATGGACTAAATAGTCCATGGGGTGACAAAGAGTTGGACACAACTGAGCAGCTCTCACTTTCTACTTTCTGGTATAGTTAAAGATATGGATTAGAAATATATTTTGATGAACTGTTTCTTCAGCTGAATCTGGCTTTGTTTGAAGTGAAGATCTTCTTTTTTCTCATTTAAAGGCACTCCTGTTTTATTATCATATTTCTCTCTCAAATACATCACTCTTTCATCATGTGACAAATATAGATGGCATATATTCAATTATATTCAATACCTATTTGCTGAGTACCTTCTGTGTTCAATTATTTGTGCTGGGTTTCATTTCTACTTTCAAGAGACTGTAGCAGTAGAAAAAAATATTTGAAAATGATTTTTTTAAATACAAAATGGAATAGGAGAGAAATAATGTTTGATGAGGATTTTGTGGAAGAGTGCATCATCACCTAAGAGGAGAGGACTGGAGAATTTTTTATGAATAGTGGAATATTTAATATAGGTTATGAAAGATGCACTCGACTCCAGGAGAAAGGTCATGCTGGCCAGAGAAACCAACAAAATGTAACAAAGTGAAATGAGGCCCTGTGTCAGGTAATAACAATTGTTTTATGAAAAAGTACTCATTGAATGATTAATGAAGGAAAGTCATGATATATACTGGTTGATTTTTTTTTTCAAAGTTACTTGGCTTTCTGCTTTTGCTTTAAGACAAAAATAGGCTTTTAGTAAAAACCATTTTTCAGTTTTTTTTTCTCTTTGGGTTCTCCTTGCTTCCAATTTTGGAAGCAATAGAGAGACAAAGTAGTAGACAGATGGGGAAACAAATATCAACTCTGTTATCAGATAAATCTGGTGTTGGAATAGGATTCCCGAAGCTGCACCCCGGAATTAGACTAATTTGCTATCTTCACATAAATCAGAAGAATCAGAGCGAGACATTCTTTACTAACATGGGCAATGGAACGTTTTCTTTTCAGGTGCACCAAATTTGTTCCTGTCTTGCACTATAGGCTTCTCTCCACTGATTCCATGACAGATGTCAAGCGACGTTAAGACTCTCCAGTGTCAGGTGGTTTAACCACTTCATGTCTCTCCATCATTCCCTGCTGGTGACACTATACTCTTTCATTTCTTTTATGGCACCACCAAAAATTTCTAGGTACGCTTTTTCTTTTTCAGTTTTTACTTGTTAATATCAGGACCAAGAAAGGCAGAAAAGCATCCCTTATTTGTACCTAATTGAAAACTTCCAGTTACCCTAAGGTATATGTAGTACTCTTTAAATTTTACTAGAACACCATTAATAGATAGAGATAATAAGTATATAGAGATATAGAGAGTTGAAATACCGAGGTAATAATTATCCTAGGTATTACTTAAGATATTTGAAATATACCTGATGTGAATGCATTATTTTTATGACAATATTTCTACTGTCAGAGGGAGAATAAATTGGCTAAGAGTAGGATAACAGACATTTCTATTGCATTTATCCCCTGGTTGGCAATTCCACAGACCATTCTCAGACATGGTATTACTAAGGATTATCTCAGAAGAGTGAGATAAGACCAAAAATTAAGGGAAAATATTGTTTTATTCCTAGTGTAAACTTTGATTGAACATGTGACTTACCTAAGGAGTTATTCCTAAAATATTTATGTTTAAGCCTGATCTATGACCTAGTGAAGATTTTCCCCTGACTGTGGGAGTATTCAGCTGGAGAAATGATGGAAATCTGGCTGTTTTGCCAAGTTTGAGGACCTCAACCTTTGCACCAGCCACAATACATATAGAAAATATTGGAACGCTTCTCGTATTCCCCCATCACCATTAACTCATTGCCCTGTTTCCTATAATCACATTCAAACCTCCTTAGACCCCTAGTAAGCTCATCAAATTCATACATATGACCTTTTCCTGTCTTTTTTAAGGAGTCATTAACTAATGTCATGACGTTCATGATGAAAAAAAAGGCTTAATTTACTTTTCATGAACAGATCATAGTCTATTTATTCCTTCAATCACCTGTTGTCCTCCTCCATAATCTGGAGATGAAGAACATTGAGTCACTGAGTCAAATTAAAGATACAGTTGTTCATATTTGATTTCCATTTCTTTCATTAGATGGGCAGTCTGATGCCTGTCCAGTCATGGTGAGCCTGTTAAATCCTCCATGGGCATTTCAAAGTCTTCTTTTAAGTGAATAATTAATTTGGGCATTTTAGAGGAACACAACACACTGCTGCATTATTCCACAAGATCCATCTTGTTTTCCTTTAAGTATGAATGAGTCAGAGTTATAGTTTTACCAGTTATGTACTTCAGGTCAGTGTTGTGAGGTGAGGCGTACATTTTATGGACTGAATTATTATCTTTTGTTACATAAAACTCATAATTCTTTGCCTCTCCCCTACTGTTCTCCAGAGAATTATAAATCTTTCTCATTTAAAATTTTCCAAGATATGGCTATCAATCTAGAAGATCCTCTGCCCCCTTGAAAGTCCTACCAAGATCACACCCACAAATATATTACTTTTTATTGTTTGTCTATTCTAAAAATTATGGTGTTTGTTTTTCAATGTTTTTCTTAGCTGGATCTATGTTCATCAGATATACTATGATTATCTTTACCTGCAAAAAATAGATGTGTGTATATCAAGATAATTTGTGTAGTCTGAGTAATGACTAGTGGTAGAAGGGACAGAAAACATAATTACAAAAAGTGCATCAATTTGACCATTCCTTTGGTTCTTTAGTATGCTCCTGCAAATTCACACTATCTATGATCCTTATTTGCCTTTTACTAAGACAGTTACCAGCTTTTAACAAAGTAGCTCCATGCTGAGATAACTTTGTATGTGGGTGTGTTTGTGTGTGTGTGTGTGTGTGTGTGTGTTTGTATATGTGTGTGTGAGAGAGAGAGAATCCTCACAGCACTTGGCACAGAGGATGCTACCCATCTGTTTCTGTTTTGTTTGGTATAGGCTCTTAGTACAAACCTTAGGACATCTTTCCTAAATGTACTCCCTGGTGTTTTCCTGTTTCCACCAAACTCTGAAGCCACATGGAATTCAACACAGCCCTTTCATGAAGCTAAATATATCTTACAATTTGAGATCCTCAGTGACTCTATTCAGTGGCAAAGTGGTTCTTTGGTTGTTAAAGGCTGAACAGCCTCTATGGAAGTCAGGACAGGAACAATGGAGCACAACTCTATTGTTTTTGTTTTGTCTTTCATATTTTATATAGGCAGTGTACTCCTTGACATGTTTAAAGTGCTGAGTCAAAAGTTTTGGTTTGTTTTGTCTTTGATTATGTAGAAACACAGTTAACTAAAAAGATCACATTTTAAGCCCTTTTGTGATATATTTAATATAAGTATGTAAAATCTTAAAAATGTATTGAAAAGGAAGAAAATATGCTTTACTCTCTTTTATTATTGTATGGAATCTATTTCCATGGAAATATATCAGTGAATCCTACAGATACATTAATTTAGTGTCCATTGTATTCCTGAAAATTTGTTAGTTTGCAAACACAAATTCTAAAAACATACTATTAGGTTGGTACAAAAGTAATTGTGATTTTGGACTGTGAATTTTAAATCATATAACTGATAAAACACAACTTTATTAATCAAATTAGGAACCATTACAAGCAACACAATTTTTACAATGAGAAGTTCATTTATTCTGATAGCATAAAAATCCATGCTTCAGGCTTTAACCAACTCTTGCAAAGTGTTTTCTGCCTTCTGCTGGTTTGGGAAGCATTTTACCTGCATAAAATTGTCAAGATGCTTGAAGAAGTGGTAGTTGGTTGGCAAGAGGCTTGGTGAATGTGGTGGCTGAGGCAAGACTTTGTAGCCCAATTCGTTCAATTTTTGAAGAGTTGGTTGTGTGACATGCAGTTGGGCATTGTGGACAAGAATTAGGCCCATTCTATTGATCAATACCCACTGCATACTTTGCAGTTTTTGGTGTATCTCATTGATTTGATGAGTGTATTTCTTAAATGTAAGAAATCCCTAGTTTCCTGGGGATTCAAAAGCTGTAGTGATTGGACCTTCAATAGACCAATAAACAGTGACCATGGCCTTTTTATTTTTTTTGGTGCAAGTTTGTCTAGGGTTTTTCCAGTAGTCATGTATGGATGTGAGAGTTGGACCATAAAGAAAGCTGAGTGCTGAAAGAATTGATGCTTTCAAACTGTAGTGTTGGAGAAGACTCTTGAGAGTCCCTTGGACTGCAAGGAGATCCAACCAGTCTGTCCTAAAGGTGATCAGTCCTGGGTGTTCATTTGAAGGACTGATGTTGAAACTGAAACTCCAAATCTTTGGCCACCTGATGCAAAGAGCTGACTCATTTGAAAGGACCCTGATGCTGAGAAAGATTCAGGGCAGGAGGAGAAGGGGACAACAGAGGTTAAGATGGCTGGATGGCATCACGATTCAATGGACATGGGTTTGGGTGGACTCCGGGAGATGGTGAAGGACAGGGAGGCCTGGTGTGCTGCAGTTCACGGGGTCGCAAAGAGTCGGACATGACTGAGCGACTGAACTGAGGTGAACTGCACCACACAAAAACATGCTCCTATCAAACAATATTGAAATCTAACTAGAAAAGCTTTCTTGAAAGATTATATTGTGTGAGTAAAGGGGATGATATAAAAATTTCTGAATTAATAAATACTGTTTAAATTGCATTTAAATGCAATTGAAATCCATAGGCTATTAACAATTTCACAAATTAAATACTGTATTCCTAGAGGGCATCAATTAATAATTTCTTAATGGGTCAAGTGTACACTGCACACTCAGTTTTTGTATGTACAGTAAAAAAATGATAATCTCAGGGATTAATGAAATATGAAGATTTTTTTCTATACTAATTCTTACCAGATGATATGATAGGCTGACTTTATTATTATTATTATTAGCACATTGTCCCTTGCTACTTTCCCTGCTGTCATACTGTCTACATTAGACAAATTTTCTCACTTTTGAGTTATGTTTTGAATTTGATTCAAAAATTAGATATGTCCAAGTTGAATTTATGAAAACATTCTACAAATAGTTCTTGAGTGAGTACTTGTGCATTTAAGGAAGAGCTTTGCATGACACTTTATATCTGTTTTTATAGCTGAAAAAAATGTTTTCATTTCTTGGAGGATAGGTGGATTTGCCAAAGATAGGACACAGCTCTTCAGTCTATCCACAAATATATCAGTTCTTCTTCTGGGCATGATAGTATTATACTTACTCAGAATTTGAAGTTATATGTATCCCATGTGATTCAGCTGGGTAACAATATGTGAAGAAAAGACACATGCATCAAAGGTCAAAATTTTAAGAGCCTATATCAGAATTAACTCATTTTCTTACTCCTTACCACAGTGATCATGGAAACTAGTGTCAAAATGGGGTGAATGTCAGCCTGGAACTCTTAAATGATTCTGATGAGCATACCACTTAGCCAAACTATGATGAATAAAAATGTGAGAGAGAAACAAACTTTTGCTTTTTTTTAATGAGAAACATGGGGTCATGTATTATCAAAGGGTACCTATTCACATTGTATATGTATACCATATCATCACTTTGCACACTTGAAATAGCTCAATAAAGCTGAAAAAGGTATAATGTGCTGCACTCAATATGCCAGCAAATTTAGAAAACTCAGCAGTGGCCAAAGGACTGGAAAAGGCCAGTTTTCATTCCAATCCCAAAGAAAGGTAATGACAAAGAATGCTCAAACTACCGCACAATTGCACTCATCTCACACACTAGTAAAGTAATGCTCAAAATTCTCCAAGCCAGGCTTCAGCAATATGTGAACCATGAACTTCCAGATGTTAAAGCTCATTTTAGAAAAGGCAGAGGAACCAGAGATCAAATGGCCAACATTTGCTGGATCATGGAAAAAAGCAAGAGAGTTCCAGAAAAACATCTATTTCTGCTTTATTGAATATGCCAAAGCCTTTGACTGTGTGGATCACAATAAACTGTGGAAAATTCTGAAAGAGCTGGGAATACCAGACCACCTGACCCGCCTCTTGAGAAACATATATGCAGGTCAGGAAG